>BJBW01002020.1:0-365439 GCA_004320125.1 Scolopax mira
CAACCTACAGCCTGGTGATCAGACAGAGCCATAATTCTACCCCTCAGGGAAAGGTTTCTGGACTTCAGATTCATCAAGGAAAAGGTGACCGGCCCTAACTCCATCACCAGAAGTGACTCAGGCTAGCAGGACACTGCTTCTCTCTGTATGGGTGAAAGAATGCAACATCAACTATCCAAGTGCCAGAAGGGAGAGAGAGTTTAGACACAATTTGTATCTAAACCTACTGCTGCTTTCTGTCAGCTAGCTGTAGGCAGACCTGAGCTTCTAAGAAAAAACTAATTGGGTTATGCCAAAGAATTATCCATTGAAGGCTAATAAGCAGCATCTATCAAGAACTGCACAAACAATACATCTGTACTATGGTTCAGGCCACCACATGGGTGTTCTGGATCAATCTGGTCCTCTGTGTGTCTGTACTGATTGTAAAAGGGGTCTGCACCATCCCACTTACACCACATCAGCTATGGATGGAGAAACTGTAAGCACTCATATTTGTCTCTGCAGATCTTGGGTTTGTCCTTGAGGTACATAAATCACCCGACTCTCTATTTTTTTCCTCACAAGAGTAAATACTCATGGCGTCCCACCAGCAAATGAAATAACCAGGCTCAGAGTAGCACTAAGTCAATATAACCTAGTTCCAAACAGGAAGAGTGGTGAACAAAAGCCCGTGTGTCATTGGAGGGAAATGTTCAGCCAGGGCCCTGTGGGTTGAAGGAGCAATTTTAAAGAAATTGGTTCTACTCTCTTTCTCTCTAAAAATACATAAAATTTTTCCTCCTGTTAAATTACCATTTGCTGGTACCTGGCAGACTCCTAATTGATTAAAGA
This sequence comes from Scolopax mira, assembly GCA_004320125.1. NCBI lineage: Eukaryota > Metazoa > Chordata > Aves > Charadriiformes > Scolopacidae > Scolopax > Scolopax mira. The sequence goes on from BJBW01002020.1 coordinate 835, forward strand.
AAACTAATTCAGTGCAATGAATTATTTGCAAGTGAAGTATCTGAAATATCTACTTTATTAATATTTTTGATTTAAAATTATTATTTTATTCAGATGTCTCAGATAGGAGCTTGTTATAGTCCAGAAAAATGACTTAGATGAAGGCTGAATGCAACCAATCCCTGGTGATCCCAAAAGCAGCTCATCAAGTAGTCAGGCCAAGAATGAACTTGTCCTGGGGTAACTCTGATTATTTTATTGGCATCACACCAGGTTAAGTTTATCCAGATATTTCAGTTATTCCCAGTTGGGAAAAAGAGAGAAAGTCATCAGGATTTGGAAGCAACTTTTTTTACTGCTAAACTACCTTGACCTTTCCGAGGAACGTTCAGGATTTGCCAGTTAGCAAAATTTCAATCAGACCTCTACCACCAATCTCTGTGTGAATTCAGGTTTAGCTTCCTTCTCTCCTGAGGTGTGACCTTCTCGGCTGACAGAAGCCAAATCACACCCTCCTTCGCACCTTTTATCTTTTCATCCAGCTGAGGACACCTTTTAGAAGGGAAATGGAAAACAATTTTTTTGCTGGAAACCCTTTTATTCAGTACCCAAATTTTCTTCTGTTTGCAACCCCTGTGGATGGTCATATGTAAAACTGTCTAATTTGTAAAACAACAAAACGAAACACAGTTCATGCTCTGGCTCTTTGTAAGAATTCTCTTCAAAATACAGGAGTTTAACTAAATTTTGAGTCTACTTATGCTTCTCCATCAACTCTTCCTTCTAACCAGGCACTGTCACCTTTAATCAGGGTGATATAAAGGGTTTCTAGCACATCCCTGGGATTCAAGACACTTCAAAGGATACCTGCACCCTTCCAGATGCATTCTTAGCCCCCAGAGAAATACGCTGCCAAGGACTGCAAAGCCACTTTGAGGTGAGGTTTCCTATCAGACAAGATCACACGCAAGATGTTCAATCTAACAAAATACAAGGCACATGATTATAAAACAGCAAAGAACTACAGAGAAAAGGAAAGACATGGCCAAAGCATTGAAATTCCACTTCAAAAAGAGTCCTGCTTGATGACTGACACTACACAGTTCTGCACAGGCTGAACTCCCTGGGCATTGCTCTATAGGACTGTCCCTTCACATCAGACACCACCCTCTATTTGTACCCCAGCTTGGTCAAGGCGTAAACATCCTTTAACCTGCTTTACCTTTTCTCTTCTTCTTTGATTGAGAGGTACCACTGAATAGTTCCAGCTGTGAACTTGGAAATGAGACACATTTATTCCCCTCGGTGCTTTCCTAATCAGGAATTTTTGTTTCACTTAAAATCTTGAGGTACCTGTAGTATGAACATTCCCCACTCCTCCCCTCTTGCTATCTTCCCTTGACGTTAATTTTTATCACGCTTTTTCACCAGCCATTTCAGTCTAGCCTTTTCCCATTTTTTGCAATATATCATAAATAATGTATCTTGAGAAACAAGAGCTAAGAAACATCTCATTTATGCAACAGGCCTTGGCTTTCCTCCAGTATGTCAGAGCTCAAGTACCATATAGTGATAAAAGAAATAATAAAATTGGGTATGGGGTGACTGTACTGAGTCATACTATCGCCACACCATGTGGTTTGTAAGTCTATATACTTTATATTATTGCCTATTTATAGCCCTTAGTAGTGACTCAGAAAGCATGAGAGCCCCAAGCTGCCTGAAGCCCTCACTACCAACACCATCCTGTCTAACCTGAGGCAAGTGTGACATCCAGCCTCACACAGCAAGGGTTGAAAATAGCAACCTTCAGCTTCAAAATGCAGTGGGATTTTATAGTTTGAGCTGCTCCATATTGGAGGAAGGAGAAGGGCAATGAATGTGCTACAGCTTTGGCATGACTTCTTTCCTGTCTCTCTATGAGCATCTTATGGACACTCAGCCTGGGCAGGACTATGCATGATGGATAGTTTCCCATCTCAGTTCACCCCCGCCCTGAATCAGCTGATGCCAACCTGGTTTTCCAAAGTACATTTTCAAACAAGCTCTTTTGTGGTTTCACTTCATTTTGATCCACTTCCTTAATGCTTCTGTGTTACCCTCCTCATAGTCCATCCGAACACTCTCCTTTGCCATAATAACAACATGCCATGACCATGACTGAGATGTCTTGCCAGGTACATGCCATTACTCTTTCATTCACCTACTGTGACTGATACCAACGTATGCTGATGACCATCTAAGCAGAATTTGAATATATCAAACAATGGTTCGTGGTTTCCTCAACATACGCTATGCTTTGAGGGTGGGTGGGGGTGGGGAAAGTCCTTGAGAGGTTTTTGGTGGTAGGGTAACTGAGCGTCTACTTTTGTTTCCTGATTTTGAAGATTGTGAAATAGAGTCTAATGAAAGAAATACGTAGTTCAACTGCTGAAAATATGGCAGCACTGAGAAGTTCCAGTCAAAATGAGATAGAGCCTCAATTGGTCCTCTACCATTCCTTTTGGTAGCAGCCCCTGAACAAAACAGGGGTTGCTGTTCAGACCTGTTATTCAGACCTGCTAGTATTTAGTACTTACAGCATATAGCTGCAAGTTACAGCACACAAAATTGTGTAATGGTCATGCCCAATGATACTGTACTGTGTTTATCCAAAGCCATAGTTTCACAGGACAGTGGTTTTGGTAACAAAGGTAATGTGAATAGCTCCCGCCAGGGTTTTCCCATGGGAAATTCAACTCTGCATTCAAGCTGCAGCATCCCTCCTCATTTGTGATGAACACAACCAGAAAAATAGTGCCATCAACTAGATTATATTGACCACTTTTCCTGGCCAAGCTGAGAAACCAAAGTGTCTCCATATTGCTTCCACCTCAACCAGATGCACCAAAATGGTCTGCACTTGGAAAAAAATATTAGCATGCATTCAACCACAATAAGATAACAAAATGCATTTTAGCAGGAAACACCTACACTGGAAGTGACATTAGCTGTCAGTGATGATTTTCACTAGTCAGTGTAGTTATCCTGGCAGCCTGGAACTTATTGCATAGGCAGGATGTTATCTCTCCAAGAATGACTAAAGCTCAGTGATGGGGTGTAAGGAGACAGCACACAGAGGAAAATACTCTTTTTATATCCTGGAGAAAATCTAGGTAGATAAATTCGTTTTAATGGAAAACATTCAGTAATCTCTAATATTTCACTTTTATGTAAGGGAAATCAGGGCTTATGGCTTTAGGGCATTTTAAAAGATAATAGGTTTTTAATTTAAAGAAATAGCCCAACCATAACTGTGCTTTCAGAAGGCTTTAATACTCAGCATCAAGACAGTATTTCCAACGCTTACAGAGGCTCCAGTTCACCTTATCTCTCTGGGAATATTACCTGAGCTTTCATATCAGTGCCTAGGCCTTCTCATTGTGCCTCTATCCAATAAACACTAAGATTTCTTCAATTTTCTCCCTCAAATATTAATATGTGTTGTTGGGGTTTCTTTTTTTTTTTTTTTTTGCAAAAGATAAATTTTTCCACTGAGAAGAAGAAAATAGGACAATTTTAAGCAATCTCTATCTCACTGTCCATGTTTGTCATAGATACAGAGACAACATAAAAGCCACCAGTTATGCAGACACCAGGGGTGGTTTGGTCATGGTTTACTGAACAGAGAAACCAGCTGCAGAACACTGATCTGCAGTGCAGCTCTGTAGGGACAGGTCTAGGTGCAGTCTCCGTGCAGGAGTAACAACAGCTTGGTGTGGTCCTAGGGTAAAGTCTCAGCTACTTATGGAGTCATATACTTACTTATAAAGAACTGAAGAGTTCTTTATAAAGAGATCAATAAATCAATCAGTGATGGCTTGATACAAATGACGCTTTTTAGCTCTGTGTCAAAATTTTGCAGTTTTGTTGATTGTATGATTAAGCTACAAATAGAGATTCGATTATAGCCACAAGTGAAGATTCCCCTTGGCAGCTGGTGATGAAATCTGGCTGAACTCTAATTTAACTAATAAAAATAAATAAGAAAATCACATAATTCTATCAAGCTGGAATAGTGAACACATTAGTACTGCACATGGCTCAGCATCATAGTTTACGGAACATTGACCCATGGCATAAGCTCACAAGCTGTCCCTCAGCAGGAACATTTTGCAGTCTTGTCTCAAAGGTACTCTCATTCAGTTCTTAAACTTTCTAGATTTTCCTCCATGTTTTTTGCTTCAGGCCCCTGAATTCAATCCTAGCATCGATGCATTGACCTGACTCACGGTGCGGTTCCTTCTCCTCCTCTGCCCTTTTGAGATGGACTGCAGATCCCATGTCACGAAAATAGCAGAACAAGGGTTAGAGGTGTTTCAGACAGACATGGAAGAAAGTCATACAGCATCAAACTAGAGGTGCCAAACTTCAGTCCTTGAAGTAAGTCCTTCCCATTAAACCAAAGCTGGGGTGAAGGTGCATTACGGCTGAGACGAGCGGGTGGCAGTGGGAACAGCTAGCTGCACGGAGGGCTGATATATGGAACACAGTAATGAAGGCTTTATATTCAAAATGGAATAGGAACTAGGGAAATAAATTAAATGTTTGCCTTTGATCTCTTTAGTAATATCTCAATATGACAAGTTGGAAAGAGAAAAACGCGTACCTTAGAACATGGAGCAGAAGCCATAAAAGTTTAAAAACCTATCAATAATCAGTTGCTTTTCACAGAAATGACACAGAAAGGAGGGAAATATGCTCAGGACTGCCTATGGTCTTTGTCCATCCACAGATCTGGATCCTAGCAGACAATGTCATTTGGAAGACTAGGACATTCTTCTTTTCCCCAATGAAATGCTGAGGTGGCAGTAAATCTGATTCAGGAAACCTATGACAAATTTGCTGTCCTGGTCAGGCATAAGGCAATTACTTTGCATTACCTATGGATTAAAGTCTTTCTCTGAAAGGGGAAATTCCCCCTCTCATTTCAATTATTTGTATTATCCCACATGAATTATTTGTATCAAGAAAATTCCCATTTGCAGCCTTGGGCCTCTCTCCTGGTTCTCAGCCTGCACAGACCATCACTGCCCCGTGAGCTCCAGTGCACGTGGGAAACAGAGGACAGAGAGAAAGATTAGCCTTGTTCTCAGCTTACGAGTGAAAACCCGAGACAGGAAAAGAATGAAATGCCTGCATCCACGGCAGGAGACTTCTACTATGAATATCCTTCTTCCATTTTCCACCGCAACTGCGCATCTAAACTGTGTAGTTCAATTTGAACCCTGTATTTGGACAGGGCTCAAATGCTACCTGGAAAATGGAATATGCAATGCTCTCCCAATCATCATGCCGTGCACTCAAATTCAACAGAAGCCTCAGGAGTTTTAAGGCTCCATTACCCATTTCACCTCCTGTTGACATTCCAATTTAAGCAGCTGTCCGTTGCTCATTTCCCACATACCTCCTTACCAGCCCATTGCAGGTACCTGCAAGTAATACCATGCACATGAAACACCTGTAATCAGCAGCTGTTCATCCTGAATACAAATAGGAGAAGCTTCCAAGAGGACAGAAATCTCCTACATTATTGAAGAGTTTCATTTGGCTTTAGTAAACCAGAGCCGTGTTTTAAAAGGTGGGGAAGGCAAAGGGCAGAGCACTGTGGAAGGAGAGCATCTCTGAAAGAAAAATACAGTTCTGGAAGGCAATTACTGGATTATATGAAGTTTTTCCTCAGACTTAAAATCTGGCAATATCTTGTGAGACTTTTAAAGAATATTTCCCTTCAGTCAACCAAAAACCTGTTCTTGCAATCAGCAGAGAAATCTATATTCCTGCAAATTGGCACCACAGGCAAATTGGCGGCACAGAGATGCTGAAACAGAGTTACTTTCACCAGTGCTGGGGCACTGAACTTCCCCAGCTCTCTCAAAACTTCCCCTGGCACGTCAAAGATGCCAGGGGTGGATTTTTGCTGACTCCAGACAACTGTGTGAATGGAAGAGCTTACTCCCCATCTTATTTAAATTACTATTTCAGACATACCTGAGAAATTAATGTAAAGAGGGAGAAAGTAAAGAGTTTTGAACCAAGAGAGTTGTCTTTAAGGAAAGGTCACTGGTCAATTGTCTGGGACAAAATGCTCCATGGAGTGAGATATGAAGCCATAGGAAGACATGTATTTGTCTGAAGATTATGGGAGGTTTGTCACAGAGGTTTGGACATGTGTATAGATAAAAAGCACTTCACAGAATTATCCCAAGTGAATGGAGTGATTTAAATGCGATATACAAGCCTGTAAACCAATCTTCTGTTAGATACAATGAATTGACATGGCATGTTTTTAACTTATGTCTACTGATGGCTAATTTTAACACCTTCCACTGAAATAGCCGATATTGAGGTCACGATAACCTGTTAGACTAGATGTCCCTTGGGTTCAATCTGCTCTGTAGTTCCTGTGCAAAGCTAAAATGGAATAAAAGTCAGAGAACAGCAAATGACAATTTATGACATTGACGATTTATGCTAACAAAAAAAAATCCCAAATTTAACTTCAGCTGATACCATGACCCATCTTTCTTTTCAAATAAAGATTTATTTTATTAATTGGTAGAGATTTGCAGTGAAGAACAGAAGTAAAACACAAAAGTTAACCACACGCCTTAGGATATTAAAATACTTCTGTCACTCATCACTGTGGGATTATATTGGAAAGAACTGTAGAGTCCCAGGGAGGAGGTAGGACTGATAGAGACACTGTACAGAGGGCTAGTGGGGCCCTAATTCTTGTCTGGCACTTTGTCTAGTGACTCACTCTGAAGTGTACAAAGAGGGTTAATGCTTTTTGATTAGCTGGTTTTGAAATCCACTTTAATCAGTCACTGATAAGATATGTGTGGGACAATCTTATTGGTACTGAAATAATATAACAGTAGAGGCCAAGTAGTTGCAGAAATTATTGTTGGCTCGATGGCCAGAAACAAACAGGCAACCAGATGCACAGTCGAATGATGCAAAGAATTTTAACCTCATGGTTTATAAAAGGAGCAACCCTCACTGCAACAGGAAAATGGCTATGGCTGGGCAGTTTGTCAAAGACTCTTAAAAAGTTGAGAATGTCACTGAGGAACATATCTGCAAAAGTCCAGTTGGAAAGGGTCTGCAGACAACATCACTAAATGGACAAGCTAATGTGTCAGCTCTCTATCAGCTGGTGCAAGCATCTTCACAGGCAGCAAAGCACTGCCTTCTTTCTGTGGATAGCCAGGAATTCAGCAAATTCCCTGCAATTTGCTGTTTCATCCCACATCAACTCAACCCTGTTTAATTTAATGCAGTGCTGCAAATATGGATGCAGGACAGAACAACACAACTGTCTTTTCCTGTTGGACATCTAAAGATGCAGTGGTTAAACAAGCTCCCAGGAAGGTGTTTGGACAGGAAATGCTGATGGAAGAAGTTGTATCGTTTTACATAACTGCTTTTGAGAGCAAAAAGATATTCTATACCCTTTGGGAGAGCTTAAGCAGGCTTATTTTGAGGGGAATGGATAGTAGTAATTTGTTCGTTTGTACTCCCACAATCTTCAGACAACTAGAGTTCAAAACAAAGCCTTAACACCTAGAGAAGTCACTCTCATGGATTGGCAGCTAAAAAGAAAAAAGACTAAATAAGTGGCCTGTATTTCAGAAACCAGGATTTCAGGAGAAGCCACTGAGTGCTTTTCAAACTGCTAAGTACATCTACCTCTTAAAACTAGTTATTAACACAAACTATCATTATTAACCAAGGAAACTCCAGCTCACACCTGACCCAAGTGCTGCAGCCTCATGCACTTAGCAAGGCAGCAAGTCCTATTCTTCCTATTCTTAATTAACATGCAGAAGAGAGCCAGGTTGCTCTATGCTGCATCCATGTTTTTGTTGATTGCAGAAGATGCTGCTGAGCACACAGCACTCTTATGAAGTCAGGACATTTATTTTTGCTTCATAAATATTAATTCAAGACACTCAAACATTTGAAAGTCTTGTCTTTTTTATTATTATTCTTCACACAATGATATTTTAATTGGAAATAGGTAATTATGAGAATATTAATTCTGCTCTACTGTCTTGGAATCAACATGAATTTATCTATACAGAAAGAAACACTGCCAGTGCTTGGCTGTATCTTAAAACCAGCAAATGTCTCACTATATTGTCAGTAAATGTTATATAAAAATACATGTTTTACATCTAGATGTCTACTGTATTATATAGAGATGTTTCCTTAAGGCTAGGGCTGTAAGAGTAACTGAATTTTCTCCAGCTGCAGCCTTTTATAAAATCAAAGTAAGGCAGAGGCTCTAATTAATTTCAAATGAGAATGAAAATTCTGTCAGGCTTGACAAGAGCATTTTGCAGAAACCTGATGAAACCTGAAGGTGACTGATAATATGCTAACAACATACTGTTTCACCGGGATCACTTGATTTTTGAAGGATCAAATTATCCCTATAAGAAAGCCCAGCTTTGACAAAACCAAAGCAGAATATCAACAGAAAATTGAGCAGCTTCTAGCAGTGACTCCCTGTTGAACCATTCTTCCAAGACCTGCAGTGCTGGAGAAATTAACAGTGCCTGGGGTGTTTCACAGGGTACCCAAACATTTCTAAAGCAATGGGTCTAAGAAAACTGTCCTGCAACACTGATCCAAAACACCTGATTGCCATATTGGCAGTTTTTCAGGTTTTGTTTCTGAGTGGAAGGAAAAAAAAAAGAAATATTTTAATTTTTTTTTTCTGAAACAGGTTACCTTTCCGAATCTTCCCCTACCCTGAGACATTCAGGGTTTTTTTTTTTCTCTTCTTTTTTTTTAAATGCATGTGACTTGTAACATGTAAGCAGAGACAGCAGTAAGAAGAGGGATGAGTTATTCCTCCCCCTGGTGCTGTACTTTCTATCATCTAAGAAACACCTTTTTTCTTTTAACACTGGATGTCAAACAGTTCAGTATTCAGTGGGCCAAGGAATACAGCAGCTACAGCTGATACGTTCTCCTAATGCTCTCTAGCAAGTTCCTGGTGTTACTATACTGAATAGTGGATTATCCTATACAAAAAGGACAGCCTCTGGAGGGACAATCAGGAGAAAGACACCGAACTCTCCTGTCCCAGATGATTAAGTTGGTCTCCTGAGAGACAGAGAAGAATCACTCCAGATATTTGCAGCAGGACTAATGAAGACTAATTTCTTGCAGCTACATTAGGATTCCCCAGCCCTGCACCCATCCCTCCCTGTTCCCCTGCAGTAACCTCAGCTCCCCTCCATGTCCTCAGCTGCCTCTGCAGGGATGGGGAAGGCAGACGCCATGTGCTGCTGGAGCCAGAGGTGTGCTTCTCGGCCAGCTGGCCACTGCTGACATTGACATCGTTGACGAGCATGTAGCCAACAACCTCAGGGCTGCATGGGGAGGGGTTCTCAGGCAGACCTGGAATCCATACATCCCCACCTTTTTATCAAATTTGATTGGAAGTAATCAATGAGTCAGAAGTATTATTGCTGAAAGAGAGACAGTGATTTCTGAGACAGCACGTGGGTAACTTCATTTTACTTATAAAAGTCAAGGCGGGGAAAAACCTCAATGCCTTATGCAAAACCTTAATAAAAAAAACCAAACAGGTTTTTGGAAGCTATATGAACCAGGACATGATGTCTGTACAGCATTTCTGAGAAAAAGTTCAGGCATCAACCTGCTAGTGCTGCTGCTCTGTTCCTCGACCTTATTCTCCCTCTGCAATAGTCATTTCTAGTAAAGGGCTTACAGGTCTTTGTGCTGCTGAGTTCTGCTTGCTCTATGCTTCACACACTGAACTCTTGTTTACATTTGAAAAACATACATTTCAGCAGATTAGAGGCATCAAAAACCTCTTGAAGAGGCATCAAAAACCTATAGGGGCAGTGAATTAATCACGTACTGAAGTATTCCTTGAGGAGAGGCAGCCACTGCTTTTGTAACAAGTCAGGCTCAATGCAAGTAAAGACGTGGACAAAATACGTCTCCAGTCTCACTTCTAATTCCAAGTTCTCCTCTGTTTTTACAATGAAAAAAAGTAAAAATCCTGACCAAGCCTGGAAGCAGAGCTGTACTGTAACTTCTCACATGGAAAGAAAAAGCAGTTGGCTGCATTCAAATGTTCTTTCAGAGCTGACATATGGACTATAACTTTTAAAGTCAAATATGGATGCTAAAAAGTACACTTTGGGCAAAGCATTAAGACTTTGGTTTTAGCAGTGAAGGTATAAAAGGATTCTGTTCCAGAGCAGAGCAGCACCTTGAGAAAGTGTGATTTGGGACATCTAGATTGCTTCCACTTTGATGCTCCTGAGCTGCACTGCAGGGGAGAGGGGGTCAGGCTTTGAGAGATGCTACTACCCCAGTGTGTAAGCAGGGAGGTGCCAAAATGCTGGGAGCAGTCATAGTTCAGGAGGGGATCCTGCCCAGAAGCAGGCAGGGATGAAACCAGCAGGAGCCTGTAGCCAGAGGCTGGTAAACCCCTGAGTTTCAAGCTTTCTTTGCAACCCTCATCAGTCCTACTGTGTTACCCAACAGCCCCCCCAGTCACAGGCAAACCCCATGTTTTAAGGAATGTGCTTTAAAGCAACCTCATGCCACCTGGATTAAAAAAATCAAACAGATTTCCAGCCATAGAATTTAACTCTCAGTAACAGGTCTCATATTTAGTCTTGAAAGTTCCTGATCTAGTAAACAGTTATTTGGCCAATGGCTAACCAGTCAGATCCATTAACCAAACTGTGAAAAAGCCCACTGGACTAAATTACATGTTAATGTAGAGGTGCTTTGGAGTCACCATGAAAAAGAGATTTCAAATTCTAGCCCAAGTAGAAGTGAGGTGCAACACAGGTGGGGTGAAACAGAGCTGCTCTTATGGGTGTTAAGGAAACACAGAAACAGGTATGAAATAACATGTAGGTTGAATTTTAAGATTAAAAAATAAAATAAAAATCTACCCAACTGAATTAAGGAGATTTAGTTATTGTTATTTTATGGTTCATAACCCCATCCCAAGATTTAAAATTGAATCTTAACTTATAAAAGTAATCTGGAAACACACATTTAAAAAAAAAAAAGAAAAAAGGATGTTGAAATCCTGACAAATACTCAGGAGTTCAAGAGTTCAAAAAAGCTTGCCTTGCTTCTGCAGTAGGACTTTTTCATTTGTCTAGACCAGTTAATAAGAATCTTTTAAAATACTAAAATTAATTTTCAAATTAATAAGCAGAAATAGTATCATGAAGCATTATAAATTCATTAAAGTATTAAATACAACTTCTTTACAGATTAGCAAGCTATTAAATTTCTCAATTGTGACTATTATAAAATGTATACATAATCTCATTTTCTATTTGGTTTTTGAAGAACAGATTTAAACTTTCCAACTAAATAAATCTCATGCGATTTCTTGGGATGAAAAAGAGAAAAGTCTCACAATATCTATTTTCAGATGAGGGGAAAGATAAGCTATTTTATATGCAAATATGAGTTCATTTAATCATTCCTGAGGGAAGCAGAAGATTTGTATGCAAACCTCTTGCCAACTGGTGGTGACTTCAACCTCCTAATCTTTTTCTTCTCAAAACATTAGTGAATAACTGCACCTCCCTAATAGAAGGGAGTGCAGTCCTACAGAGCAGGAGCTGAGGGAGGTGGGACTCAGCTGTGGAAGTTGCTCACTGCTCCATTGCAGAAGTGCTCGACACCTCAGAAGTTCAGCAAAGTAAAAGCAAATTTTCCCAAAATACTGTGAGAAATATGTCTTAGCCTACCATTAGAGAATTCATTTTAAAAAGGCATGCAGTGACCAAAATGATCATGCCAATGTATCTATATGAAACATCCTTTGCTGATATTTAAGCCTCATGCTTAAGTTCCCATGGCAAGTGGTAGAAACACATAACTCACTGGCACAGAGCCAGGCACACAGGCCAAGACGAATAATCCGTCATTGGGCAGCTTAAATTTCATCTCTACCTTTTACCACGTGGGAAAAGTCTATAGGGTGTCTTGTAGGTGAAAGCATTTTAAGATTCCATTGTCACAAACATAGGAACCATACCATCTGTTTGCAAAGATACTGGTCTGAAGCTGGCACAGCTGGGTTTCAGGCAGCATCACAAAGACCTTTTTCTCATCTCATCCTGTTAAACATCTCTGAATTTTTCTCAGAGCAATACATTCTTATCTCTGCTTAATTAATTTACCCACTTTACAATGTACAAATCCATATTCTCCTCTAATTTAGCTAGTCACTTCATGCAGTCTAAACACTACATTAACCCCTCAAAAGGGCCAATTTACAGTATACTCTTACATAAACCTTAACCATAGTTTAGAAAAGGAAGACATCTAAGTAGTCTACCACAGCCAAGGCTAGGGGCAGACACCCACTCAGCATTTTGACCCATTTGCTGCAGAGCTTTGCAGCTGTTTGCTCTGTCACACACCTTCATGTCAGCAAATGTGTAGAGGAACAGCAAATGGTTGGGGTTGGTTTTTTTTCCCCCTTTTTCCTCCCAACTTTGCACTATGACTTCTAGTCTCAGCATGGAGAATTTAAGGAGCACAGTAGTACTCCCCAGTCCTGTGGCTTTAATGACCTGCTCCTCGTCAGGTGCAAATTATGCTCTGCTGAGGAGATGACTTCATTGGCACTCAGCTGCTCACGTGCCCACCCCAACATGCAGGTTCTCACCTGTTCCCACGCACCCTTCAACCACCACTCACACTATGTTGTCTTGCAAGGCAGTGGGGTTCAGGTATGACTCACAGCCTAATGGAGTAATTCTAGCTCCAAGAAAACCCTGGTGTGTGTTTGGGGGTGTAGTGAATTTAACACTAGAGACATCAAAGTAGTACTCCAGCTGCCAAGTCTGCCCATCCCTTCAACTGCTGACAATTGTGCAAATATACTTTTTGATGCCTTCTGGACTGAAGTCTTAGTACATGTACCAGGGTGCACAAAATGTTATTCAATACCTTGTGATAAACCCAAGTTCTGTTTCAAAATAAACTTTTCCCTAAAGAAGCTACAGGAAAACAGCTAATTAGGAAACTTAATTTTTCTTTTATATTGTTACCTAGAGTAGCCTGAAAGAAGAGTGCTTTCTAGACATGTAAGAATTATAGGGCAACTAATTAAGTATTTTCCAAACAATAGATAACATCAAGCACCTTGCTAAGATTCGTTTTTTTTTCTTTTTAAATCTAAGCAATCAATTTGACAGGAGAGAGAGAATGAACACAACTCAAGAAGGCAACACTCCCAACTCAAATCACTGACATAAACCAAGAGGAAAATGACATCTGACTGGAGGCAAAAAGCACATCCTGAGAAAGCATTTTCCAGGTTCTTTCTACTCCCTGCAAACAAATCCTTTCTGAAAAAAAGCTGGTTGTTTCCCAGTCCCCATTAACAACACATCTTTGTTTTAACTTCTTTTTCCCCCCATTCTCCCACCCATTTAGTAACCAGGACAGTACTCTAGATACAGGTTATATAATTACTATTTTGGCATTACCCTTAACACCAGACTTATGCAAGTATAGCAGTGCTGCAAAGAAGATAAAGGGTGGCCTATACACATTCTGCCTAATTCCTCATCATAAAACATTTCTGCCGGACAAGTTAGGTGGACTTGTGTTATCCCAGTGTGAGCCCTTCATGTTATTCCACAACAGGTTTTGTTTCATACTGAATTACCTTGTGCTGCATTTGCCTGTAGGGAAGGTTAAAAAATGGAAATAGCATATTTCTGCATGATAAAATTTTTCTTGAGGCTGGTCTAGCAAGCCTGCTTGAGATGGAAAGGCATTCAACAGAGACACTGCAGAGCTCCTCATTTCTGTCCCCATCCCTTCCACTGCTACACGGGGGCGTGCAGCCACTCTGGTGCTGACAGCAGAAACACAACCTAAAACTTAAGCAGTTCATTCCAAAGCACTGTTTGAACTTTGCTGTAGGAACCTTAGAGTCTGTTTCCCCAGATGACTTATGACTTTCATGCCATAATTGCATTTTTTCTACTCAGAAATAGAACAGCTTTGTAAATTGTTGAGGTGAACAGAGCCAGTATTTTTTGTTAATAGGTAAAAATTAAACTTCTGAAAAATATTATCTGCTGCAGATGCTGTGCATTCAATGTTTAGCTGCAAGTATAGCTGGAATGTTAACTATACCTATAGTCAAATCCAAGTACTGTGTTAACTTCTTTATTGTTCAAAGTGTTATAAAGATATGATTCATTATTCAAAACTTTGTAGCCATTGCAAAGTCTGCCACATTATAATCACAACAATTATCTCAAGCTTCTCTTTATAACTTTAAGAATACTACATTACTGTTCTCAGCTAAATCAAAAAAAGTATAGTACTCTATACAGTGATCTATAGATTAAAGCCTTTGCCAACAAAAGCCATTATCATATCATTAGATATGTTGCTGAATAAAAGATGGAAGCTGCTATTCAGCTGGAAGTAGGAGAAGCAAAACACCTGCATGTCTGTCTTGGGCTTTATCACTGATTTCAGGAATGACTTTTGCAAGGTTTTTTGTCTTTAACCATCTATATACAGAGGGTTTGGAAACTGGCTGTAGCCTTTAATAAAATTTAAAGTTACCATCAATGGAGCTGAGCATACAAGAAGTACTGATATGTTAAAGAAGTACTGATATGTTAAAGCAGTGGAAATTAGATTGTTTAATTTTAAGCAAAACAGATTAAGGAACAAAAGTGTAGCAATTAAGAAGTTAAAATTGAAAGAAAGAATTGAATGCTATAGCTAAGAACAAACCAACATGTAACATCAGCCTTCTGCTTGAATTCCCTTTCCTGACTCCTTCTAGTAGCTGTCAGGACATCATCACTTAAAGAAGGTACTTGCTAATCAGACACTAAATATAACCCACTCACATTCTAGAACTGTCCAGTTAAATGTGCCAGGTTACATTTAATTTTAATTCCTATATACTAATTCACAACAACAAATTCCGCAAAATGGTTTTGTATGGTTTTTTAGTTTTCCACAGTGTTGCCAGTCTTTTAGATTAGGCTACTTAAAAACAATAAATACGACCTGAAAATCCACATGACCCAATTACTAACCCAAGGCAGAAAAATTTTGAAGGTAACAAGGCAACCTGATCTAAAAATTGGCAATCATACAGACCCACTCATGTACTTTAGTGGCAATTATAGGAGTGAGCTGTCACTAGGGTTAAATATGAATACTTGTAAAATATTTCAGAAGTCAATAAAACATTCATCAACTCAATAGATATGGGTTGTCCTAACTGTTTATTCAGGACTATCTTATAATAGAACACCCAAAGTCTTGCAACTACATCTAAGTGCTCTGACACTGCTAGATCAGTATTAAATAAGTTTCTGTTTATCTAAGCCCACTCCATTAAAAAAGTTATTTTGTTCTAGCAATGTAGCCAGTGGATTTTAGCATGGATTTCATAATTTTATTTTTTTCACTATAAGTAATTGAACCATTTTTGATATTTCACTTATATGCAGATTTAGTTTTTAGCAACTGCAAGCTCATTTCTGCCATTTGGTTGTACACCATTAATTGTACTTACTCAGTTATGGACTTCCCACAGTTTCTGGGTCATCACTACTGAAACTTGAGTGCAACCAACAGCAATTTTGTCCAGAGTATTAGAGTCCCGTGGGACATTTGGGAGCAGCAGGAGAGGACTGAAAAGACAAAGCTACAAATGGCCATCTGAGAGATAGGGCCAAAAATTAGGACTAAAGACAGATACATCTACAGCATAACCAAGATCAGAGCCAGGTCTGACCTTAAATAAGTTTCCTGGGCCCATGGTTGGGGGTGAGGGGTGGTTCCAGGTGAGGTTGATCAGGGTGATTAAGGCACATTTGTGCTCTCTGCCCATTAGCAGTGAGAAACTAAGGGATGAAAGGTAAATTGGCTGTAGAGCTCAGAGGTTTATGGATATTTTGATATGGCTGGATAGTAAACCTAGGACAAAAAGTCAGTCATATTATGTGAAGACGACGAAAGAAAAAGTAAGACTAGAACCAAGATAGCAGAAGAGGCCAAAATCCATGAAATAAAGAAGACATGGGTTTTTTGTATATCAAAAGAAGGGTTTAAAAAACCCAACAGTAAACTAAAAAAATGGAGTTTAATACACAAACTCCCCCCAAGGAGGAAAGTAGGAATAATAGCATAATGCAGACAGAAAGTTGTAATACTCAATAGAAGCTCAAACTCCTCCCCAAAGTCTGCATGTTTCTTACCTCTCCCTTTTGTTTTTGTTGTTGGGAGTTTAGTAATGTGTCATTTTTTTCTCCTAGAGACGGTTCCCAGATAAACTACCCAATCACTACCCTCATTGCATGGACTGCACTTTCTGATGACTATGAATATCAATTCATATTTCTAAATTTTCACATTTTTAAGTTTTGGCTTATGCCCTCTATCAAAATAGAACAGTGCAAAGTATTCAACGGTTATCAAATCCCAAAACTTGAGTTGCTGAGCCACTTATTCTGTTTATCTTCATCCCGTGGGTTTATGCTTCATGATACATTGATAATTAGCACGATGACATGAAACATCTTTTTACCCACATCATGCTCCATCAAGCACACAGATGGGCCTTTTCTGCTGACTCCTCTGTGTTGCTCTGCTCATTTGTTAGATGATAGAAGGCTTATGGTGAAAAACAGGATAGGAAAGTTATTCTTTCAAACAAATTGCAACTAAGGGAAAGCCAGGAAAGTAAACTTGTCCATGCAGTAGTTTTCATATATATGCTAAGCAAGTCAATCACACATAGATTTGCCTTGTTTACCTTTACATTTTGTGACTGAGATCCTTCTCTGTGAAATAGGAAATAAGGGGATGATTTTATTGAAGGAGATGTACAAGTAAATAATTTTTTTACAAAATGATTCTTTTACTTCCCAATGCAGATTCAGTCATTAATAATGAAGAAAAATTGAATCTTACTGACTGAGCACTACCTGTCTTCTGCCTGGATTCAAGCAGGAACTTGGGGGAAAAGCATCTTTATGTATTATATGTGGACAAGGCACATAAAAGAAATTCTATTCACCTGAACTGACATTGCACAGACAATTTTGTTCTCAGCGTTTTCTGCTGCTGAGTGTTTGACTCCACTATCTGCATAATGTTCCTTTGACCATTTCTTTGAGTGTATGATGTAGCTAAAGTTAATGTGCTCTTCTAGATACTTACAGCAGGATTAATGTGACTCCAGCTGAGGCTGGTGAGCCTTTCCAATATGCTTATTAAAGTTAACAACATGGCTGATTTAAGTAAAAGTTTTATGAATAAGGGAATGCTATTTAGACCTCAGAATATATAATGATGATCCCCTTCAAAATACTGTTAGAAACATATCTAACTGCAGAACATTTCTAGAGTATCTTGTTGCTTTTAAAAACTTTTAGAATTTTTTAACATTTGTAAATGGAGTTTGAATTCAACAAACTTGTTCATTTTAAAGGGTTCAGAAAGAAATATAAATCTACAGGACTCAGAGCTAAATTTTACTTTTTGACATGCAAAGGCTTCCTATCAACTTTTGACGAGTCTGAGTAGTCTGTCAAATTAATATACACTTCCTATGTAGACTTCATTAATCTACACAGACTATGTCGTCCATCAATATTAAAAGTACCTTAACAAGGAAAGAGGGGAGATGCTGAGAGGGCTTGTATTTCATCAATTGCTGTGCAGCGGGTCAACATCAATAAATGATTATGGCATGGAATAGATCATTTGTACTGTGAGGCTGTTCCTAAACCCATCAATTTAGGGGTAAGAATGAAATGTAATTTTTATATTACTTATCCTTATCTCTACTTGGTTTAATTTTACTTTCCTCCCTCCATCTATTTTCCCCTGCTCTCCTCAGCAGTTCCCATTTCTACTGGAAAACCATATCTGCGGTTGATTCAGCTTTTGCAATTCTCTTCTCTCTTTCCTCCCTTTTTCCTTTTCTTCATGATACTTTTTAGACTTTCTTTTTTAATACTTTTCAGCTTTCCTTTTTGTTTGTTTTTTTCCCACCTTCTTTTCCAGCTTCTTCTCTCACATATGTATTTTTCCCTTCCCAAACTCAATTTTTCCTAAGATAATCACTTTACTCTCTTAAAATACACATGATTTAATTATTTTTTTAAGGGCCTGATTGATTTATAATTTCTGGTCTAGATTTTATGTTGTGGCAAATGAGCAAAAAATTTTTATCATCTAGGAATTTTCTATGTTTATAATTATTTTTTGCTGGACCTACCCAGATCTGTCCAGATTTGTCCAGAAAAAAAATGAACTAGATTTTAGTACAAATTTAACATTCATTGGCCAATGTTGCTCTTGGATGAACATTTGCAGAAGCAAAAAGATTTTTCTCTTTGCATAATGAGTAATTGTACAGATGACATTGTCCCAGCCCCAAGTATCCTGGAATGGAAATGTAACATAATAAACCTTGCATTAAAAGCAGATTGCCTGTAGAAAGAGTTGCTGTGAATCCATAAAGACTTAGAAAAGGGAGAGGAAAGTGGCAGCACGTTACAGACACCTGAATATTAATTCATCAGTCTTAATTAAGAGCAACCTCTTTAGTCCTGAGAGCTGTCATCAGAATGGAAAGAAAAAAATAATCCCATGGGTATTTGTGCATTTTCTTCTTAGTAATTACCCTGACACTTTCACAGGGCAAAACTGGGCCTCCTGAAACCCAATGATAATGACACCTACCCAGTTACTGAATGTGGAGGGGGAAGAGTGTGATTACTGCCTTGCTGGATTGAAAATACTTAAGATAACAAAAAAGGAAGGGAGGTTAGGAGGAAAGGAAGGTTTTTGAGGACGGGGTGCTGCTAATCATTCAAATTTTTATTATTTTCATAATGAGGATGTCTTCCAGCTAGCTATCCAAATGGGGAAGGTAAGGGCTGGATCTCCCAGTGAGCCAGCAACCAAGTAGTCCAACAAATAATATATTCAAAAGACAAGTTTTTCACTGTGTATACTTCACTTTATTTCTGGCACAGAGGAGAATTGATTTGGTGTGTGTATATATATATATTTACAGTGTATCTATACCTGAAAAATATATTCCAAAGAGCTTCAACTCTCATAGTCTACAGCAGCACACTATAGGACTACTCTGTGTGTGTGTGTGTGTGTGTGTGTGAGGCAAAGTATGATTGTGGTGGTGGTTTATTAGAAGATATGGGATGTGTTCTTCAACTTAGACAATGCAAAAATCTTCCACAGCTAAATATCATTACTTAAATAAAAACAGTAAAATTTGCAGTTGATTTTACAAGTTAGACTCTAAAGATACTATTTGATGAGATCCATTTTAAATAGAGCTTTTTGTATATCCCATTTCTCTGCAAAATGAATTGCACTGAGCTAGGTGACAACTCGGTCTCCCTGCTTCCTATACCCACTGTCACAACAGATGGATGGGTGATAGGATCTCTCCAGAAGAGATCATGTCCTCCCTTATGGTATAGCTGTTGTAGCCGTTCTGATCTGAGTGGGCAGGCAGTGTCTGGGACCATCTTGTGGGGCTTCTGTCACAAAATGATGCTGATTACACATGGCTCATATCTTTGAAAGAATATTTGTTTCCAAAGTATGCATGTGTGTACAAGCCATGCTTCTGGTTCCCTGAAGAGAAGACAAACCCACAAATTTTTCCTCTGTCATAGTTTTCTTATGATCCTTCTGAGGGCAAGGAGATGTAGGAAGGAAGCACAGGAGAAGGAGAGGAAGGAAAGTCTTTTGGTCTTGCTTTGGGCAAACATTATGAGTAAGATAACAACAAGCTATGGCCACCCATAACCTGCTGCAACACTCTCAGGCCCCCCAGAGTAGCTTGGACTTCTGCTCTGACAGTAAGAAATAGCCAGACTGCACTGACAAACTCATTGCTCCACGTAAACTCCAATTTGTGCCTCCTTAAACTTTTGCAAATAACAGGTTCAACATCATAGCTTAAAACCATAGCTTAAAACCCATGGCAGACAGTGAATTTCCCTACCATGCATTATTTCATATGTGTGATGAAATGTGGCCAGCTAAGTGTGTTCGGGTGGGCATCACTCTTTTGATGAAGAAATCATCAAAATGTGGCAATCTGTGAGACTCTAGGCTTGAATAAGCTCTCTCACATGGAGCATTAGTGCAAGGCACAAAGTTAAAAAAATTGTTCTCCACACTTGTAACTGACGTGGAGAAAAAAGCTCTTGAAAAGATTGTGTAATCATTTAAGTTGCTACTTCATGGATCTTGAATGTAAGGCACTTAAAACCCTGTGAAAACAAGGAGTGTGGTGATCTTTCAGCCAATAATCTAGTGCTAACATATAAAATGCTTCCAAGATACCCGAGTTCTCCTTTCAGGTGACTTTTTACAAAATATTTTAAAACACATATTCTATCTAATATTACATGGTTATTACTTTCACGCTAGACTATAGAGGGATTATAACACTTATTATTTTGGTTTCCCTTCAGAGAGTTCTGCAATGTTTCAGACATCCAGATAACTGGCACAGGTTTTAGGGAAGATGTAATTTGTCACAGGGAATGTATCCTGGTCACTACCTCCATTCTTAGAGGATACAGCAGGCTTCTGAGATGCAGCTAACACAAATGATGTCTGACAGGCTGTTTTAGGGCTCTGTGGGATGATCTGTCATCTCCTTGGGTTCTTGTAAATTGCTCTAGATCAAGATCAGGGTAAAATACTCCAATTTGTCTAAAGCAGCTTTAAAGTCACTGACTTTCTACCTTTTTAAAAGTGGCTTAGACAGAGGCTTAAGCTGTTGAGTCTTGTAATCACCTTTGAAATGTTTTTGTAGTCTATCTTCCTCAATGAATAGAAAATTCTCTATTTACCAAAAGTTTAAAAGTGCCTAACTTTGGCCATAAAGCATTACTGAAATGTTGACTGTGAGGAGTAAGTCTTGGAAGTGACTTGCTAAACCGAGAAGATTGGCAGGGACAGTAATAAGTAAATGCTCTGACCTTTATATTATATGTGATTATGCTTGAAACTAAGGAGGAAAAAGGCCCTTGTCTCAGGAAAGCAGCAGTGAACACTTGAATTATTTTTCTTTCTTCCAGAATCTATGCCAAAACCAGCAATTTCCTCATGAAATTCCATCACAGCAGATTAGGATTATATATTAAATACTTTTGTTTGGGCTGCAAACCAAACCTCACCAAAACCAAACCTTTTGCCCTTATATAATAAGGTGGCCATCAAAGATTAATTTAAAAAGGAAATATTTAGTCAACTTCTTACCCTGCTTTTGTGATACAAGGCTGTATGTGGGTGGAAGGACAAAGATACGATACATGGAAACATGACTGGTTTGTTTTCAATTTTATGTTGTATTTCAGCTCCAATATATGGGTGCCACACTTTTCATCAGTGTCACAGAAATTCCATGAAGATCATACATCGATGGTGACTTCTGCATGAGAGAGAAGGTAACAGAGTCAAGTTTACGTTATATATAGACACCCACTGCAGTAACTTGCAGCAGCACAAGCCCTGAGCTGCAGGTGAGCCAGGTGGCTGTGTCTTGGCAGCTAGTCCCTGCTTCCTACTGAGGCATCTGGGAGATATCTTTCTACTGGGCTGGGTTAATGTTAGTTTCCTGCTGTGGTTATTCGCATACCTTTACTGAGCACAGCAGAGCTATTTTCCTTGCTCTGGAAGGTTTTCTCTTGCAAAACCCCGAAGTATAGAACTGTCACTCATGCTTGCCAGGGATAAAATGGGAGTGTGATGTAACTTAAGTATTGGCAAGGTAGTTTAATTAATCTTTATGGTTTATCTTTAATAGGCAAATTTAGAATAAGCATTTTTGATGTTTGGTAACTTTCAATTTTTCTTTTACACTTTTCCTTTTCCACTGTAGCAGTAATGGCTCTTTACCTGTCATGCAACCATTCCACCCCACAGAGGGACAGGGAAGGCTCTGTTAAAAAAGTCAATGTATTTCCTCCCCTCAGCAGAGCACATGGAGGAAACATGTGAGTGAGTCACTCTGAGTTGAGTTTCCCTGCCAGCAGTGGCTTATCACGCTATGTTGGTCTGGCTTGCTTCTTACGTAGGGCAGCAGGAAAGCCCCCTCCCCATGCTGCTGCTCCTGCTCAGTTTATCATTCTAAAATAGTCCATTTGACTAGCACTCCTTCTGTGTTTGTAGGTTAGACACACCCTCTGGGTCAGCTTTACATCTTCAGCTCAAAATGTAGGTCAGCTGCAATATGCTCCTCATCCTTTCAAGCACTGGTCCTCACACGCAACTTCACAGTACATTGTATTTGCCCATCTTTTAAAAACACTTGTTCTGATAGAGTAGCGAGTGGTTGAGCTGTTCGTGACATTATCAGTCCTACCAGCACGGCAGCAAAAATCTTTCAGTCTAGGTCTTGCACACACTTAACGAGGGCATTTTCTACTGTTTCACTTGAGGGTTTTCCTGCCTGGTTTTTGGTAGGGAGACACTGATTTCAGCCCTATCAATTGAATTACTTATTATCAAATGTGACAGTTGATATCCATAAATTAAAGCTAGTTCTTCTGTGCTCAGATTCTGTCTCTTCTGATGCTAAATCTAAGATTTGTTCATTCCTGCATCCTCAAGAGCCCATCAGAGGTTTGAAGACTATGTGTAAAAGGGCTGTCCATTCCTCACCTCCCTGGCAGCCAGGAGATGCTCATCAAGACAGGTTAAAAGAGAGTTAAAGGCAGCTGGTCCCAGCCCCTACCCAATTTTAAATATTTGTGAGATATTTGTTGCTGAAATTTGTGGGTATGAGGAATTTGGGAATAAAAATACTTGTTGAGTAGAATGATGGTAATATTTCACACATTTGGAATTAAAGACACGTCCAGTGCCAGACTCTGCATCCACGAGTGGCTGGCAGTGCTGAGGATGTGTCAGCGTCAGCTGCAAGTCTCGTGTCTTTATTTTCCTGAAATGAATGGCAGATTTTTTGAGAGACTGTCCTGTGCTATGCATTCCATTTGGATTCTAGGACAAAATATATTAATTAGCTTCCACCTACATGAATCACTGAAGGTATTTCATCCTCTAAAGGCCAGAGGCAGAGGCATAAACATAGGTTCCCTCTGAATATCAGGAAACACTTTTTTTACTGTGAGGGTGATTGAGAATTGGAGGAGGCTACCCAGAGAGGTCTCTGTCCTTGGAGATGTTAAAATCTGTCTTGACAAGGCCCTGGGGAACAAACTCTAGGTGGCCGAGCAGGGAGGTTGGACCTCCAGATGTCCCTTCCAACCTCATCCATTTTGTGATTCTGAGATGGGTGATGTACCAACAGCACTTCTAAAATCAGGCAGACATTTAAGCAGAGTGACTAAGAAAACTCCAAGACATAAATTATTTTTTCAAGTGACTTACTAACTAGTTTTCATGGCATAAGCTGTGATCAGGAGTAAGTTTTATGTTTATCATTGAAATTCCCCACACTGTTCTCTTGGGATTTTTGTCTGTTACTGGAACTAAAATGTGAGTAAGATTTCAGCACTGGAAACCACAAAATATTTCACTGATGGGGTACAGCTTGAATTCAAAGTGAAATGGTGTTGGGTTTGGTCTCTGGACATTAAAAATATGCACATGTTAATACCAGTCATTAAGGCTTGGGGCTAAATTCTAGTAAGAAAAAGAAGTCAATTAACAACAGAACTCAATTAGTGACAAAGTTGTGTATAAAACAACAGTTTGTCTCTAAGGATCAAAAAAATGTGGATGACAAAAATGCTTAGAGTGTATACACTTACCAGGGAAGTAAATACAGACTTACGTAGGAGAAGACTGCAAATATTAAAACATATTCATAGCCAAGGCCACCCTTTCACCCATCGGAACTGAAAGGAAAGAGCCCTTGGAGAGAAGGAATTGCCAGAACTGAAGGCTGCAAAAAATCATTATTTGAAAAACCTCAGTCAGGATGGAGACAAATGAAAACCATAGACTAGCTGGAGTACTGATCTGATCCAACATGTTAGTATTTAGTCATTCTAAGGAAAAAGTGATACCTTTTCTATATGACTATTTCTTTTGCTCTGTTTTCTCCCTATAGACTTTAATCCTTTAGGAACTATTTGACCTGCAGAACACGCAGCCTGACGACTTCTACTGAGTGACATCTTTGTGAAATCCATCTTTATCTAGAAGCTGAAGAATTTCTCTTAGAAACAGACAATTATTAAGTTATAGGTGAGTTTCTTCAAAGCTTAACTTCTTTCCTGATTAAAAATGCATACATTATGTCTAGTATGAATGTATTTAGCTTCAGCTAGATCTAGCTGTCAGATACTCTTATACCTTTTCTTCTAAAATAGAAAGCCTTATTGTATCAGAAATCTTTTTTTCTCCCTGGATAATTCTAGGCTGTGATCATATTAACCTTCTCTCTGCTAAACTGTTGCCGGAGCTCTTGAGCCTCTCACTGCAAGGTAGATGAGACTCACTCCTCAAACACTTATACAGAACTACATTGGAATACCTACAAGAAGTTTTACAGATGATAAAGTATTTTTAAAAAGTGTTTGGGATTTTTTTTTTTCCTGTTAGAGGTTTTCTTTTCTTCCTGCCACTATCCACAAGTCCAAGTCCTGTATCTCGGTATCTTGGTTGCCCAGGCAACCTCTGCTGGCTGAACCCTGGGCGCAGTGCTGGGTTTTCAGTTCTCCACCATAGATGGAGGCTGATGTGAAAGATAAAGGAACAGGTAATGAGCTTAAGGGGGTTAGGAAAGCCCAATTAGGTGACTGACGGCAGTAATGGGAGTTTTATTTAAAGGTTAACAGTGCTAATAAATGCATTTATGCAGATAATTAAAAAAATCCCATGACTTGCAGGAAATAGTAGGGGGAGTTTTTACATCAGTGCATTTCTAATATCAGCTGAAGTGAAATTGCTAAAAGTAATACAAAGACATGAGTGACATTTGCTAAGCATGTTACTTAAACTGAAATTGATACAGCTCATGCTTCTTTATGTGTGCATGTCCTTGCATTTGGAAAGTATGAGCAGAAACTCCCACCCAGGCAAAGTAAGAGCATTTAAGATGTTCTGAAAGTGCATTATATTAAGGCTTGACTTTTAAATGAAAAATCATTAACCATCTCTACCCAAAATGCTTCAGGTAAATAGTAGAGACTCATTTGCTATACAGAACTTAAGTTTTTCATTAATGATCAGTAGATGTGCTGCTTTACAGCTACAGACATTTTTGCTTGCCCTTAAAAAGGTAGCTGGTCAGGACAGGAAACTCACTCCAACAGAAAGTTTTAGCATTTCAAAAGCCCTAGAAGGATGTACTCCCACTAAAACTTTCTCCTAATGAGGATTTCAGTGTTTCTTAAACAGGCAGCTTTCTTTTGATACAACAAAAAGTTGAATTACATGCAAACAGCTCATTTCCAAGTAGTTAGACTTGACCCTTAATCCAAACAGGGTTTGGGTCAGTTTGTACCACCATGTCACTGTCCCAGGGTGACAGTAATCTGTGTGATTCTAGGTCCTGCAGGCTTTTGGTACGTAGGTAGAGAATACTCTTTGAATTACAAGTTTCAGTTATAAGTTTTACTTAAGATTAATTTACTTAAGTTTAAGAAAATTAAAGGTTAATTACTTTTAAGCTTTTGAAAGCTTTTGACATTTTACACCTCCCACTGATTGATGTGGGCACAGAACTTCAAAAATCTCTTGTTTTATTAATAGTCCTCATTTCCTGGTACAAGTGGTCACTTGTTCTAACATGGCAACCTAGAAAAATAAATAAACCTCAAAGAAGTTAAAATAATTTAAAATATGATAGAAAACAATCACATTCTTAAAGGAAAGCTGTATCGAACATCATTATTTATATAATGTTACAAAGATACTACCATCACTCGAAGCACAGAAAAGGGGATTCTGCACATGGGACTTTGCTACCACATGAATCAATGCATTTCTCCTACAAAATAGTTCCATTTTCTCAATACAAAATAATCAAGGCTACTTCCAGTTGTCTTGAAGGAGCTCACAGACTCAGGAGGTTTTTGAAAAATAAAGCATTAGGAAGATTTCAGCTAAGGTTAAGAGAAAAGAATTCTTCAGACAGCTGGGCTTTTATTTAGAGCTGAATCTCTAAAATGCCTAATTACCAAAATAATGCTCTGCAATTATTCCCTGTATTCTGGAAATGTTACTGTACTGCTACAGCTACCACTGACAAATCATATGGAGGCATGGGTTTGTGCTATAATAAATGACCCAGACTATACCTCGAGTTATAAGCAGGAGTTGTCAGAAGATATGTTCAAGAGGAGAGAAAAGAGATTGAGAAGGCAAATGAAAAATGCAGAAGTAAAAAAAAAACAACAAATTTTCAGAAGCAAATTTCAGAAACAAACCATGGAAATCATTACAGATTTCCAATATCATTACAGATATTATTGCAGCATTGTCAGCCTTAAGGATATGTGAATTGGGAGAGACTGAGGTCAAAAATAGTGTCTCTCCTACACGTAGATGATAGGGGGGCAATAAAGACAAAACTTTTGCAAAAAAATTTGTACATTTTTATTGCAAAAAATGCAGCAAAAGAGAGTTTTCAATGAATACTGTTATTTCAGCCATCCCAGGCTTAAAACACACACAGTTTCAGGCTTTCTTCACAGGCAGAGAAGAAGGTGCTGCTGTGCCCAAGGCTGGTTTAGAGACCACTCCAGGAAGACTTTAACCCCACTTCCAGCTCCACCAGCCATTCTTCCACTCACCATCCCCAGCCTCGGTGCTCAGCAAACTTCCCAGAATGACTTTGTCTCCAAAGGACAGGCCCCCCAAAGGCCAGTCTCTGCTTGCAGCTGCTGAAAAGCCTCAGCATCTTTTCCCCAAGGACTAACTGAAAGTGCTCTGAATTTCTCCCGCTCTATAGGGGATTGTTTGCTCCTCCCAGGACCACAGAGACACACAATTCTGTGAAAAGGGATCAAGTCCTGATACTCTTCCTACATGCCCACCCCCTTACCTTGCACTCACGGTGATGCCACCGATCCAAGCCAGGCTACCTTCCCCATTTCCATTGCATTTGATACTACATCTGGAAAAAATATGATGGGGTATCTTTTGTGAACCTTTTCCCAGGGACAATTTTCCCATAGGAATAATGTTTAGGAGAACAAGGAGGACTTTTTTCAAGATTAATATCTCGCTGCTAGTTTCTTTTGGTTAAAATTTCTTTGCGATAAAACTGATTTTTTTTGAGTTTCCAGAAGACAGCACAAGTTCATACTATTCTGACTTTCATGAGTCATTCATGAATGACTGAGTTTCAGGAAGTTTCAATTAAAAATAATTAATAAAAAGAAAAAAAAAAGACGCCAAAATTAAATTAGAGATGGTCATTAATATGTGACTTGTGAAGTTAAACTATTACACGAAACCATGCTTTGCTCAAACATGATTGATAAACAAAGTAAAATTTAACTGAACTGTTTACATCTTCTCGATAAAGCTGTTTAGGCTAATAAATAACTTTAGAAAAGTCATGAGCTTAAATGAAGTCAGTGAATTAATAAAAAAAATAATTTTTTTTCGTTTTCATCAATAAACTTTCAGTCCCAAATTTGGAGGCTTTAGGGAGGAAAGGTTTTTCTTTGTACTCTTCTGTTTGTCTTTCAACTCTCTTCATTGCAGTAAGGAAAATTAAAAGGTTAATCAAAGAGGGACAGGGAAAAGCTAAATGCAAAATGAAACCCAGAAACTTAATCTTCTGTGTTTTGGTTTTAAATTTAATTTTCAGTGAAAATTAATTTTAGATGCAAAGAATTGCACAAAGTTCTAATGCATTTTAAAATTTTTGAATAAAATTTTAATCTGTTCATTTTACTCTGATTAGCAAGTGTTAACAGCATGGCTTGGACTATATGTTTACTCAGTCTTTAATTATTAATTGTCTCTTTATAATTTCCAACACTTGTTTGCTGATGACAGTTTTCTAAGA
Source organism: Scolopax mira (assembly GCA_004320125.1). Lineage (NCBI taxonomy): Eukaryota > Metazoa > Chordata > Aves > Charadriiformes > Scolopacidae > Scolopax > Scolopax mira. The sequence goes on from BJBW01002020.1 coordinate 28,925, forward strand.
CTTCAGAATGTTGATTACTTAATTGATTTATTGGTCATTATTAATAGTGGATTCTGCAATATTTCCTTCAAGATTTGATTAATTAGACTGTGAAATTACTCAGACCATAAGCATACTCAGACCATGCATTTCCCAAACGCTGTCTTTATTAGAATGGTTTCCAAACTTTGCTGGTCTGCAGTTCCTCTAAACTTTCCAGTATAGATTAAAGGAGCACCTCTGTGTTTGATTTATTTGGTAGTTTAGCATTTTCCAACAAGCTTTGAAACTATTTCTCCTTTCTATGCAAGTACTCATTTTAGAATTTGAGGAGGCAGAGGAGGAGACTTTCAAAGTTTTCTATAAGAACAAGCATTTTGTCAAAAAATCTTTTAGGCTTATTTGCCTAATTACATAAATTCTGAAGAATGCTATACAGTATATTATCTAATGTGCTACTTTCAGAAAAACATAATCAATAAATACCATTTGATATGGTATTTAAAAATATGACTGTTATTTCTCTGTTAAATTGGGCTGTACAAACAGGCTACTGTTTGGGGGTAAGAAGAATCAGTCACATGAAAGAAGACCATCAGAGGCAGGTATATTCAGGATCAAAACATAAAAGGTGAAAAGGGGATGAGATCATCTTCTATAAATATAGAAAGAGAAGAGCTGTTTCTATTAAAGGATAATACTGGCAGAAGAATAAACAGATAAATAGATACTATAAATAGAGTGGGAATGCATTTAGACTAGAACTAAGACAAAATTTGCTAAGTGCTCGAGCGAGCATGGAGAGTCTGGTCTGAGTGGTAGTCGTAAAAAACGAACAAGATCCAAACTAATTTTAGGACAGAATAAGTGCAGTATAATCCCTCATATGTTGGAAATAGGTATTTCTAACACAATATATATGCAAATGCCTAAGAAGGATTATATGGTATGAGTTTGTGATGAGATTCCCTTTTTCTGGTTCTGATGCAATTTCAGTCCAAAAATATCAACTTCAGAAGCACCTTAATCCATATAACTTATTTAGGGTCTGCTTATAAGAATTGTCCAGACCTAGAAGAAAGATTATTTCTTTTTAAAAAAGGTGTAATCAATGATGCCTTCTCATCTTAAGCTAGTATTTCTCCTGGTACTCCCTAGTTGTAAAACTTCACTTTTGGTGGTTACAGAAGTGTGTTTCACAAAGGAACCAATCCCTGGGTTTCCCATGTAGGTCCTCCTCTCTGCCCTCAAGCTTTGCCTATTTGGAAGAAAAACAACAGCTCCTCTGGCCTCCCCAGCAGCTGGAGGTCAGTGGGAAAAGTCTCTCTGCTGCTGCAGGATAGTCCATGTCTGGAGATACTCAAGAAATGGCCTCAGACATGGGATTCATGTATTCACAGCATGTTACATCCTCAGGGAGATACAATTGTGCAAAGCCAGTCAGAAATGTGAGCCTTACACCTCTGGAATTGCTCAGATGGGGGGAGAGAGAACAGGTAGTGTGGCGATGACTGGAAAAACAGAGAATATTTACATTTCTGTTTTGGGGCTGCTTGAAAGTTTTTGAGGAGTTTTAAATACTAGAAGCAGCTGTAATTGATGGGCAAAGTGTGTGTGATGGGGTCAAGCTTCAAGAGAGTTACCGCATGGCTATCAGGAGCACACATTAAATAAATACGTGCCAGCCTAGAAACAGTGGCATTTCCAGGTAAAAAAATGGAAGGAGCATATTCTTATCAAACAGCTGCAGTAATAACCTTTCCTAGCCACCATTGTGCTCATGATTTTATTTTTTTTTTCTTTCATGAATTTTTATGTGACTTTTAATGTTCTGTGGTCTGTAATGGAAAATTGACAGCTATACAATTATACAAAGGGGAAAGCAGCTCCAAATTTCCATCTTTAAAGAGAAAGAGACATCTAGAAAGACCTCAAGACACGTTTCTGTGGGGATGTTATTTAAAGACCCAATTTTTTTATCCTCTTATCTCAAGATAGAACATCTCCTGCATCTATTCAGTGTTAAAACATACCAGATAGTTCTACGATAACTCTTGATCAGGATTAGCAAAAGAAGTGAAATGCTGTGTTAATATAGATTCTTTCCTCACCCCTTCATAATAATATATTTTGTCTTTTATTTTCATTAAATATTCTTTTTTTCCTTCCAGCAGACAAAACAGTAACACATTCCCCAGACTAACCGTGTAGGTGTGTTGCCAAGGACAACAGTTTCAGACATAAATTACTTTTGAACCACAAACCCTTTTATTGCTCTTTATTGAAGGCCATCTGTATGTTGTTATGTTAATCTAAGGCTTTCAACTAACCCTTCTGAACATAGCAATTTGGTATGTTTGCAAACATTCATGTTACAGCCATTTTTCACAAGGTTGTGACATTAAGTTACAGACTGCAAACAGGTATGTCCTACCGCAACTTAAGGTTTAAAACAATTTTTTTTAAAGTAGAGGGAAACATTCTTGAAAGAATAATTCCTAAAATGTAACTGAAAGGGAATTAAAGCAACCCAATAAAAAATTCGTAACTCATGATTTAACCTTATCGATTAAAAGTATACAAAAGAAAAAAAGCACATTACCCAAGGTTGCCTATGTTCCAAATTACAATTTCATAGCAGTTGCCTAGACTTGATTCTTCACCACTATCAATTTGAGTATTGCTTTTTTCTGCTGAAACTAGTGGAGCTTTAATGAGCTTCATATTTGCTGAAATGTGGACTAATATTTTACCAAAAAAAAAAAAAATATTGCCTGACTATAAAAACTTCAGTCAATTAGAAACAAAAGTTTTCATGGTAGAAAGTTCTTTTTGCTGTGGTATCAGCTTCGCTCTTTGACATTGACTGAGGGTAAAAATGAGTCAGGTTCTCAGGGAAAGGGTATAATTGATGGTGTTATGAAATTGCACTGATTTATGCCAGCCAGAGACCTGGCTGTTGCTCTTTGTTTTGCTTTTTTTTTTAATAGGCAATAGAGGCACTCTGTGTCTGGCTGGATCTGTTTATAAACTTTCAGGTACATAAACCACTTGGCTTTTGCTTCCTGTATGTTGCCAAAGACACTGTGGATGCTGAATCAATTACAAACATTATAACATTAGTGAGTTAGTTGCAGAATGCTGCAGAGTTTTGAACACTACATTATTAAAGAAGTCATTAAATTGTTTCAGTCTATAAGGATCTTCTGAAATGTTATTTTTTGCGAAAAAAAAAAAAAAGGAGATTAAATAGCTGATAGCAACCCTATACATATAGAAATATACAATACATATAGAATAGCCCTCCAAAAGAAAACCTTAAAAGATGGTGTCAGAGACAAGATGTCGAAGAGCACAATTTTTGCATCGGCCACTAAGTTTTATATTTTATAAGAATTTCAACATTAGTTGATTTGGAGCTTGGATGTCCCCGTTCTCTTAAAAACCTATGAAAATTTAGGCCATAGATCCAAGTTGGTCTATCATCAGGTGATAACCTATATCAAACGGCAAGAGCAGTCTTCACATGCTAGCTGGATGAGAGCAGCAGGCTGGATACATATATGCCATATATTGCTCATGGGAGCTCGTTTCACAAAGAACCCAGTTCCCTGGAACTGGGAACTATGCCTGAAAATAGCCCAGAGAAGCAGACTCTTTTTGACAGTGACCCTGTCTATTTTTCTCTTGTAGTTTCCATGATCTTGAGAAGCTATAGAGTTGATCTTCAGGTATCTCCCCTCGAGGTGAGACTTGAGCAAAGGGCTGCTAAAGAACATTACTGGATTTCTGAAGTGGCACTTTGAGGCAGTTTGTTCTCAACAAAGATTATACAATTTTCTTATTTTGTTGTTGTCAAAACTAAGCAATGGAGCCAGGTAAAATATATCCCAGAATACTGAAAATATAGAAGAACCATTGCATCTCTGAAAGCAATAAATAACAGGACAAAGACTCCTTGCTTACCTTGCAGGACTTTTCCAGACCAGAGACTAGAGAGTGCATATATGCTCCTGCTGATCTCTCTCTTTCTACAGGATTTGGAACTTGAGCGGAACTTGAGCCCCTAGAGCTTATACACCCCAAAAGTGTTACAGGCACTGCTCAGGAAGCCCAATGCTGTCAATTAATCTTCATAAAGTTGCCTGTTGCTACAGGGACAAGTGCTCTGCTTGTTGTGCTCTGTGCAGAGTCCCAAAGCCTTAATTTTTCAGCCTGGGAATTAAGGTCCTGGGGAGTTAAGTGCTTGGCCTGGCACAAATTTTTCTTTAACAAGAATTTGAACCCATCTGTCTCAAGATCTCACTTAGGACTCTGGTTATTGCATTCTTCTGTCTCTCCACTTTCTTAGAGCAAAACTCAAGGAATCCCAAAGCTCAGCTATCTATTCTTCACCCTCCCACTAGGATACAGAGTACAAGAAGTAATAAAAGTAATTAAAAATAAGCCAAAGAAAAATACTTAGTAGATAGGGGAAAATGACTGCAACAGAAAAGATGGAAAATAAGGAAAGGGGAAAATCACAACACAGCACTAAGACTTTTACTACCAGCAATAAGAAAAGGTGATGGACAAGTAGGTTGTCAGCAATGTGTGTGCATCCAAATGTCTGCAGAAGTCAGTTTATGAGTCAAAAGATGACTGAGAACGCAAGGGAGGGAAATTACATTGTCCAAAAGGGTTAGAAGATAAAATTACATGCATTAATAACATGTATTGAAAATTGCAGAGCGTACCTCTGTGGTTAACATGATTGGTGGGAAAAGACTCGTAGAAAGATCATCTGGAAAGTGCTCAGAAGGAATAAAAAATACTGCAAAAGATATGCAAAATTACTTGGAGTATCTTGGATAAAATCTTAGATTATCCTGAAACAAAATTACAGGAAAGGAGCCTTGTGTAACTTTTCATATGGTTATTGTCTGGACAGATTATAGCTTTCATACACGCAGAGAGAAATCCTATGTCTCAAATTCTTTTTCGATTGAGCTGTTTGAAAAGGAATTTCAAAATATTGACAAAGAAAAATGGTAGAATTTAAATTGGTAGAGATGAAATCTGAGGGATTTGAGGGATTTCTCTAATTCACACTATTGAAAAGGATCACCTGCTGAACCATGCTTAGTGCCATTTGATAAAGCAGAACTGCCTAAATAAATGGCTCTGCAAATTTAGCTGGGTAGACTTACGCTATTTAAATGCAGGAGATGAATCATTGATGACACAAAGGTAAGTACCAGAAGAAAGGAAACAAAGAGATGATTTTTAAGAAAAAAAGCCATGGGGACACGGGGATCAGTCACTCTGCCAGTCTCCCAAATGAAGCAAAAGAATATTCAGTAAAACTTAGACTGTACAATACTCTAAAAATGAGAGTATTTCTTCATTGGCAAGGTGTGCAGCAGAGAAAAAAAAAAATCTCTTTTCCAGCTCTGATGCTCTAGTTCGTATGCTTCACTTGCCAGTTTTCTTTAAAAAACTGATCACATTCAAAAGGTAAAACACATCTTGCATGTTCACACCATTTGCACTAGAACTGCAGCTCTTTCTTTTAAAAAAAAAAATCTGTGAAAACCTGTATTACCTTTCATCTTTCCAATTCTTGTCTCACTTCAGTGCTCATTACAGTAAAATTTAAGCTCTCCTGACGTGAATTAGAGCTATATAAAATGAGCTTTTTAATATTTCCAAGTAAAAAAAATAAAAAGCAGTGATATTTTCATAAATATCTGGTTCCCTTTTTCATACATCCTTAGTTTTTGAAGAAAAATGAGAAGTTTATGAATAAACATTTTTTGGGGGATCACTAACTAAACAAAATAGTTAAATTCAGAGAAACTTTTTGCAGCAAAACAACTCAAAATTCTTTACCAGTCAGTTAAAACTTATAATGGAGTCTAAAAAACACTGGTTTATTCTCATTTACGTGGGGCTTATTCTTCTTTTAATTTACTTTAGGGAAGTGTAAAAAGAAATATCATTTGGAAATGCATGGACTTCTTCAAAACGTTCAGTTTAATTTTTTCCTGTGACCTACCTCTGCCTAATCAAAGCAATGTCAATTTTAACTAAGCCCATTTTCCTCTTTTGTGATTCCATTTTTACTACACTCTGCAAAAAATCCAAATTTTCTGCCAGGAAAGGAAGCAACCCACAGGCTCCTATGTAAGACTTTCCCCAGTTTCTCACCCTGGCCCAACGTCAGACTTTACCCCATGAGTCAGAAGTTCTTCAGAAACTGAATTACTTGGCAGTTGCCTGAATAAAGACACTAAAGAGCAGTCAGGACTTTAGATGCAAACCCAATGGCAAGGGGAATAAAATTCCCTTCATGATTCCTCTACCAGGAGAGTTGTCTTTGATATTTCCTGAAGCTGCTATTTAGCATTTTGGGGACTTCTAACTAGGGTTGAATCTAAACCTTTTACACAGCACAGACTTTGTACATCTAAAAGGAAGGTTAGCAGCTGGCCCTCATTTTGGCCTCTCAGGGAATTGTCAGGAAGAGCCCCATGGGGTACAGACATGGAGGGAAGATAGGACCAAGAGATTTAGTTTGTGTTCCCACTCAAAGGGATCTCAGTGGCCTGGAGAAATGAGTTAACAGGAATCTCACAACATTCAATATAGAGAAATGCAAAATCCTCTACCTGGGCAGAAATAACCCCATGCACCAACACAGCCCATGGAGGCCAGACATGGAAAGCAGCTCTGCAGAAAAGGACCTGGTGAGGAGCTGGCAGGCAGCAAGTTGACCATGAGCCAGCAACACATCCTCACCATTCCAGCATCAGCCATTCTGTAATTTTGTTGTCCTTGACACGTTTTCATGTCCTCATGAAACATTCTCATGTGACATTTTCCTCAATCTTAGCAAAAATTTTTCAAGTGTTACTCTTGCCAGCTGGCCTAGGCAAGAACAACCCAGCCATCAGAAGGGACTTTCACCCACCCTCTTTCACCTCTTTTTAAATGGGGCGGCCTCATGCAAATCTGTGATGCTTCCCCACTGGTTACTCTGTAATACAGATCTTAAGCACCACAAGCATACGAATCAGAACATTTGTGAGTACAATAAGCCTGACAGAGAAGTTATGATGCTGCGGACTGATCAAAAGCTGTCTTTCATTGTGCAGCTGAGAATACTGCAATTCAAGAGAAATTAAAGTCTTCAAAGTTGTGGCTGTGCAGCTTAACAGATGGGCTTCTTCAAAGATTCATTATTAGTCTAACAGAAACTATAAATACCAGAGTGTGAATTGAACAACCAAAACACACACCTGCTGGTTTAAATCCATCAGAAATATGGTCAGCTCTCTGCAGCAAAGGCAATGGAAAAAAACCCTCCCTGCTGGCTAAAGAAAGCCATATGAAGTACCTTGTCTTGCTAGGTGGGACACAATGGTTGTTTTCACAATATAAATGATCAGTACAAATAGTAAGTAATTCAATTTCATGACATTTTTAGAAAAAACACACCAATGCAAGCACATTTTTATACAGAGGTTGTCATTCTGAGGAACAACGAACATTTAACACCTGGGATTATCCTACAGGACAAAATTTCAGACTCCAGTACTGGTCTTCATCTTCCTTTCCCTGCGCATTTCACGTCTCTGCTTCTGGTGCTCAGATTACTTTTAGGATGAGACCCACAAGAAAACCGCTGATTGTTTTAGGATTGAAAATGCAAAGCAGCAGTCTGTTACATACAGAAAGTGTATGTAACAATTTGGGATCCCTAGTTGGCAGCCAAGTGCCAACTGAAAAGAAACCTGAACACTATGGGCTTCTTTGAAATCACCTCCCACGTGGGGCCCAGAAGAGCCCATGCTGAGAGCCATGCCGCCGTGGTTCCACAGCTGTCAATACCCTCACCACCAAAATTAGCACTAGCTGCAGCACTTGCATGTGTTGAAATCTCACCATCAACTGTGGTAGCAATATAACCCCACAAAATGCCCAAACCTATACTAAGGGGACAAAGAGTAAAAACAGGGGAACAACATGTTTGTTTATATTGGACCTTCCTGTGTGGGGGTGCAGACGCTTTTGATAAAGAACAGACTTGATGTTGATGGATGGGACAGTAATTTCTACCAGACCAGACTGCTCCCAAAGCAAGGGACAGTGATGTTAACTCCTGCTGGGCTCACTGCAACTCCTCTGGACACCAATGCGAGGGTCTGTTCTTCATCCAGCCAGAGAGCGTCCCTTGCCAGAGACCACTGCTGAATGAACAACATGATTTTTAGAAATGACTTCCTATCTCTTGCACAGTCGTGAGTTACCTCCACAGAAGATGTGGCCTGTTCCCTGTTGCTCACATATGGTTACATGCAGCAGTAATTGACATCTTGGGCAGCAAATACAGAGAGAACTTCTTTCAATCTTGCTCAGCCCTCACCCCACATGTGTGTTTTCAATGGCTGTGCTGTATCGTTTCCATCGGTAGAGCTCTTCTGTGCAGTGATTTGCTGTGTTTCATCTCTTGGTACCAGGTTGAAGTTTAGACTTAAATATTTTAGCTGACGTTTAGTTTGCTTCACTTTGTTTTCACCTCACCACTCTTCTCTTGATCTTCTGCTGTTCTTCCTTTCCTTCCTAAGTCATTGTTATACCATTGATTGTTAAGCCTCGGTCTCCTTTGAAACCAAAGGGAGTTTGCCTAGAAAATTATGGCTTTCCTTGCCCGGCATGTGTCATTTATCTTACTTCTAAAAACAATATAAAACTGAAAAATGTAGATTTTTTTTTCTCCCTCTCAGAGATGTATTTTGTGCCAAAGGGTCCAGCCTCAGTGCCTTGTTTATACAGCACAGCATCTCCAAGAGTCTGCTGGTGAGATCTGGATGCCTTTGTGATTGCAGGGCCCAGGGTAAGACTGTCCCATCTCTGCACTTCCTACGTTTTAGACCACAGGAAACACAGACGGTGGGTGATGAAGATGCAGTCACAGCTGTTCCATATGATTCAGATAGATACACTCCACAGGTGGGGTCAGGAGGAGCCTGAGATTACACAGATCTTCAGGTTTTGGGCATGGAGAAGTTTACCCACAGCAACAGAGGGGTCCTGCACACAAACACAGCTCATGCTCTAACTCAGATAAGATATCAGCTTGGTGCTGTAATGGAGAGGTTCCCTCTTGCTGGGAGGCTAAATCCACCTGGATAACTACAGGGTTTCTGATCTGAGCTGCCTTGTGTCTGGACTGCTCAGCAGGCTTGCTCCTCCATGGCTGTGAAAGACCACACAGGTATCTTCTGCCACCTAGGACAAGCAGCCCTTTGGCTGCAACTGTCCATCTGTATAACAGAAATAAATTGCCCTCTTATTTTTCAGAGGTCTTATAAGCATTGTCACATTGAAGATTTTTATACAGTCAATTACTATGGTAATATAAATATGAATTGATAAAAATAATGTTTATTAATATCAGTAAAGTTGGAGTAAAGGCTGTCAGGCCTCACTGAGCTGCAGACATTGAAAATTCAGAGCTTTATGTTTGATTTTATAGCCGGATGAGAACTAGTTGTCTCTAAAGCCTGAGACGTGGGACCCCAGCTACAGTAGGAGTGCTGTGACTTCACCCTCCAACCTCGAGCACGACTGTTGACTTTCATGCTCACGAACACAACACAACTCAGTTCATGCTGCTGTATGAGTTTTTGCAGGAATCCTGGAGGAAAGCAGAGGCCTCCATTTGACAAGGAAGAAAAAGGTAGCAAATTATTGAGTAAGATAGATAAATTTCCAGCAAGACACATCTCATTGTATTAACCTGGATTACCTGATTGTAACTGTAGGTCTCAAGTACAGGGAGGCTGGTGCCTAAGGGACGGATGTGTTTTCCCTGTCATTTGAGAAAAAGGAGAGGAGAGGGGAAAAAAAAAAAAAAACCTGTTCTGGCTTATGTATAGCCAGGAACTTTACACACATACCCTCATCTATCAGGTTTCTATGGCCTGGGGCTGAGAGCTGCTGTGTCTGTTGCTATACTGGATCTCCCATTCCAGTCCTCCTGTCCCCATGATGCGCCTTCTCTGGCAGACACCATCATTCTGCTCCTTTACAGGAAGCAAGTTTCCAATAAGTAAACATGAGTCAGATTTTTTTAGCTGGGTTTTTAATTAATTTTTGTTTGGAGCAGCTTTGTCACAGTTCCCTATGCTCATGCCGGGGTTTCCTTATTAAGGGTATCACAAGTGTGGAGGGAAAAAAGAAAGGAAGCTTTGTGCAAACAGTGTAGGCAGAGAAAGCAAATAAAATTGTGTATTTGAACCCAAAGCTGCTCATTCCCTCCGGAGGAAAAGAAGAAAAAAAAAAAAAAAGGCACATGCAGCATGATGCATGAATAAATAAGCAACTGAATTAAACTAAATTAGCAATTGCTTCTATAGAAAAAGAAAGATATATTCCTTTTCTCTGCATAAAGAGACATCTCTGAACCTGAAGAGATCTAGTCTTCTATCTAAACTCCTTGAGTCAAAAACCATCACAGCATCTCATTTCAAGCAGTGTTATTCGAGCAGTGCACTATTGTAAGATATACTCTTTACATTTTCTTCAGCTATTGGATTTTACACATAGCACATACCGTTCCCAGCAAACAATGCAGACACAGTTTTATTATGAGCTGAAATAAATGCTGCTATTTTTCCCCTATTGTCTTCTAGCTATTCTGTTTAATGAAATAGTTGTGATTTTTTTAGGCACTTCATCTATACTGACACTAGCATTCTCAGAACAGTAAGGGTAAAAAATCTGCCTGCTTCAGGAAGATGTATATAACAGTGGGGTTCCCTGTTAATTTTCATTGAGAAGTGGAGACAGAAGGTTTGTTGACAAGAAGAAGAGCCCTCAGTGGCTGTTGGAAATGTGAAAGTACATCCCCAGCATAACCAGTAATCTTTGGGAGTCACACTCGGTCAGTAATACTTGCCTGAATCTGGCGTGCACAGAGCAGAGTAGAGGGACCACTTTAATTTCAGTATCCCTGGAGAACCCATAAAATCTTATCTAAAGTTCATCATTCCTCAGGCTCCATTTGCTTCACAATATTCAACAATTGTGCATCCCATAAATCAGTAAGTCTTGATGTGATTTGAAAAGCCCTGTCTGGAGTTTTTAAGAGAGCCGTCTGTGTTGGTTTTAAGAGAGCTGGTTTTTTGGCTCTTATCCCTGTTTCCAGATGGTAACAAGCATTTAAAGACATTGCATACATTTCCACCCAAAACACAAACAAATAAACAAAACCTGTGCTAAAAATGTTTTGACATTCACAAAATCAGGAGAAGTTAAGAAATGTGAGAAGGCAGGTCACCATGCAGCCAATTCACAGAGTACTCATAAATTAGAAAATTGATGAAATTAGTCTTAAACACTCTTTGCCCCACTTCTCCGAATTTCTTATGCATGAGTGATTAAATTTGTATGCAGGTTTCACAAGGACCTGCAATACCTCTCATATCTATCCATTATATTTTTTTTTCCTGGTCCCACCCTATCCTTTCCGCAGCAGCACAACAGCAGCTCTCAATCAACTTCAGCCCAGAATACATCAGTATCTTTGTCTTCATCTTGTTTCCAGTGGGTGATTATTGCAGAAGTCTCATCACCAGCCCCACGACATTATGTCCTCTACGAAAGCTTGCAAGCCCCTTCCCATCTCCACAGCCTGAAAAGCCACCCCATTCCTTGGTGGACATCCGAGTCCACTTCTGCTCTTGCTTTGCGCATAGTTTTGCTTCATCTGCACAAAGCCAGCACAGGTCAGCTCTAAGCATTAGATGCTCAAGGGTCTTCTTTCCCACCATCTCTCCCCAGGGCAGTTCTTTGCCTGCCTGATATTACTTATATATTAAAGGTTTATCCCTATTCTGTCCTCTTGCAGCCATACTCAGAGCAGCCTTGGGGCAAGTCTGGACGGATTGAGGAACACAATTTCGTAGAAATGCTAATCTGCAGCATACAGATACAAACTTCTGCTTCCTGGAATGCTTATACAGAAATACCCTCCCATCTTAAACAGTTTAGCTTTTGTTTATGATGCTGAACACAAATTTCCATAATGGCATTGATATATCACTGTCTACAAGTCATTACCATGACTGAGTTATTTATGTCCCTAAATATTTACATATTCCATTTCAACCAGGAACTATTTATCAAACAAAGGCAATCACTGTGAAACAAAGTCAGCCTTTTGCTTGTGAGGAATGATCCAAATATAAGCACTCTCTTCCTTCTGACTACACATTAATCTTCAATGATATAAAAAGTCTGTCCCTTCTTCCAAGCCAGGAGCAGCAAAATGATTTCAGACTGCATTTTTAAAGTACTCTATAGAAAATTGTTCTTTTGAGAAATCCTGGTCAACATATTTAATGCCATATGCATATCTCATAGACTGATAGATCAGTATTAAATGTACATATCAGCAGCATGAGAAATACCAGGATCAAACCAGCAGTACTAATTTGTTTGATAACAATCTTGCCTTCAAATGGCAGTATTAGCTATTATTCTACATTCAAAAATCATCCTATTTCATTGGCCGAGTGGAGGTTGCTTGGTATTTTTTTATATTTTTTATATTTTTTTTTTTTAATAAAGGGATGAAATGCACACCAAGAGCTTTGCAAAGGGCCTGAGAATAAGACTGAATTCACTGGAGCAGGGCCCAGCTTTTGTTCTGGCTGAATACAGTCTGCAGTCATCCTGCAGATCCTAAGCCCAGCTGGACCCTCCAGGCTGATGTTGCTACTAATAATTTCAACAAGGTTTACTTGGATCATCACATCCAGCTTTCTGTTGTTTCACCTGTTGCATGCAAATCTCCTCTCTGCAGAAAGACTCCCAGAAAATAAGAGACCTCCTGAGCGCACCCCTCTGTGCTAAGACAAGATCACCCACACCTAAATCACTCCTCACAGGTTTTTACCTAGCCAGTTCTTAAAAATCTCAGTAATAGAAGCCCATCAACCATAAACCTGTGATAACACACTCCTCTCATTACTAACAGCAGCATTAAACTTTGAATTTATAATATATTATACATTACATAGTATTTATCATATATTAAATAATATATATTATATATTATTTTAGACTTATTTTAAAAAGTAATCCTGGCATATGAACATTAATTCAGCAGTTGCTGGTATTTCAGCATATCTTTCTGTCAACTATGTTTAATTCTCCAGCTATATCTATCTGCATCAGGCCCTGGTCCTAAAATTAATACCCCTTCATGAAAAGCAATGACACAAAACCTGTGTCTCTAATTAAAATCACAAAAAATGAGAATATTAAACATGCAAAGCAATCCTGCACTGAACAGTTCATGGTCAGATCAATCTCTGAGTTGTTTATCCACATAAAATACTCTTTTACTGATTTGCATATGAGCGACATATACATTTCTGGATTTTATTGTCATCATCTGTTTACTGACAACTGGGAAACATAAAAGAGCTAAATTCAATGAATAAATTATTTGTTGTCAACAGTCCACCAAACACTCATTTTCTGTTAAAACTAGAATAATACCATTGGTTATCTTCAAAGGAATTTTTTTTTGTCTATTTTTTTTTCTTCTTTTGAATGGATGGAATTTCTAGAATAAATCATTTAAAGGAAACAAAAGGCCACAGAAAAAGAATTGTTCCGCAGTGTCGTGGGTGAAACAGTATGTGTCAGCCTAAAAGTAGCCGTGGCTGGGGACGTTCCTTTGGCAGGTCCTGTGGTGGGCCAGCAGCCCCTGCTTGCCTCAGACCCCCGCTGAACGGCACCACGGCACCAGCGAGGCACAGGTTCTCCTGTGGTGACATTTCGTGCCACAGAAAACTGAAAACAAGGCGGCCTTTGCTGAGAATGTCTGCCATCACTCCCTGGAGAGCCTCAGAAGTACAAAGCAGCAGATAAAACGAAACCGAGAAGTCAACAGGCTTTGAAATCCTGGGAGCTGCTGCCACCACCACCGCGTAGAAGCAGGATGATGTGTGTTTGTGGTGAGAAGCCACGGCCTATGGGGCTGAAAGAAACACTGCCTCTGATGATACACGGGCAGCATTTCTTACAGCTTTGTATAAACATGTATTGCTCTACGGACACAAGCCCTAAGAAATACATAGTACCTTCCGCTGCCCCAACAATATGGTACAAGGAATTTGGATTATTTTATCCAAGATGCCCTTAGAAAAGCAAGAACCCAGCAGGCAGTGGTGGATGAGCTGTGAGACATGACTCAACAAGAAGTAACAGCTTTTCCAGCAGCAACCAGTTGTTTCACCTGTTGTTATCTAGCCAGTTCTTAAAAATCTCAGTAATAGAAGCCCATCAAGCTTAACACCTGTGATAACACACTCCTCTCATTATTAACAGCAGCGTTAAACATTGAATTTATAATATATTATATACTACATATATATCTCATATATTAAATGATATGATAAATGATTCTGAGTCTCTACTGGACTCAGAAAGCCACATCGCCACCAAAGCACCTTAGGGCTCAGCAACTCAAGCTCAGCCAGGCCTGTTAGTTTTAAGACACAGGCACATAGTCATAATAGTCAAGTTTTTAATTACAACCCAAATCTATTAATAGATTGTTGAATTGCTCTTTATCTCCGTGTGTACAGGCAGCTGAGCTACCAAACCATCTCAGGGCTATTTTAGCCACACTCTCTTTGCACAGAAGTAAGTGAAGAAAAATGACATGACCTGACCTGACATGACACGATTCAAGAGATGAGCTGACATGGTGCTCAGGGATCTGGATTAGTAGTGGATTGGTGTTGGTTTGGGTGTGGTGTGGGGTTTGTGTGGAATTTTTTGTTCATTTGTGTTGGGTTTTTTTGTTGTTGTTGTTGTTGTTTGGGGTTTGGGGGTTGGGTTTTTTTTTTTTTCATTGGTTAGACTAGATTATCTTAAAAGGTCCCTTCCAACCTAGGTGATTCTGTGATTCTGTGACCTGTCCACGTGGCTCAGCCTCAGCCAGAAGCCAGCAGGTAAGGACAGCTTTCCTCAGCTGTTAACATTAGTTCTGTAAAATGACTGCCATCATCCTGTCTTCATCCTGGCTTAGCAGGTGGATTGGGGACAGATGAAAATTTAGATTATGTGGATGCTGCTTGTTAACTTATTTTTTTCCTAAATCTGTCTGGAAAAGGAGGATTTGGGCTGGGCAAGAGACAGGCACAAGCAATCTGGAGCCCTGCCATGTAATGCAGAGACACGTTATGCCATCCTCATTAGCAATACACTAAACCAAAAGGTCTTGGTCGGACTCCTTGGCTCTCAGTGATCGATTAACAGTTACTGCTAATGAAGAGATGAGTTTTATAATAACATGCTCCAGGTCCCATTTCTCTTGTATTGTGTGCTTAATGCAGCAATTCCTACTTTGTTCTAAATCTACTTTTCAGGAACTAAAAACCCTACATTCTTTCTCAAGCTCACAAAGTAATTTTGTTTGTTCTGGTAAAACAGCAAAGGATGAAGCAGGCTTATCTGTAAACAATTTCTTTTTCTTTTATCAGTTCTACATTTTTCACAGATTGCTTGTCACTGTATCAGAAAGGCAATGCTTTAAAAAAAAAAAAAAAAGAAAAGAAAAAAGGAGCCTGACTCGTGAATTGGATTGCTGAGATAACACTGCAGAAATGGGCTCAGGGAAAAAGAAAAAGGCAAGATAATGTATCAGAAGCTCAGCTTTCTGGGGGTGCAGCTTGTATTATTTTGAAGTCCTAAAATACCTTCCACTTTAGATAACTTTTAATTAAAAAACAACTGCCACAAAGACAACCAGACTGTAATACTGGCAAAAACGAGGATGCTAGTGGTGCTTCCCAGCAGCTCGAGGAGGGTCTCTCTGATTATCTCTTGCCCCTTATTTCACCAGCTGTTAAAACCCAAATGCATTAAACTGTCAGCCATAGCCCGTTGCCTCTGTCCCACAGACAACGTGAGACTCCTCTAGAGAAAAGGTTGTTCGAGCAGCAGGGAAAGTTTTCTGCTTAATTACAAGTGGTAAATTACAGATGACTAAAATGATGGGTCTACTAATTTTTAATGGCAATGCATTTAAATTTGTTTTTTACATCTTCAATAGAACTATCAAAGTTGTTCAAAAGTGCCATGACACATTTTGCAAACATTACTGGGACAGCATCTTCCCTTTAGTGCTTTTTTTGGTCCCGTGTCTTTTCCAGGTAACATCAAGAATGTTTGCAATGAAGAGAGGAAATCAAAGTCCTTTCTAATTTTTTTATTTTAACCTAAGAAACAGATCTGAATTTCCTTCTCACCTTTCACTGCATATTGAGGTAACATATATCACTGCTTGTTGGGACAGCTTTCTCTAAAGGTGAGGAAAAAATTATTACTTAAAATAATGATCTAAAATTCATAATTCACAGTAGTTCATGTTGACACTTTAATGGGATTATGATGAAAGGGGAAATAGAAATTAATCTCTTCAAGGCTAATATTAATAATTGGAAGCAGTTACCTCAGTTTACACATTTCTGGAATTAATTTCCTTAAATAAAATTAAAAAATGTTTTTAAAGCACAATATTAAAAAGTAGAATATGTTTAAACTATATTATATAAATTATAAATAGATATAATACTGTATTATATAGTATAGTCATATTATAAAATACTCAGGTATTGAGGTTTAAAAACTGAAAATTTAAGCAAGCATGTTCTCATCCTTATAAATTCATGCTGAATTTAGATTTCTGCATGGTTCAGTAGGTTCAAAAGCAATAAATCAGTCCTAGAAAAAAATAGGAGACTGCCTTAAAAAGAAGAGAAGAGGCTATGTGAACAGACGTTTTGCATTTCAGACTGCTTTCTGACTTTTACATTTTTATGATGCCTATTGCTCTCAGTCCACCTGAGTGGATTACAGGTGCTACAGTTCTGCTCTTGACGTGCTGTGGCTTCTTCATGATGAAGGAGTGAAACAACCACCACCAAGGAGAAAACACATCCTGCCACAGAAGCCTCCAGTGCTGGGAGCTGACAAGCAGCACCGATCAGAGGAGGAGCATCCATGAGCTAAATGAAGAGGAGAGAGAAGAGAGGAGAGGATTCTGGCTGAAAGCCTGCTCAGTGCTTCTTTTCAGATGCTGAACAAAAAGAAATAATTTTTCCTATTATTCCCAGAGACATACTGGTAAAAAAATCTTTGTCTTATTAAATTCACACTGATTTTCCAATCTTGTCATGCTGAAATTTGAGCTTTTCCTACTAAATCTGTGGGGGTTTCTCCCTCCCTCCTTCCCAGTTTCTAATCTATGATTATTTTTGTTTGTTTGTTTCAGCTGAAGGCTCTGGTTAAACCCTGCCCTGGCTGGGTGAATGATTTACACCCCCCGCAGTTCAGGAGTAGCTTCTCACCACCACCTCTCTGGAAAAACTGGCACTGTTTCAAATTGTCTGCCATAAACTGCTCATCTGACTGCTCCCTAACCTGATTCAGTCAAACCCATCAGGTTCAGCTAAAACTTGTTAATATTTGCTTAAGCAAAGTGCCCACCTGGTGCTGACCCAGGCCAGGGAGTCATCAACTCCAGACTCTTTCTCTCTCCATCGCTGCTCTCACCCCACTCTCTCCCAGAGATCAGCACCTCCTCAGATCTGTCACTTTAACTGCTGGGTTTTTTCTTAAATACCAAGCATTTGAGAGTTTTGGGTATACAGAACAGCTGGAGAAAGAAACTGGCCCAAAACAGAAACAGGATGGCCAAGGGTTGGAACAAGCATCCTTGAAGGCAAGAGTCACTTCACCTGGACCTGCCACTGCTTCAGAAGATTTGTAGTACATCTTCTAAAAAAGAGTGCTCTGAGGGAGCCTGGCTGTGGGTCAGTGTTGGGGTAATGGGCTTTTCAATATCCCAAATTGCCTGAACACAGGCTCCTCAAGGAAAAATTTGAAATGTTTTAGTTGCCTCCACAGAAGCAACATTCCCTTTCTCTTGCATCCATCCAACACGAGGGCAACTGGATTTTAATGATCACAGAACTCAGCCTTTGGCACAAGCAGCTGCTTTTAAGATGTATTTGCATATGTATATTTTTAACAGAACAGTCACCTTCATTCTTTAATTATTTAAGGGCTCTTGGATGAACCTGTCACTATGACATTTTGCTGGGAAAAGAAAGAGAAAAGCATTAAGAGCTGATAATACTGACTGAAAGACCTGACGTAACCTTGTTGCCCAGTAAATACCCTATGGCCATGGCCAGTAACAGGCCACAGACATCACACTGGCTTTGCCAGGTGGCAAGAATGGGGCTTGTCAGGCTTTGCCCCAACCTGCCTTGGCCTCCCTGGGGCTTTGTTTTAGTTTGTTTAACCCTAATATCATTTTTTTTCCTAATGACCAAGTGGCTAATTCCTACCTTGGCTGAATAATCTCTCTGTATATTCATTGAGTATAACCACAATTAGTATTACAGAAAAAGCTTAATTACTAATGCAGATGAAATTGTTATATTCACAGTTCTATCTTCCCACTCAAGCTGTAGCAATTAGATCTGGGCCAGCAGTAAGTCTTTGATTAGATTGTTCAGATCTCAAGTATGCTAGCAATGCATTCTTTCCATGTGAGCTTTTTTTCCTCTTCACTCCTAAAAAGGGATGTTAAGTGTAACACTGAAGGTGCAGTGGCTGTTTATAAGACAGCCAGGTCAGAACTGCAACAGCTATTTCTGTGTATATAGATAGTGGTATGTTGAGGCAGTAAAGGAAAGGACCATAATTATTATGGAATCCCAGAGAAAGAGGATTTGGAGAAAGGAATGAATTCTCTCCCTGAAGAAAGGAATGAATTCTCTCCCTGAAGTTCAAGGACAAAGTAAGATATCCCTAAATCTCTAGAAGTGAAAGGTATTTAAGAAGAGTTATGACTTTGTACTTTTCCCTGGTTTTGTGGTCTCTGTCAATAGTTATATTTTATTTAGTGAGACGTACTTTGTATTTTGTGTGTTTGCAGACTAATCTAATATTGCATTCCCATAAAAAAAAAATCCAAGACAGCCAAAGGCAGCATCCAACAGCTCTTCTGCTACTACCCAACAAATCCAGATCAGTCTGGGTTACTTGCTCTGTATCTTACAGATCCATTTTTAGCACCTCCAACTTCTGACAGTAGCTCCTCAATATTGCCAGGCCAGGCTGTACTTATTCAGCTGCTTGCCCCAGAAAAGAGGAATCAGACTTAAATCTTTACTCTAGGGTTCCTTGCAGTTTAAACCAAAATACCAAAGGCATATGCTTCTCCAATTAAGGCATGGATTTCAACATGTGATTCCCTGTGCTATATGGTGTAAAATAGCTATAAAAAATAGCAAATGCTTAGCTTTGTGATCCATGTTCTGTGCTTGACAGCCAAAAGGGAATTGTTCTCATACTTGCATTCCATTCCTGAGCTATTTGTTCTTGCTGACTTTTGTAATGCTTTTTTCTTCTGCTGAAACCACGATATGGCAGAGGAAAAAAAAAAGCCATGCTGCCAGCACTGAGCAGGCAGAACACACATCACTGAGGGAAAAAAAGAAAAAAAGAAATCCTGAAAAATACAGTTAAAACAAGAAATCCTTCCAAAGCTTGATCCGCACAGAACAAATACCTGGAGGTATCTCACTAGAGGATCTGATTCTCTGAACAGTTATCCTGGAACAACCCTTAGTGGGGTTCATCTGCATCATGTCGGAAAAGCAGGCTTGCAGTCGGATTCGCAAGCTGTCACAAGCACACACACTTCAGTCTGCTCTCGATGTCTAAAATATGTCTTGATGTACCACAGCAGTTTCCAGATAGTTTAAAACTCCATCCTCCTCCACCCTTAGCTCCAGTGTTAAATGTTTACCGACAAAGTAATTCACCCACTCTCCCACGTACCTCTCCCAGCTGGATTAAGGCCCCAACTCCACTCCATGAAGTTTCACAGACTTTAAATATTTATTTTCAGTTTCTTCATTATACTTCGGGCAATGATGATTTTCTTCTGGCCTAATTATTATTCCAGACAGAACCTAAAAAGGAAAGACTTCTCACATCAAAATCTGGGAGATTGGTCCTTAGACCCACTTACCCACCCACTGAGGGCTACCAGGAACTGTTGCCCTGTTCCCAGCAAACCTCCCAGCTCCCTCCTGTATGCACATTTCCATTTATCTTAAAGAGCATACCATGAAAACTGTCTAATATAAATAGGGAAGGAAAAGAAGGGAATCTGCACATTCAGAAAGTTCTCAGGATTCATTGCTAGAAATCATTAAGAAAGGTAAAAGTGTGGAAGAGCTATGCAGGGTTTTTTCCTGCTTCTCAGCAGAGACACTTGGTGGCTGGATTTGTACAGCAACATTAACTAGTTTTTAATCACTACAAGCTCTGGGGAGGGAGGAAATCACTTGTAATATAGACAGACCACATGTTAGATGAATGATCGAAGATAAATTTAGGATGTGTGGAAGCTGAAAATGAGCACAAGAACTTTATGCCCAGGTATGGTACCTGACAATTACTGTCTACCTCATGGGATAGTCCACAAGCATCTTCTCTTGGTGCAGCCTGAGGTTCCTCCTGGCTGGAGAGGGGCACTGTCAGGCTGCGAATGGGTCTGGGCTTAACAAAAGCAATGCATCTACACTGCAGACTGCCCCCAGCCTCAAGCCATTCCTAAAGCAACCATCTTGGTACAGTATGAAACATCCTTTTATTTATTTTTTTTAAAATTTATCCAAATGAGATGCGGCCCATTACTTCTGTGCCTATTAAGAAATTTCAAATACATATATACAACAGAGCCTGCAGAAATTACGATCTTGTAATCCAAAGCAACATCTCTAGGAAAGGCCAAAATCAAAGTGACTTGTGGGAATTAAAAAAGACTGCAGAGACTGGTTCTTACATAATTGAATAACACTTTGTACAGAACAGAGTAAAAATGTGGGGTAAAGTGAGATGGCCATCAAGGGCTCCGGGAAAGGAGCAGCAGCTCAGAGTGTGGATTCTTTTGTTTAATTAGGTCACTTAAAATAGCTCTTGCGAATGAGTTGGAGGACGTCTCTTTTCTTCTGAGCCAACAAATCCATATGGATCCAATAATTTGGGCAGGACTGTAGCTTTGCTGAAGATATTTTCTAAGGCCTGAAGATGTGTGAGCTTGGAAGAGGTGGGCAGGTTTCTGAGTGAAATGAAAGCAACTTGGGCTGCAAAAGGATACACCGTTTCTTTTCGCATGGATATAATTTTGCATCATCTATCCAACAGCACCTGTGTTTCTCTCTCTCCTGTGCTAGAAAGGTATTCTTTGATCCACCAGCAGATTGAACTCATGCTGGTTAAAGCGTATGGTTTCCTTACCTTTGGGGGAAAAAAATGAGAAATCAAATTTTCTTCAGAAAGTAGAAAATTTGAGCAGAAAAAGGGAAACCAAACATTTGCAACAAACTTTACCTGTGCCTCTGTTACAAAGACTGATCAGCCCTGAGTATCCCTGTAGCATCAAAACAGCACTTGCATTTAGAGATCCCACAAACACAGCCCTTCTTATTGACTGGTTTTTCTTCCAGGCAGCAGAAGGCATTCTGGAGATTTCCTTCCCCTGAATCAGTAACGACCATCTCAGAATCACTAACAAGAGCAGCTAGAAAACTGCTACAGGAGCTGAAAGTGTAATAAATCACACAGCTAAGCCAAGAGAAAAAAATGTTTGCCTCCTCTTGTGAGCAGTGACAATCAAAAAGACACAATACTCTTGGAATCCAAAAGTACCTTTGTCCACCCCATCTTTGGCTCTGGTCCCTCTTCTCTGCCACCATCTCTGGTGGATAAAAAGAGATTTTTTAAGCTTCTAAAACAAATTGGTCCTGCAGCCCTTGCTGCTGCTGTAATAAAAATAACAAACACAAAAAACCCACACAACAATTCCTGAGAAATGTACCAGCTAAATCCTTAAAAGTGGAAGGAAATGTCCCCTTTGTTGTAGTAAAATGTCACCCTGATGTGTGACTGAAAAAAGTCAAGACTAACAACACTTATTGCCAAGCCACAAAAATGACTGAAATTGTGTTTTGTAGATAGTGCCCCCATAGACATCTACTTTAGTTTTATAATAAATGAAGAATTAGGGCAAGAGGTATAGTTATCCAATGCCAAGTAAAATATTTTATGTCTAATGCATTAAGGTTCTGTTTAATGTAAATATGTGCATCAAAATTTGGCTGTTGCCAATAGCAGCAACAACAAATGGAGGGAAAGCTCGTATTCCCTGTCACTTTACCAAGTCACTTCACTGCCTCAGTGGAATTACTTCTGATTAGCACAGGTGTGGCTGAGAAGAAAATGAGGCCTCATTTCTAGCGTGGATCTAAACATATTGCTGCTGCTTAACATATAAGATAAGTAAAGTTAAGATAGATAATTTTTTTTCCTCTATACAACCACTTTTACTAAATACATCCTAAATGTCAGGCTCCCTGATGAAGTAAACACAGCGTGAGTCATAAGCTTCTTTAAATGCAAAGCCACTATACAGAAGAAACTGAAAATGACTTTTAATTTGCTCCTTAATGATACTGAAGAGCACATATCTGTAAGATGACTGAGTCTGACACCTGAGGCAGAAGCACAGATGCAGTTTCTTATTGTCTGTAAATCATCACCCATTCAGCATTTCTTATTCTAGTACCTCACCTTAGGTTTTTTCCTCTCAGAATTCAATAAATCATATCATGAGATTTAATCATAGTCTTCTGTATGAGTTATGAAATAATCATTGTCTGCTACATTATTTCTCCTTGATAAATTTGTTGCATAGTGAAACTCCATACAATGTCCTTTGATTCAAATAGCTAATTCTTTATTAACAGAAAAACAACAGCAGCAGCCCATAATAATCCTTCTTATTGTGCTTCAACACCCCACAAAGTCCTTGGTGTTTCTTGTATTGTGAAACCCAGGCACACAAGGAGACCTCTCTTGGGACTGCCAAGAAAAGGAGAAAGCTGATGGGCGAGGCAGAAAAGGAAACATTTATTACTGGAGGTTAAACCTGAAATTTAGTATCATGGTACAGAAAAATTATTCCCTTCCTGGTACCAATTTCTGGAGCTGATCCAAAGCACAGTGGCCCCTGTAACTGAAGAGGAAAACAAGATTACCCCAGCGCTGATCGTTTGTCTTAATCATCTTTCAGGACAAAGAGCAATCTCAGAGCTTGCTCCTCTCCCTGTCTGGAGTCTCACCACCTCTGACACAGCCTGGACTTGACGTAGGTGAAATGAAGGTGTTTGAGTCCCACCATGCTGCAAGCAGGTCTACTGAAGAGCATACACCAGAGCGGAATTTAGCTCTAGCGCTCATCATAGAATCACAGAATCATAGAATGGTTTGGGTTGGAACAGACCTTAAAGAGCATCTAGTTCCAACCCCCCTGCCATGGGCAATTCCAACCCCCTCCCACTAAAGCAGGTTGTTTAAAGCCCCATCCAGCCTGGCCTTGAACACCTCCAGGGAAGGGGCATCCACAACTTCCCTGGGCAACCTGTTCCAGTGTCTCACCACCCTCACAGTAAGGAATTTATTTCTAGTCACTACGCTTCCTGACAGAGTCCCTCTCCGGCTCTCCTATAGGCTCCTTTTAGATATTCAAAGGCTATTATAAGGTCTCCTGGAGCCTTCTCTTCTCCAGACCCATCTCTCTCAGCCTGTCCTCATAGAAGAGGTGCTCCATGCCTCTGATCATCTTCGTGGCCCTCCTCTGAACCCGTTCCAACAGGTCCATGTCCTTCCTGTGTTGAGGACTCCAAAGCTGGACACAGTACTCCAGGTGGGGTCTCACAAGTGCAGAGCAGACGGGTAGAATCACCTCCTGTGACCTGCTGGCCACACTTCTCTTGGTGCAGCCTGGGACACAGTTGGCTCTCTGGGCCGCCAGCACACACTGCCGGTTGTGAAGCTCATGTTGAGCTTCTCATCCACCAACACTTCCAAGTCCTCCTCAGGGCTGCTTTCCAGCCATTCTCCACCCAACCTGTATTTGTGCCTGGGATTGCCATGTCCCAGGTGCAGGGCCCTGCACTTGGCTTGCAATTTGCATGAGCCCACCTCTCCAGCCTGTCCAGGTTCCTCTGGATGGCATCCCTTCCCTCCAGTGTGTCGACCGCACCACTGAGTCTGGTGTCATTGGCAAACTTGCTGAGGATGCACTCTATCCCACTGTCCATATGTCCAATAAAAATGTTGAATGGCACTGGTCCCAGTACAGACCCCTGAGGAACACCAGTTCATCACTGGCCGCCAATTGGAGCCATTGACCACAACCCTTTGGGTGCGGCCATCCAGCCAGCTCCTTATCCACTGAGTGGTTCATTTATCGAATCCATTAGTTTCCAGTTTTGAGATCAGGATGTCATGTGGGACAGTGTCGAATGATGTGCACATCTGTTGCTCTTCCCTTGTCCACCAAGTATGTGGCAGTATCATAAAAGGCCACCAAATTTGTCAGGCACGATTTGCCCTTGGTGAAGCCATGTTGGCTGCCTCCAATCACCTCCTTATTTTCCATGTGCCTTAGCAGAGATTCCAGGAGGATCTGCTCCATAATCTTGCCAGGCACAGAGATGAGACTGACTGGCCTATAGTTCCCAGGGTCTTCTTTTTTTCCTTTTTTGAATATCGGGGTTATGTTCCCCCTTTTCCAGTCTGCGGGAACTTTGACAGACAGATTTCTCAAATATGATGGAAAGTGGCTTAGCAACTTCATCCACCAGCTCCCTCAGGAACCTGCAAATGGATTTCATCAGGTCCCATGGACTTATGCACCTTCAGGTTCTTTAAGAGGTCTCAAACCTGATCTTCTCATACTGTGGGCAGTTCTTCATTTGCACAGCCCCTGTTTTTGCCTTCTGTGCCGTCTCAGTAACAGGCAATGGAGGTACCTGACCAGCTGCAAAACTCTGGACTTAAATTTTGCATGGGATGCCTATGTATCGTAGAACCACAGAATCACAGAATCTACATGGTTGGAAGGGACCTCTGAGATCATTGAGTCCAACCACCACAAAAGAAAAAAACTGAACAGTCTCTAGTTTCAGCAGAAGACATTGCCACTGATTTTACTTTGTGGTGAAATCACAAGCCAGCTGTGTGTATCACTTGCATGCCATCATGGAGTTAAAATAATTTGATGTCTGGTAATAAAAGACATAACTTACACAGATGCCCTTTCAAAAATCTGTTTACTAAAGAGGCTTGAAAGGTTTTCCTGCATCAACTGAAAAACCTTGAAAGAATCAGATGCCTCCTCATTTCACAGCTAGCATGAGACATCTGGAGAATCAAATAAGTGACCATGACATACAGCAACATTAAGCTCCAATACTAAAACAAGGACTTCCAGAGTGCTTATATTTCAACATACCATTTTCCTAAGTTGTGCTAAAGAAGTTCTTACTTGCAAACTGAATTTTCATGGCTACACCACCTTTACATCAAATTTGCTAGAGCAGCATTTTATATGAGAGCAAGGAAACATGCATATACTTTAATTTTGGAAGCAGCTGGGGCTTCTGCCATGCTAAAGAAGAAGCCAGCAGTTTAAGCGTTGTCAGTAGAGCTGAGTGCCAGACCCCTGCGCTGCTTTGGGACTACTCCTCTCCAAATTCATCTCCAAAGGGGTCCCAGGCTCCCTCAGCGACAGCGACAGCGACAGCTCCTGGGACAGCCTGTCCCTTTCAACTAGTCAATCTGACTGACAGTTGCTTGACAGGGGAAACAACCAACACAAGGTATTTGAAATAACATTTTCCTACAAAGAAAACAACCAAATGAACACAAAATGAGAGTGGTAAGATTGAAAGCTCATCTGTTTGGGAGTAGCAAACAAAGTCAGTCTAAATTAACGAAGGCTATCAACACACAGGTGAGGTGCAAGGGTGGGGAGAGGCTGTGAATTTACACCTTAATTGTAGCAGCTCTTGCAACTGTCTTTGTGCGTCCTCCTGCCACCCAGAAAATGGAAGATACTTTACCCCTCTTACCTGGTGTTTAATTCTTCGGGTGTGCACACAGTCAGTCACCTCTGGTTAGTAACGCTTTGCAAATTCAGTCTTTCTTATTTAGCAGTAATTAGTGCATCTCTCCATATGCTGGATACAGCACACATCTATGGCAGGAAACCTATCATGCATTAAACTCCTGTGGCAGAAACTCTGTATTTTAATTGGGATTAAAATGTTATTTCAGTTTATCATAATTAACATTCACGGTAAGGTGACCAAAGGCCACTTCAATACTGAATTTAAGTGCTCACAAAAGGATTAAACACTTTTTACTGAAATAAGTGCCAGTTAAGGCTGGGGGTCTACTGCAGACAAATGCCCAAAAATCAGGTACTCAGAAACAGCACATGCAAGTACTCAAAGAACAAGCAAGTTGGCAAGTTGTGTGTGGTAGTTTAGCTCCTTCATGTTATATCTGCTAAATGATAGTGTCCTGTTAAAAAAGTAACAAAGTTAATTAACAATTGTTAACAAACTTAACAATTAAAAAATTGTTAACAAACTAAACAAAGTAGATTTGTAAGACACCCTCATGCCAACTTCTACTTAAGCATTTAATTAAGTATAAACTAGCTCAGGACTTTGGGATAAATAAAGGTTAAAAAGAAAAGTAAATATCAAATGAAAATTAAATGCAATAAAGGTTATTTTTATTCATTGTGGTATTTTCCCAGGTTAAGCTTTTATGAATTTTGTAAATGGCATCATCTGTTAACTACTTAAGCCAGATAGCAACCTCTACAAAATATCCCAATCCAGAAGAACTATGAAAAATGAAGTGATACTGAAATTAAATGAAATTGTTCTCCCACTTAGGTAAAAGGACCCCTCCCTTACCTTCACACAGCCAGAGAAATGGACTTAACTGAGGGTCTCTAGTGCAGGCTGGCATTTTTGGAAGCACATAGATACTTTAGAGGCACTAGTATAATTGAAAATGCTTTCCCTAGTGGCTTCTCAAACCATATGAATGCTACTGAAGAGTCCACCCTCCAGAAAGACACAGTTCTTCAATTCAAGGATGTCTGGAAAGCCATCTGCTCAGCACAGACTTGCACTATGTATAATCAGACACCAAGATGCAGAAGCCTTTATGAAATAGCGATTTCCCCACAGAGTGACTTGTTAAGCCTGTGCCAGGGCACACATGCCTTGGTGAAACCACCAGCTGCTCCTCAGAAGACTGTGATGGCATGGGACAGAAGATACCCATAGTAAGCAATTCAGTGTGTGCTGTCATTACTATCACTGCCTGGAGATTTTCTAACAAACATTTTTGACTTGGAAAGAAGTCTGCTTCTCAAAAGCCAAGCTACCTACTGAAATATAAACACCGATTTAAGCAAGAATAGCATTACATTGCCAAGACCTCTCTCTCACTCTAGTGTGCCTCATGAACACTCCTGTGACAGGAACACCCATCTCGGATCCAAACAAACTTTTTCCTCCTCTTCTGAGGTTCTTCTCTGATCAGCAGCACTCTCCTCACTGGTAGGTGGCTGAAATAAGTTTTCTCTGAGCTCCAGCATTGCTGGATGGAGGTCCCTGCCCCAGTGTGCCCGGTGCTGCCCTGCCGCTGGAGGAAGGCCTTAGTAAGCTATTTTTAATCTTTCTCAGATTCAGGCATGATTTTCAGTAAATTACCTTAAGTTTCTCTAACCCAAGCAGATACCAATTATGTATGCAAACACACCATTTTATGGTTACTATCCATTAATCCACTCGGTTGCTCCATCACTATTGATGCTCATCATCCTTGATGCTCATCTCTCCCTTTCCTTCCCCAAAGTTGTATTCAACAGAGCTGAGCTATAAAGCCTTTCAGGTCTTATCTGCGGCAGACAAAATCCTTTAAAAAGCTAATCTCAGGTTTTGTTTCATTTGACACCAACACATTAAGCCTCCGAGAACTCTCAGTATTGTGCTGTCAGCTTACATTTCTCAGTGCTATAGGAGTGAAAAGATGAGAATTAAATGGCAAGCCAGGGCTCCTCCATCAGCACCAGTAGATAACTATGGTTCAATCTCACTTCTTCGGTACATTTTTGAAGGCAGCTGAACATGTTTTCTCCCTAGATGTGCAAAACTTTGATTTTCTCTATAGCTGTAATCCATCCCTGCTCTGAGGTCCTGCCAGCACTGCATGGAACTCGCAGAAACTCCTCAGGCTCCTCAGTTCAGGCTATGGCTACCAGTTGACATCAATACCAGCCACATCCTTCCCATGCCAAGGGAAACAGCAATTCTTAATGCTTTCCTTGGGCAGTGGTGGTGTTTGCTACCAGCCAGACGAGGCAGCTAGGCATATTTGCATTTGTCACTCATGACAACAGCCTGCAGCTGATACAAGATTGTATTTTCAGCTGGTTTTCTTCTGTTCAGTCTGCTGTAACAGCACGGACACACTGCTCCCAGTTTCTCTCCACCCTGTGAGGCAGTAGGTGATTCACACTGCCCAGGTACATTTTTGACCCCTGGTGGTTCAGTGAAACAGAGCAAACACGTGGCAAATCCTTCCGCAGCAGAAGAAGAATCTTAGGGACTACTCTTTCATTTCAATACCCATACTGGTTTCTCCCCAGCTTAGCAAAGCCCTGAGAGATAGACACAGGGAGAGGGGGGCTCCCTGTTCTGTGTGAGCAGCCTGCTCACAGACCTCGCACCACCTGCAGCAGAGCGGCCCCACGGCTGAAACCCAAGAGCTTTCCAAATAAATAACTTTACTCCTGGCCCTGCAGATAATGGGCTTCTGCTAATAACTTGACTTTGTTCCTAGACAGCTATTATAGTCTAACACTGCTCAATCTTTAGTCTGCTTAAAAAGACATCTGACCGGGCAAATACCGTGGCCTCTGCTCAGCACAAATGAAAAGCTGAGATCAGGTTCATTTCATCCATTTCATTTGGCTGCTCAAAATTTCCCCTTGAAAATTTCCCCCCTTATGGAAACCCGGACCAGCATGCAAAAATATCACAAGCAGAGAAAATAGATAAATGTATTTAAATGGAGCACGTTTGTTTAATGTATATCTGTATACATCATATACACTTGTATATATACTGCATACAGCATCTGTATATAAATGGCTTAGATCTTCCTGCAATCAGAATATAAACCAAGAATTTTTGTGATGGATTGTCCTGTGATGTTTGAAAGTTAGCCAGGTAGCTACAGGGAAGTTAAGCATTCTTAAATGAGTAAGATTCTTAATGTAAATGAGAATAACTCATTCACAATGCATTTCTAACTACCTATACCTACACATACATATACACACACATATAAATGCCAAGAAAAGTATGCACAGACATAGCTTTGTAACAAACTAACCTGTTGGCATTTTTTAATAGGAAAAAAAAAATCACACAGAGTTAATAATCACTAAGTGCATAATGCCTGTTTTATTCCTTCGAGACCTTTCTTGGTAGGATTTTCAGGCTTAGAAACACTGATTTCTTGAGCAGTGTTTATAAAAAACAGGGAAAAAAACTTTCTGCAAATATTTACACTAGTCAAAAGAAAACACAAAGCACTTCTTGCAAGCTTGATAGTCCCTTAATGCATCATGTGTTTCTTTAAGCAAAACAAACATTCGAAAAGCTATGTTTGCTGCTACAATGAAAAACACTGGTGTCTTCTGAAAATGTGTCCCAGTATTCTCTCCCAATCCAGAATAAGTTCTAGTCTAATCACAGATCACATTACTGGATAGCTTACTTTAACTTGCAAAAACTAGCAATCCTTTTTCTACAACATCTCACAAAGAAATGCTTACTCTGTGTAGGAATAAACGATGCACCAGTGGGTTTGAAATTGTACTTTAATGAAAACAGTGTCTGGACTCTAAAGCTGCTGTAACTTTTATAGCATCCACATTAACAAACAAAACAGTGCTATGACTAATTTTCTCAGACTCAATCTTTTTGTTTACAAAACTTAACCTGAATAGATGTAGCCTGGATAACAGGGAGCTTGTAGAGGACATGGTACAGCAAGGCTTTGCAAGCATTTTCACTGCATGAGAACTTCACTCCCTCTTATCCTAGGTGATTTTTAGCTTCCTTCCTTATTCCTGAAGAGTATCTACAGGGAAAAAACATATTTTGGATTTTTCTCCAAAGAGGCTCTAGAGACAGGACTGGTTTTCCCTGTGATATGGACAGCCACACCTGAGCCAGACACCGTGCGCTTCAATTAGGGTTAATGGAGAAAAACAGGCCCTTCTGGCCTACATTTCCTTCCATCCCATAGCAGACAGCCGAACCAGATTGCAGAAACCCCACTGTAAAGCGTTTACTGCTCCCCATTCATTACAAAAGGAATTTAGGGGAGCTAGCACTTATGTTAATCATTATAAGCAACAATTAAGCATGGTGAATCCCTAGCACCGCTGTCCAGCTTAACGAACCCATTTTCATTAGGCGCTTGTGAAGTGACAGAAAATTCCACTTAGCAACATACTCTAAGTGTCTTTTCATGGTCTCAGCAGTGAGTAGGAAGGAGAAGGAGCCGGCACCATCTGGGCAGCCAGCTTGCCATGGAGCTCCACCAGGTGCTCCTCAGGACGTGCTCCAAGAACCACCGTTACCCAACTCGGCACTAACAACATTTTCCTCGCATGAGCGTCTGGGGAGGAATCCAGCAGCAAAGATGCACAAAAGGCCCTTTAGAAGCACAGAGACGACGGAGGGCCACTCTGGCAGACCTCAAGAAAACAGTTTGGATTGGGGGGGTGGGGGTGGGGGAAAGGCAAAGCAGTGCAGAAAGCCACTCATCTCCAACTGGGAACGGACTTAAGGTTAGCCCCAGTTCACACCTGACCAACAAATTATTTGCGCCAAGGCAAGTTTACTTCCAGCATACATTCGGCCACTAAAATCTCTTGACATCATGCTAAATATTTTGTCTCTGGTACCGCCAGGTCTCAAACTGCATGAAGCCATTTATTGCATGTTCTTTAATGCTCCTTAATAAACACCACATGTTTAACAGTGCCAGCAATTTCAAATACTGTATCTGTGACATTTTCAAAGCGCTCCCCTGCTAGGACAGACTGTGTGGGAATAGTTAGAGAGCCGTCACCAGGTCCCATCTAGTCAAGCCAACACGAGTCCAGAAGAAGGGGAATCAACACGAACCTTTGTATTAGGTTTGCAACAATATTTGGAAAGTAGGTTTGTCCTGACATGAACTTCCTCCAAAATGTAGAGCTCCTGATCCCACGTAAATTGGCCTTGACATTTAAGCAAATTCAATTTTCAGAAGAGTTTATATGAGACTTGAGTAGACACATCAAAATATTTTTCTCTCCATACATCCATATTCAGGCTCGCCAAAAAATTATTTTATGTGGCTGTGGAGCTGCATTTAATTTCAGCGAAGTGTATCAGGCAAAGAACTAGGCCAGGAAGAGCACCTTCCCTTATTATAGATATATGGCTTCAGCTTGGACCACAGGACCACAGTTTTGTCTCTGAGAGCAAAGATTTATGTGGCTGTAGGCACTTGAGCATATTCACTCTGTTGACTCCCTGAGGTACACAGCAGGTTTCAGAGTGGACAGGCACAAGCTGTACCCTGGAGCTTAAGGCTCCAAGTGCAATACCACAGATAATTTTACGTGGCCTTAGAATTGCCACTTTACACAACCTGCAATACAAATTCCCTCTAGAGTTTTCTTTCCATCACACCTCAGCACTTGGGAGACATTCACCTGGATAATGCAGTTCCAGAAGAATCACTGTCATCGTCTCACTGCATCATCACCCCCAGAGACAGGAGCATGCTCTACGACAATGCTTCGCACACCTGTCTGTTATGGGCGATAATCAAATTCAACCTGATCTGGGACATGATTCAGTGAAGAGTGAACTTCTTCCTGGCAGAAGGAAGCAGGAACACATAAGCCAAAGCCATTCCCATCACTTCACCTGCATATCTGATGGGGAAGGTGGAGGGTGCTGAGACAGTGAAGCAAGAAAAAAAAAAAGCATTATCTTCCCCTGAAGGAAGAGAAATGGAAATGAAGACTATGATGGTTTTTGCTTTAAATCCACATAAAGGCCTCTGTAATCTCCATAACCACTATAGTTGACAGATAAAATTACGAACTGATAGAAATCCATGGCTTTGGGATAGATTAGGGTGTGTGCAAGATGCAAGACAGAAGAAGGAAACACCTGCCTTGTTTATTTCGTTCCTTCACCAGACATCCAGTAGGACCACAATCTAAACTCAACAGTTCTTTAGTCTGATACTCAGTTTGTCCC
This sequence comes from Scolopax mira, assembly GCA_004320125.1. Taxonomy (NCBI): domain Eukaryota; kingdom Metazoa; phylum Chordata; class Aves; order Charadriiformes; family Scolopacidae; genus Scolopax; species Scolopax mira. The sequence continues at coordinate 61,264 of BJBW01002020.1, forward strand.
TCTTAAATTCCAATTAAAAGATCTATTAATTAAGACTATTACATTCTCAGATTTACATCATGGAAAAGACACTTAGATGCTGGAAATTACCAATGAGCAAAGATGAGATCCCAATGTAACTGCATCTGTGAGATATTTTAAATATTGAAGTATTTAGAGACTAGACTCGATGACCTCATTTTCCAGGTATTTAATTCTGATTTTAATTAACAAAAGGATATAGTGGCAAAAATAATCACTGCTCCTTCTTGATTCCAGTGAAGAAAATAGATTTTCTGTAGGCTCAGAACCCAGTCTCATTATTCTTTATAGTTGAACAGAAGGGTCTACAACAGACAGAGGTCATGCTGACTACAGCCCTGAGAACAACACTATTTCTTACTGACTTCTTTTGTCCTCTAAAAAAATAAATTTAAATCCTTATTCCACCAGCCTAATGTTTGATCTGGCCAGAGTGACACTACAGTAGTTGAATAAATGACCCATAAATTTTCAGTAATATACACTTGGTTTATGTTTAAAAGCCCTCATATAAAATTTCATTACTCCATAACTTTTCTGCAGTATCTTGGTTAATGTAAGGAGAGCTCTTGCCAAGTAAAATACAGTTATGTCGTTTTTATTATTCTCCTTCAAGTAATCAGACACAACTTTCAGTCCTGATGTAAGAGGGCATATCTTAATCGCGGTCATTAGGGTTTGTCTTTAGCTCTTGATGTTGAAAGCTAGAAAGATGAAACCTGTTAGATGAAAGAGAATGTCAGTGTTTGATGTATAACCCTCCTTCTTACTCCCAGTCCTTGACCATAAAATTTATATCCATGGAAAAACAGAACATTTTTCTAGCACTATTATTGAGCTCTTATTCTCCAAGCTTTGTTATACATTTCACCAAAGAAATTATGAGGTGAATTTATATTTACTCTAAATCAATGTTAATGACTCTACAGTCTTTATCCGTCTAACAGAATTAATGAGAGAAAAGGAAAATACACCTCTCAACCTTTTTAGTTTCTGTATGATAAACATCTATAAAAATTGTTTCAAAGAAATGAAAGACACAATCTTTTTGGAAGTGTTGGTTAATGTGCAGAGGCTTGAAGCGAAGCCAGAAAATCTATTCCATTATTAATATTAATACATAATAACATACACATATATTTCTAGACAAATGTGTACAATGCTCCAGCAAAATAGAATACAAATCACAAGGCATCAGTATCAATGAGGATGTGGCTTCAGTAAACGGTTCCATTTCCTGCATCCGTTTCTACTGAAGAAGAGACAAACATTTATGTTGACAATCAGTTACACAATCGCCAAATTGTAAGCTGTCAAATTCACATCTTTTGGGAAGGTACTTGGGCAAAAGAAGGAGCATAAATCAGCTTTACTATTGATTTGCTATGTATTACAAATGACTACAAACATACACAGGATCAGTCGTGTCTCAGCTGCAGATTCAACTAAGTAGGCTCCACACCATTTCCGATTACATGAACATATCCGACTGCTCTCTTATTCTCTCACCTTCTCTGGCTCACTGGATAATTGTTGAATACAAAGTAGAACAGCTTCAACACACAACCTTCAGACAAAGAACTTTTCATCTCCTTTCTCCAAAGTGGAAGCAGATGTGGGTTCAAATCTCTCTTTCAAATCAGTCAGTCCAAGGAGAAGCTGGACCCCAGGCTTACCATACTTCTGGGAAGTTCTCCAAGTGGAGGGTTAATAGCTATTCTAAGAGGCCTTTCCTTTTCTCCATATGGAATGAAAAACAAGACTTAAGCTGGAGAACTCATGCAGGACTTTGGCCAAGCTAAAATGTGAATGAATCTATTGGTTTCTCTATGGACTTTTAAAATGCTTTTAAACAGCATTCACCTGGTCTAAGCTAATTAACTTAGGTTTGAGGCTACGCCTATAATAATAAAATATAGTTTAAAGATGGACTAAGTTTGCCATGAATGTCCATAATGCTAAATTATTAGTTTCTCTAGAACAGCTTTGGCTTATGCCAACTACTAATCTCCTAGGCAACGTCCGTGCTAGGAAATAGATGAGACCACTCTGGGGAGAGGAAAAAGCCAGATGCAAAATGTGCCATGTCATTTGCCATTGAAGCCACAACCCTGGCCTTGGCACACTTTTTTACTAGAGCAGGCATAGTCAGCCTGCCTTTCCTGGGTACTTTACACTGTGCCAGACCATCTTTACTCAGCAACAGCTCATCTAGAAGTTCAGCCTCGCAAAAGATAAATGTCTGTGGCAAAACAGTCTTTACTTTCTCTGTGTCTTCCTTCATTATATGCACAATGGGATAAATTTTAACTCTTTTTCCCTTTGTTAGTATAAATAAGCAGATTGTACACTTTGACAGACATTGCCAGTGTCTGGCAATAGCCCAGGTTTTTTTTTATATATATATATATATATAAATACACACACACACAGGTGAAAAATTCATCTCAGGAATCTGGGAATACAGGAATCTGGGAATATATCCATTATCTTGAAGCCTTGGAAAGACAAGTGAACTACAATTAGCATTTGCCCTAGATGCAAGGAAAGATCCTTGATTAGAATGTATTTAGGCACAAGAACAAAGAAGTCAAATAACAGGATGCTTTTAGGTTGGCCTTTTGAGGGACTGCACATAAAAACGTGTTTGATAGATAAAATGAGTACTATTGATCATGAAAGAAAAAGAAACAAGCCCTTTACATCCAGGGGAATTTGCCAACAGTGTTACCTTGTTTTAGAAAAAAGAATATTCACATATGGGGAAAACAGGTTCACTGGGAACGTGCCAAGATGAAATTAAAGCAGCAAAAGAGTAGGAAGCTTTCAACAAATCACAAAGTGAGAAAAAGCAGCACCTTCTCATCTGTGTGGTTGCCATCTGGGGAAAATTTTTTATCCTGTTCTTTAAAGCAGCAAGAGATTTTTCAATGCTGATTAAAAAAAAGCAAAGAGACAATAATCACCCTCTTTGCAAAGCACAAGCAGTGCTTGCAGAAATGCTGCCTGGGCCCTCTGTGCTGAGGCAGGTGAAGGTGAGGGACCAGCTTCTGGGGAAGCTCTGGGTTTTTTGTGTTCTTGATCCATGCCCAAGGCCATGAAGTGGCCCTAGTTTCACAAGTTGTTCTGCATATCACTAATCTGCATATCACATTCCTTCTGCTAATCTAGTCCTAAACCATGAGCTGAATTTTAGCTCAGTACCCCTGTTCTCAGAGTAAACACTGCAGGGAAAGAGGAGGGAGCAAGAGAAGGCACTGAATGACTAGGGTACAGTAGTAGATCATGTCCTCTGCAGTAAGAAATGGTCCCAGTGATAAGATGAAAGTGGGAATGAATATTAATCAATCAGCAGTGAGGTGCCTTTTTTTTTTTTTAAAGTTTTAAATACTCTTAACACTTTTTTATGAGCTTTCTTACAAGTAGATATAAAATAGAGCAAATAAAATTTAGTTTTTGTGGGGGAAAAAAGAACAGCAGGTTTCCTTTTCACTTCCTCAACAGTAAAACACATCGAAAATTAACTGTACATTTTTAATACAAAGCAGCAAAATGACAAGAAGCAAGACTGACAGAAAGAATGCCTCTAGAAAGATGACTCAGTTACTTCACTTCCTGAATAAAGCAGAATTTTGTTCAAGTTTCTGCTCCACTCTGGGCACACCAGATCAGGTAACCCATGTACCCCAAAAAGCACTCTATCCCAAAAGCCAGTGCCTCCTCCTTGGGCAATGCCTTTTCCTGCTATCTACGTAGGCTACCTTGAAGTCTGTGGCAAGCCTTTTACTGAAACAGAATAAGGGTAGAGTGTTATTAAACATATAAACTACTATTACATTAGGCTTATGAAAGGAGACGTAGGGTGTTTAGCAATTTTGAAAACTGTACCTTTTGTATGATACTTAGCACCTAAATAATCTCCTTCGCATAATTATTTTTCATCTCTTCTGATAATTCCTGACTGTTTTACTTTAGTCACTGAAAAACAGCTTGCTTGTTTTCAGTATTGTGATGTCCAGAATTGAAAACAGAGTCCTTCTGGTCCCATAAAGTAACAGAAAAAGGAGGCATATCTTCTCAATCCAAGGTTAAATATCCTCCTGTCTTACGACTGGAAACATATAAAAAGATCTTTTCTCCAATAGTTTGCTGTCTGCTCCTTTGGTTTTTTGGGGGCTGAACAGTTCTATGGATAAAATTCTTATCAGGACGAAAGTAAGACATCTTCTTTTCCTGATGTGCCAGAGGGGCCTTCTTTCTGCTTCAGTCTGGAAGAGGCACCGCGGCTTAAGTTGATGAATGACACTTGAAACAGCTTCTCCGGTTTAAGCCAGAAAATTGTTTCTTTTGAGAATGCTCTGCCCTCTGAAGAATACATCTACATGTGTGACAGCTTCTCAGATGTAAAATCTACAAAATAATGCTACTGTGTTGTAACACAATGTATTATGAAGATAATTTCCCTGCTGTTTTGGAGTTGCACAATGATATGAGAATCATTACAGAAATCTAATCATAAAATAACTAAACTTGTTACTCTGCCATTCCATGTTTAGTGTAAAAGATCTCCCTACCACTGAGATTTGCATTGTTTGGACTATTTATTTTTCCTCCTGCATTAGACTATGTGGAATCAGCTCTTTCCTGTCTTCTGCAGGTACGTTGAATTTTCCTGTTTGACTTATTTCTTCATCTCTTTCAGATTTAATATTATCTGCAAACATCATTAATGTTGCAGGCTTCCTTTTTAATGGTAAAAAGGCAGGATAGAAGTAAATGTCTTTGAAGGGAAATGCATACAATAATAGCTTTCAGTGAAAAATAAAAGATTTTTTTTTGCAATGTATCACTGACCAAAATTATTTGTAGTTCTGCATAGGAATACTGGATATATATAAGTTGTTGATAAGAACCCCACAATCAGGCTGATTGCACATGCCCATTTCTTACCTGGAAAGACCTGATTCAGTGGATTGAAGCCAAATCTAGCACATCTTTGCTGACATTCATTGGAATTCTGGCGTCAACCATCTGTTGAAATGATTTCATGACAGAAGAATATCCAAAGTTTCTAAGGAGTAATACAATAAATTCATCAGCACATATGTTCAAAGAATTTAAGGCCAGAAACTTTGTAAATATTGAAAGCACATTTACTTAGTGACTCCAGTGTCATTTATCATAGCTGGGTCTTCTTTCAAAGTGTATGATTCTCAGATGCCAAACTAAGCAGTGCAAATCACATTTATTTTGGAGTGGACTTTGAAAAGCCTCTGTCTTGCGTCACAAATTGGTACGGCAAAACTAAGAGCACAAACCAAAATTAGTTTGAAACACCCATATGAAACTTTCCATCTGACCCCAAAATATTATTTTAGATTTCTGATTCATTAAGTTTATTGCTCATGTATAATTGGTGTTGTCCTCTGACTTCATAATGCAAGTCAGGGCACAAACACAAGGAAACAAAACCAATTTTATCTCTTGAACTAAATTAGAGACAAAGATTATTTTACTTCTATTTCCACAGGACTATCCTACCTGCTGAAGAGTATTTGCTCAGTGCCGACTTCTTTTTTTCTCCTGTTGTTAAATGGGTAAACGCAATATAGTAACTAGGCTCATTTTGTGATAAAACAGTCCAAAAATATAAACTAGAATTTCTTCACCAAGCTGCACCGATCTTTGTGGACTGTGGGTGTACTTGACCTTTCTAGATACTTCTAACATCTTCTTGTGTCCCTCTACAGAATTAGCGTTGAAGCAATTCTAGATACAGTATGACATGATGGCAATTAAAAAAGATCAAACATTCAAAAAGTAATAGTGGACATGGATACCATTATAGCCCTCTGTGCTGTCTAATAAGCAGTGTAGAGAACATAGAGTAAGAGTCTGATAAAAAATAGCGTGTTCTGACTCTGATACTACTGCTCTTGTTCTCTGCTTGACACCCTTTCTTTTTGTAAGTACCAGATAATCAATGCTTCAGGTTAAAAAAAAAAAAGTTACTTTTAATTATTTTCACAGCTATTTCAATTACGATCAAACAGAAGAGAAGTGAGTTTAATTGCCTTAATGCTTCAAGTTTTAGAAGGTTAGCTCTAGAAGTGTCTAAATGCACATCCTCCCCTGCTTTCTCCTTGCTCCCTGAGAAGAAGGAGTTATCTGCCAGCCTTCCCCAGCAATAAATTAAAGTACTCCCCTACTGGCACAAGATTGCTTCCTTGCCATGCTGCTCCAGAAAGAGAGTAAGCAGGTGCAGATATAACCTTCAATTAAGCATATTATAGAACACCACCTGTGTGTACCTTAGAGATGATGTTCAGCAATCAGACAGCATGATTCCTTAGCTCACACTGGACTGCCTGTAGTCTTGGAGGGGCAACGATATCCAAGAAGTGTGTTTACCCACCCTTAAGATTTTTTCACCCTTCCCACATTAGGCAGAAAGTTGAGAACCTACACATTTCCTCCAATCACCTGAAATATCTTTTGAGACATTCAGAATATATCATATTTGGTCTCTCCAAAACCTTGTCATAAAGATGTCTGAGCTGAAATGAATCATACTTTTTGCAAAAACAGTAAAAGAAATGAAGGAGCTGATTTCAGAAATCAAGTGATATGGGGCATTTTGTTAAATCATGGAAATATGTATACATTTTTCAAGCTGTTAATGGTTGTTTTTCCAAGAATTTGCCACAGTTTTGATGAACTGACACTTTATGATGTGAGAATGAGAAGTTCAAAGAGCATTTTCAAGTATCCCTGGCAGTAGGATCTTGTCCTACCTCTCAGTTGCCAAGCATACATTCTAGGTAACTCTCTACTTCTGATTCTCGTATAGCATTTAAAACCAAACTTTGTGTAGCTTAAACTTCTCCTATCACTTCTAAAGCAAAACTACATTAATTCCTAAATTGGGCTATGACGGAAAAAATCTCTTTATCTAACATATAATTGATAGCACAGTGTAGCAAGGGTCTCCATTTCATTTTTGATTATGCGCCCCCAACTTCACACTGTTTCTAAATAAAATGGCAATTCTCCAGAGAAGTGTCATAGCTTAATTGTCACTTTCTCTTGAACTGTGATAAATATAGACTAATGTAATTAATGCAGCAGCAAGAAAAGTGCTGTTCCTCAAGGAGAAGAATTCATAAGTTCCCTTGTGTTGTCCTAGCAACTTCGCAGAGTTGACATAGATTCCTCTCTTTGAAGGAGGAGAAGGTACATGTCAGTTCTGAAACACTGGTGTTATCTGTCACCAAATTACTTTGAGCACTGAATAGAATAAAATACTGTTTTTGTGATATGACTTTAAAAAAAGGCTTGCATGCTAAAATAGGTAATCAAGCACATGAAATCAGTCCCACTTCAAAGTTCACCGAAGTCAACAGAAACAGGCTTGTCCACATTAATTAATTTTAGCTAAAAGAACAGACCTTTAAAGGTATCTAGACAGACAAATCCCTTCATAATCCCCTCAATATACAAGAGAATTAAATATCAACATACTTCAAAAAACTTTGGTCCTGCATCACTAATGAGAAAATAAACATGATTATTGGCATACAAAAATATGTCTGCATGTTTCTGGAGATCATATAGCAACCCCAAAGATAAAGTAAAATGTGCAGTGGTATCACATATCACTGACTTTAACCATTCCTCCTCCTCTGCTGTGGATTCTTGGGGTCGGGCTGTTATGGGTTGTTTGTCTTGGACAACACTATCTACTGATGTGCGCATCTCCTGATACCCAAAGTACACAGCCCACCACTATCAGAGTGTTCTTGTTCTGATGGACACTGGTGGTTGGTTGATCCTCTTCCTTCTGGGAAGCCCCCAAGAAAAGTTTTAGCCAGACAAATTTTGTGTTAACCTCAAATGAAGCCTAAGTATGAAGTTTTATACTCTCTACGTAGTTTCATTTTCTCTTCCCAGATCTGCAAGAGCTCCCTGTTCATCTTGCCAGCACATGCTTCAGCCATTCCTTTCCTTTTTCTAGTATTTTTTTTTTAAGGATTTCCCTTTGGAACTTCTTTTTTTTTCCTTGATAAGGCGCCAAATGTCTTGGCTTAGACAATTCCTCCTCCACCTGCGTGGCAGCTGCAGCTTGAATCCAGTAGTTTCTGTGGATGGCCCATTCTTCCTCAGATCCAAGCCGTCTCTCATCCACCTCTGACAATGCCTCAGAAGGGCTCAGATTTGTGTTTCCTCCTGCTGTGTCTTTGGTTCTCAATCGTAAGCTGTTGATTTTCACTGCCCCTTTCTGGTTAAAGTAGATTCTGTTTTATTTTCTGCCAATACAAAGATGGAAGTTGCTGCTCTCACCAGATGCTCAATCTATCCTCAAATCAAGGACAAATTGCTCTGAATTTCAATTATACGCAGGTTGATTTAACTTTGAAGGGGTATTAAAATACCAGCAAAAATAATAATTATATCATTCTCCTGTTCCGTGTTTTGTCATCTTGCTCTTACTGCTGATTTGCTGTAAACTGTATTTAATATTCTTTAGTTACACAAGACAAACAATTTAATTTAGAGGAGGAGATGCTTTGGTTAAGCTGTTATTAAGCAACATGTTAAGTTCTAACAGTTACTTGTTTTGGTTTTGTTTTTTTTTTTTTTCCATTGAAAACAGTATTAAAATAAAAAAGGTCTTCTATGATAAGTAATTTCTGCAGATAAGCCTTTTTCAATGATAAAATATTTTGATGACTTGTTCAAAATTTTTTGTACACATCAATGATGTGCTACAGCTAACCAAGGAGTTATCTGCCTCTGCCGTATATTTTTAACAAAATCAGAACATTGCTAATTGGTTCATATACCTTCAAGAAAGGCAAGTAGGACAGTCAGCATGATTATAATTAGTCTAACGTGGGCAAATTCTCAATTAAATCCTGTATCAGTCTATCAATTAAAAAATAAGTGCTGGAACATAATTAAAGCCAGTGATGATGATTTTACAGAAAGCAGATCTTATTGACCAAGTATTATTTAATTATTGGATGAGGTCAAAATTTTCATTAAAAAAGGTAACTGTGAGGATATATTTAGACTTTTATTAGGCATTTGACTTATGCATAACTGTATGATAATCTGATCTAAAAATTAACACTATACATTATTAATAAAGCACACATTAACTGAATTAAAAAATGGCCCACGAATCTCTAGAAATAGTCACAAAAGAGAAAACACTGTGGAACCCAAGTAATTTTTAATATGATTCCTGAGGGTGGGCACTGGACTTCAGAATATATAACATTTTCATACGTTATTTTGAAATAAGATTTAGTGTAATCTTAAAACAATTACAGCTGAGAAAATAAAACAGTTATATAGAATGATCTGAAGTAACTCAGCATATGGAACACTTAAGCCCACAAAGTATTTTAATAAAATCACATTCACATTATATATCTAGAAAGAAAAGTGCAAATCACACCTACAAAATGGAGGGTGCATTGGCAGAGCAATGACTTAAAATGAATCTAGAGTTAAAATGGAAAAACAAATGAGAGTCTGATGATGAAATAATTTTGAGTGCTACAAAGACACAAGAAGGGCTAATAGGTTCATAGACTGAAGGAATACAAGAAAACCAAGGTTTTACTTCAGTGCATTTATTGATGGCACTAAAACGGAAATACACAAAACTGAAGAGACACAAACATGAAAGAATTAAAAGCTTATTTGCCTACCTTCTCAAGAAGAAACCTATGAGGATGCTGAGTCAGAGCAAGGTTTGTAATCAAACAGAGGCAAACAAAGAAGCAGGGGTAGATAGGTCAAGTCAAATTGGAAACAAAACTAAGTTTCAACTGCAGTAGTGATTCAGCATCAAGACCTTCAAATCAAGACAGAGTACATCTTTGTAAGAAAGTCACAGACCTTTTACAACCCTTACTCTACCAAGCTTAATGAAGAAGCAATCAGAGTTAATAGGGATACAGCTTGAAGCTCATTGCCATCTGATAGCTTTTCCCATTGAGCTAAGGATCACAAAAAAGAAAACCTGTGATATTTATGAAGTTTTTGAATCTTTTAAGTAACACTTGAAATTGAAACAGAAGGTTCACTTTTTTCAGCTCAGCCTATTCTTTTCTCTGGTTTGGGGATTTATTTGCAAGGAACATTAAGCAAAGACGACAGTCATGCCACAGGATAAAGGACACACAAGCCTCTACTCTGTGTGTGCCAGAAATAGACATATTAGGCCAGATCACCTATTAACATAAAACATTGTAGGCACATTGTTTTGGCTCCGGCTCACAGGAAAAAATGCAATACCCAAAAAATCAGGGTTTTGTCAGACACAACTTTCACATGACCTAGAAGCAGCATTAATATATTCCTCAAATAGCTGCAAGATGCTGCTGCAAAGATTTTGTGATGTTGTTCAAATGGCTTGGAAAAGGCTTTCCAGGTAAGTAAGTGTAAAAGAAGCTATAAGAAGTTTTAAAGTGTGCATAAAATCTATTAATTCAAATAATCCAACTCAGCTAAAAATTGTTCCTTGCTTCCATAAGGTTACACCAGAAACACCCCACATCAGATGTTCAACTTGCATGTTAAAAAGTAAAATCTTTTCTCAGCATTCCAGTTTGGGCGACTCAATTGCTACAGCAGTCTGCTAATTCTAAGGAAGGATCTAATGAGGATCACTGTAAAGAGCCCATGAAGGTGACAATCCAGGCTCTCCCTTCAAAAGGTAACATTTTCTAGACCTACCTATGTTAGGAGAAATCTACCAAAGCTCATATATCGTGTCACTGGAATGTAACTCAAACAGCCTTAGGCTATTAGAAATGAGTCACTGAAGAATCCAAAGAGCAATATGTGGGCTTGGGGGAAGAAAAGAACCACAAGAAATTATTATTCATGGTACTAAATCAGCTCAGTTGAGGATCCACACGAGGAGACTTGAGCAAACCCTTGCCAGGAAAGCCATGCGTTGCGAATGCAGGGTGGGGGTACTCAGTCTTGCTTCCCTGACTGTCATGAGTTTTGATAAATGATAGACAGAAGCCTCACAGTCACTGCACCAGCACCCTCAGGTGAATTCCAACTCCCCCCCCACCCCCTGACAAGATTTTAAGAAAATCAGCCTGTTGCTCACCTCTATTGGTTGCCATCTCCTTCCTGAACTGCAGCAGCACATACAGAAGTCAGGGAGAAAGCTTGCTTATGAATAGTGAAGAAAAAAGGTCTTGAGAATTTCAGCTTTCTCCTCATTGTTTATCACTAGGCTCGTTTGCCAACAGGCACATTTTTCCTAAACTTCCTGTAGCAAGCACATTTTTGGAATCCATTCTTACGATTTTTAATGTTCCCTGCTAGTTTCAGCCACAGCTGGGCTTTGTAATTTCTTATTTTGTCCCTAAGTACCCAAGCAATGCTTTTACATTCTTCCTTTGGGGTTTTTTTTTGTGTTTTTGTTTTGTGTGGTGGTTTTGTTTGTTTGTTTGTTTTTTTAATTGCTGTCCACCTTTTCCTAAATTAACATTTTTGGAGAAACCTTTATTCACCCCAATGATCCAGCCTCCCATATCATCATGGTAAAAATTAAATGCATACGTACATAAAGGACATTGAAATGACGTGGTGGTGAGCATGAATATAATATGAATATACAGACATGAATACACAGATGATAAAACAGTCTCTGCTTTTTATTTAAATAGCTCTTTGAAGTCACCGTTACACATTGCTATGAGGTTAGCTGCTACAATATTGAAAAGAATTCAAATTAGGAAAAGTATGATTGCCAGAATCATTGAGACCCATGTCCATTTGCTTCAGTATCTTCCATCTGACAAGGGGTAACAGGAGATGTTTCAAAAGTAAGACAACCCCATTAAGGGCAACTATAGAACAACATGCTCCTTGAGAAATCAGTTTCCTCCACAGAGATATCTAAAGGCTGTCTTATTTGCCTACCTTCAGGACATGCTTATGTCCTGAAGCATGCAGCTTTATTTCATTTTTTCTTCATGAAGTCTTTATTTTAATCTCCTCTAATAGATTAGGAGATTTTCTTATTATCTATTATCCTTTTTTGATCCCATTAAGCTTCTGGCTGCAATGATATCAAGAGACAGTAGAGTTCAGAGGTTAATTGTGCCTTGTATTTGAAAAGTACTTCCTTTTTTCCATTTTAACTGTGTTCATTTTTAAATAATGCTAAAATAGAAACTGAAAAAAAATCTATAGCTCCATTTAAAATAAAAATGAAATAAAAGAGAGACAGTTAAATTATGGCACTCAAATAATTCTTTCCTGTAAGCCTTGGGGAAAACTCAATGGCACTGAGAAGTTAATGTAAATTGCCACTGTTAAGGTTAGATTAGAAAAAAAAATTAAAAAAATAACTCTCTTAATCAGCCTCTCAGATGGTGTGAATAAGCTTAGTTCTTTGGGAGTTATTGAGCCTGATGTGATTTATATCACCTGAATATCATGCCCTTTGATCTTTAAATATCTAATAATTTTTTTATGGATCTCCTGCAGCCTTCTGTTAATGTATGTGCACCCTTCTTAAGTCACAGCAATCAAAACCAGACCTTCTATTCCACCTTCAGTCTCACTTCCTGCTTCCTATGTAGTTTCTTCCTGTTCATAAATCCCAGAATTAGATTTATCCCTCTTTTGCAGCAAACACCAGTTTGTGACCCATTACAATATCATCATCTAGTCAGTAACTCCCCATGTTGTATTAATAATTCCCCCTCCCTGATGACAAACCCATGTATTTAACACTTGAACTTACTGGATTTCATCTCACTGATTTCAAATCACTTATGCAATTAATCAAGATAATTTTAAATTATAATTGTGCCTCTCCCTTTCATTCTTCCTCCAGGAACTGCCTCCTACCAGCTAGGGACTGTCCTTTCTAGCTACAAGCTCATTTCTGCATCAGAATAATTTAATTCAAGGAATGTAACAAGTAGCACAACACTGGCCCATTATACAGCCACTCTGGGACTTGCTATACCGAAGCTCAAAAGAGTTTAAGAATAAGTTTCCTCTTTGATAATATCCATACCACCGCATTGAGTATTTAAAACTTATATACATAATTTGTTTTGGTACCGAACATGTACTAATCCATCTTCTGTATTCACACACACAGTGATTCTAAGCATCTCATGAAAAAGTGCACATGTAATGGAAACACCCATTTTTGCTCATCCCTACCTTTAATTATTCATTCTTTTTATTAATACAGTTGTCAAAATTCACATTAAAAAAACCTTTGCCTTCTCCATTTTAAGCACTCATTTACTGCCATCCACTCCAAAATGCTCACAATATCTTCCATGAGGCATAGTCTGAAAATGTAATAAGTAACTTTTGTTCCATCATTCACATTTTATAAAAAAAATTAGATTAGGATTCTAAAACTAGCACTTCACGCACAAGGACTATTTAATGCAACCTTCAGGCCTAATGTGTCTCTAGAGGTTGTATTTCAACCAGCTAGGAACAAACTTTATGCTATTTTCTTCTACATGGGCTTAACTCATGTAGATGAGTCTAAGCATAAGTATCTTGTGCTGTTTGAGATATCCTAGGACAGGTGGTACATTTACACAAGATATGACAAAATTCCCCTGGGCCACAAGCTGGAGACCTGGTCAGGTACCAGGAGATGAGTCAATGGTATCTCAAATGACACTTCATGTTTAGGCAACTGAAATGTTCTTTATATATTTCCCTGTCTTATTATAAATACACCATATAATGTGTCAGCGCTTGCTTATGTATAAGCCTGGATTCTTGTGAAGGATGCTTCCATATGGAGAAAGACTATACTGCAGCTATACTCTTCTTTTCTGAAAGAAACAGTTTTATCCCTCCCATCTACATTTGTGTTTGATAGTTAATGAGTCAACGGAGAATTGTTCAAAGCTGCTTGACTGATGCTTAAAAAATCTTAAATAAAAGAACTGAGCACACACCAATCTCATCTCTGCCTGCACTTGCTAGGGGAAAATGCTGAAAGAGTGACATATTCAGCAGCAAAAATTTCAGTCTGTTTTCAGTGTCAGCCAGTAACCACAACTACTCCTGCAGATGTATACTGTGCAATGGAGGCAGTAATTATTTCTTATGGAAAGATCCAAGGAATACAAGTGCAATCCTGATTTTCACCTTCTTTAAAATAGGCTTCGGTTGTGCTCACCTACTTGGATCTATCTTATTTCCCTTTCTCTTCAACACCCACTTGGAGGGGGAAACAATCTATAGGTTTCTCTGCAAAGAATGTACAGCTGATTCCCTGTTTTACTCTCCACAGATGTAGACATAGCTATCTGCAAAATGTCACAAATCTTTGTAGAAATCAGTTCCTTTGCAAAGAGCAGCAAACTCATCCTGACTCTACAGAAGGTCTAACAACGATCCACAAAGGGAAGTACTTCAAAGAACTAGCTGGGGTATAACCTATTTCTTTCATCAGAAACATCAGTCTCCTATTCATCAAAACGGTGTGAAGCTGCCAGATTCTGTTCCATTGCTGATTAAACATTGACAATCATTTGTGGAGGAAACACACATAAAAAGCCATTTCCCATTAAGTGCATGCATTTAAGAATAGTATTTCCAGCCAAAGCTGATTGCCTGTTGACAAAATTACAAAATATCTCTGGATTTTACAAAATTAAGCCCTAATCTACTGAAGTGAAGAGGTGGAGTGCTGTGATTGATGAGTAATGGCAGCAAAGGGACCTGAACCCACATCAAGGCTTGATCCTGTATCTTAAAAAAGTTAAAAAAAAATAGCTCATTGCCTTTGCAGGTCCCTTAATAAAGAATCCTCCTTCTGGACTCAGAGGAGAAAAAAAAAAAAGTGATTATCCCTTTCTGATAACACCAAAATCTGGCTGTAAATGAGTCATGGGAGCAGTGAGACCTCCCATCCAGCTGCAGAGGTACCTCCACCTTGTGGTCAAAGCGATGACCCTAGGGCAGATTCCAGCCATGATGCACTGAAGTATGGCTCCATGGACCTGTCTCCATGTTGACAGTGATGTGATACATTATCACTGGAACTTTCTTTCATGACCATCAAGTGTCATTTTACTGGCTTAAAGTATTTATTTTTATTATTAAAGTTAGAATTCCTCTACCCAAAAGTCAATCTTTGGCTAAACTGCTGCCCATGGAAGTTTCTTCTCCAATTGACCATTCTCTACTGCTGCTTCTTGCTTGGCTCTGCTTATGGTAGACAACATCAACATTACCCATTTTCTCTCACTCTCATAATCAAATTGATGCTTCCTAATCTCTTTATGACCCTTTCAAAAGTCCTAGCAGCAATACAATATGATGCAGTATCATCAAAGAAACAAACAAATTATGGCAGTACAAACTGAAAGAACTCCCTATATAAATCCAAAGAATAAACATTTTCTGAGGGAAGCATTGCTGTTTAAACAGAGGGAGCATTTCAGTGACTGAGACACCATGCAAATCAGCTTTGCAAGTTCTGTGTCAGATGCAAATTGACATTAAATACCTGATGGCAAAGAGTAAGAAAAATGACAAGTTCTCTATTGCAGTAAATTAAGCTACCAGTAATTTCATGCCTGAGACACACTTTAACAAGGTAACTTTGGCTGTGCTCAGCCAGCATCTTGCTGATTGCCCTTTTTTGCAGAACATCTGTAAGCAAATCGCCATGTCTGCTAGTTTTGCTGAGACAGTAGGAGTTTAGTGGTTAGTTGCTCACTTTTATACTGCTGATTTGAGGGCATGAAGTTCATATTTATCTTTAAACACCTTTTCCTATTGCAACGGTCATTTTACCTCCAAAAGTTGACTGAGGGGAAGAAAAAGGAAAGCATTCACAGAGGCTGTACCATAAGGACACTTCTTCATATAAGGACTCCTAGGAGATGTGAATTTGTACTACCATGGGGCATTTTCCTGATTCTGAGCACTGTAGGTACTGAGATTCTGAGAAGTCTTTGAAAAGGAAAGATTGTGACACCTCTATTTATCAGGAGCTAGCAGGACAATTCAGGACCTTCTAACTTAACAGAAAAGGAAAGTAGGCAAAAACTGCCCTTCTTTTACCTACCTACTGCAAGACTTAGAACACTGCAGTAATTTTTAGAAGCGAATGTAAGAAAGAAGAAAAAAAACTGTGCAACGTTGCTTAAATACCCTGCTTCTTAGCAATAATTTGCATTTCAGCTTGCCAAGAAATGACTTGAAATAATCTAGTCTCTTTTATCTAATCAGGGCAATTATCAAAATAACACCACTTACTTGTAATATACTTCAGTTACTTCACTTAGGCAGATTTACACGGAAGATATTTACATGGAAGGAAGATCCTAGAAAGAAGTAAATGCACGTTATCTTTTCAAGGGAAAAATAGAGGAATACCCCGGCAGAGCGATGCAGGAGCCAGTTGCCTACAACGTCTAATGCAACACAGCCACCAGCCCACTGTCCCCAGCGCTGGAGAAGCAGCCCCAGGACCCTCTGAACTGAGGGACAGGCAGCAGCTGTTGGAGTCGCCTCATCAGCCTTTTCACTTTCCCCACCTGCTGGCCATGGGGGAAAGCTGCACGGCAGCGATATATTCTGTAATTTTAAAGTATCTGACTCAAGGGATTCTGCCCTCACATCGAGGTACTTCCAGAGGTCATTAGTGAAGTTTCTCTGCAATTTTTTTTTTTTTACTGTTAAAAGTGAGATCAGCATTTTTGATGAGACACCCCAGTAAAAAAGGCCATGAAAGAAGGGGCAAAAATCTCTTACCATTAAAGCTTTTCAAGAATCAGAATACATTCGCTATCTGCTTAAATTCCAAATACATGAAAGAATATGACCACTGGGCTAGACTCAACAGAAATGGTCAATACTTATGCTCAGAGAATTATCAGACCATTGCTAACAGACGATGTATTCGCTATGGGATTCGTGTCTCTGAAATGGATCTGACAAAGCAGACATTAAATAAAAGACAAAAAAAAGAAAAAAGACCAAAAGTATTATGTCCATGCTATTCCATAGCATAACAGAAATAAGAATGCCAATGTCTGTACTGGATAGATTTCTTCATGATGCACCAGAGGCCAGTGAAGATACCACGGTGATACAGAGTGATGTACTGGCAAAAGATGGCTAACTGGAAAACTCTCTACTCTCTCAATATTTTGTATCTGAAAAAAAAGATAAATTTTCACTTCCTCTCTCAGCTGCATGGATTAAAAACTGCTAACATGAAACTGACAATCCAAAGCAAAAAGCTGTTGTATCCCTGTCCATACCCCACCCCTATAATACCAGTTAGCAGCGAGGATGGTTTCCTTATTGCTGCTATAGTGGAGCAAATCAAAGGATTCAAAATTCAGGGCAGGCTTTCTGGAAGGAGATTGTTTTGATGTGGTATCCAGTGCCTGGCTAGCTGTCAGACAGCAGGACTGACTGGCAGCGTGAAGGACAGTGTTTTGGCAGCCTGGCAGGCGCTCTCAGCTCCAGCATCCGAGTCCCGTCCCTCGGTGGGCATTACCCGGGATGGGCTGGAATCACAGCTTTTCAGGAAGCAGAGGGTGGCCCCAGCTCACTGAGGAATTAGTGCAAGGTGGAGCCTCCCAGCTCTGAAGAAAAATTTGCCACAAATGCCCCTGCCACAAAGGAATACGAAGCTGTGCCTACCTAGAGCTGTCAAAACCTGTTATAATAAAATTGCAGAGGGAAGAGAGGGGCTGGGCTGTAATTGCTGAGCAGATTCCACCCGGCAGTGCTGTAGTAGCACTTCTAAGGCGGTAAAGGAGCACTAAAGCAGTTATGTATTTTTACCTGGTAAATACAAACATTAAGTTGTAATACAAACTCAGCAGGTCCAAATAACAGCATTCACTAAGAAATTACTCACAACATGCAAAGTCCAGTCATGAAACCATTGCCACGTCCACCCAGCGCTGCTGCGACGGGCTCCCAAGAGGGGAAACGGGCCAGCAGCCGTGAGGAACATCTCAGAACACTGCTCACAGGCCCAGCAGGATCCAACAGCAGAAAAGGGTGACTGTGAAAGCAGTTTCCTCACGGTAATGTGGCATTACCTTCTGGGTGAATTCCCAATTAATTGCAATTTTGGTATGAGAAGCTTCCTTCAATTATATAAACAGCAGTTACCAGCAATAACAAAACATAATGTCTGACTTCAGCAGATGTCAAGAGTTTAGGCACTTTAGTGGACACCTGTCCCAATGTTTGGTTTAGCTGTTACTTGGTAGGACTGCTACAGATTTTATTTTTCATCTCTGTTGATTCTGAAATGTTTGCCACTATGATGCTCTAAGCAAAGCCACCGATTGCTCACTCCTCTCTACTTTATATTGCTAAAGCTAGATTCCAGCTCATGAAAACACGCTGAGACCACTGATGATAGAATTAATTATCACTTAAAACCTTGAATCTAAACAAACGAGCCCCAAAACCCTTCTGAAGCAGCCTAATTTTATTACAAAGCATACCTAGAGGCTTACATTTGCTGTCAGACAAGCTGTAAAACTTCCTCTAGGAATTGCTTTTCATCTGGGCTAATAATTTATAACACAAAGTAGTAACAGCAATATCATAAACAGACACTCCAAATGATACACAGAGATAACATTTTCCTGATTTGAAACGTGCTAGAAAATAGACTGTTCTGAAGCTATGTATATATATACACTCCATAAGTAAAAATATATTTTGTCTGTTCTTTATTTAGAATATCTATCTATAGACTTATAGAAACTCATTCATCTACAGCTAAAAAACACAAAATCCCTAGGTCCCACCATTTCCAACTGCAATCTGACATCTAACTTCTCTTGGTAATTTCACTCTTGTAAGGCATCTAGAAGAGTATTTCCCCTCTTATAAGTACTTTCCCCTCTATAAAACAGGCCTCAAAGCCATATTAACTAATGGGTAGTGATGCTAATAAAATAAGGAACAAAATGACAAGTGTTACCTGAATTATTAAGACTTTACATTTGATTTCTCTGTGGAGCAAGAGTTTTATCAAGAATGAAACTGATTCTTACTCCGTGTTGTACTTAATCCATTGCCAAAAGTGAGTATGGTATTAATGCCATTTTAAGACTGCGGGCAGCAGAGCAAGCAACAAGATAAAGAATGTATATAAAGTGGAGTTATTTTATGCCTTTGGCAGTTACCTTCACATTTAAACGCAGAATTATACAGGGCTGCCATTTGGATGCAACAATGTTCTCTTCCCACTTCTTTAAATAGGGAAGTCTCTGTAATGACAGGAGACTTGCTGTCTGGTTTGCCACCTGCAGGGATGCCAAACACAGAGAGGAACAGCCATCACGCATCTGTGACAGACCTGCACGCTGCTGAGTTCAGAAACCAAGACTGTACAAAGATGGCCATTTACCACAACAATACAGTATGCTCTCTACTCATCATAGCATTGCACAAATAATAAAAAGGTAGTTTCAAAACTAATTCACTAGTCTTACCACGTGCATATTTGTGACTTCGATAAGACAAGCAGGTATCTCATGCCCCATTTACTGGAAAGGAGGAGAAAGGAAAAAAAAACACCAGCAAAGTACAACCAACCTTCTATCAGCTTCTTGACTTCCCACAAGCCCATCTGAGGGGCTCCACAGGTGAACTCTAACTCAGGAAATCACCTGTTTCAAGTCAAACACATCCCACCTCAAGGTGAATCACTGGGGAAATCACTAATGACAGGAAAAGAACTGAAAGTTTGTTTTTGCTCTTTACACCATCTGGAAACAATCTCCTTCTGGAGACAGCATGAACTTAATATTTCACAGGAGCCTCCCTTTCATCAAACATCAGCTTTTCTCAACTTTTGTCTCCTCACTAAACTAAATATTTTTCTGAGATTATTACAACAGTAACTACACTATCGTCTGCATGCCATTTCTGTGCTGCCCTGCTTCATAGGAGTTACAGTTTACCTGGCTTAGACTATTCTTGCCCTTAGTCCAATAACCTTAACTCAGCTACATTAAATTTGCCACTTCTTTTTAAAATATGTGAATTCTGTAATGATAGTAACACGGCACTGATTAGTGCTAAATTCAGGATAGGATTTACAGCTTTTTACAGGATTTACAACACTGCAGAGCAGAGCCACAGGGTGAACCAGAGTTCACAGCCCACCACAGCTCCAGTTAGAGGTGGGCCAGGTAGATGTACGACGTGGCACATTGGATTAAGGCGGTATGGGATCCATGAGTCAGACACTGCTGCAGTTATCAGCTCACTGTTACCCAGCAAGAGCTGCTTCCAGGACCAGAAGAAGTACAGGAAGAAGGGGCAATGCACAACACTTCATCAGCTCTTTGCTCCCACCCCATCAGTAGGTTGAGACCCTGCTGCTGCTTCTGTATGCGATGGATGGCAACCCCTTGGCTTAAACTTAGGCTGTGGGAATGGTTTCAAAAAGTGTCATCTTTCATTTTTCCTCTGCTTTGTCTTCAATTACTTACTTCCTTTGTTCTTCAGATTCCCTAAGCTCTAAAGAGTTCTCACATGGCTTATTCACTGCTACCCCTAGATCTTTGTCCCGCAATCAGTTTTTATGTCATTTCTTCTTTAGTATAGTAACTTTTGCTTTTAAAGTTTTCCCCTTTCTTCAGCAGAATTTGCAATATAAGTTTTTTATCAGCAGATCAGAGCAGTTTCCACACTGTCAGTATACAAGCTATGCCAGAAGCAACATGGCTGTGCTTGTACAGCAGATACTGAGCTTTACGAGTACTTAGCAGTTGGCAGATATGAATTATGATACTAGTTCAATGACCATCACTAAGCAATAACTAGGATTTCCAAGTTAAACCTTTTAAAGAAAATACCGTCTATCAAGAAAATCATAACCTGCTCAAGGTGCTAAGACATGACTTGGTTATCTGATAACCAGAAACCCTGCCATTCCAATAGTATTAATTACATTTTTCACTGTTGCTGCTTACTTTAAAACAAGAGGGAAAGGACAGTATGTCCTACAACATCCTGAAAACCTACATCTACATGGGAAGGCTTCTGCAGTAACTCACCAGAAAGTTACTCTTCACATTAATTTTGAGTATTCTCAGTACGAGAAGGAAGGAATGAAGGACTAGGTATGACTAAGAAAGTAAGGGTAATATGTACTATTACTCTATAGTAACATGGAGAAGCAGCAGTCAGGTTAGGAAAGGATGAATTCTTTCCAATTTCTGACTCCTGAAAGCCACTGTAAGTTGTCAGAAATCATAAATCATCCTCGAAAATTTAGAACAAACCAGCTAATTTGCAGGGTTTGAAAATGTTGCATTGGGTATATTTGATCTTATTGAGGATCACGAAGAATGTTCGAGGAAATTAACTTTTCAAACTTTCCTACTTATACAAATGCAAGTCAGACATGCTGTTATAGAATCATATAAAAATGTATAAAAATATATACATACTTTACTGTGCCTTTTCCATGTTAATAAAAAAAAAAAGAACTTGTAAACCAACTGAAAAATAAGATACATAGGAATGAGAAAAAAATCCTCCATATTATACATATCTGCATGGACTAGGCAGTCCAAAATCACAGATTCACTTATGTACACAAACTTAAACATAAGGGGCTGCATTTTATTACTGTATATGTTTTTTCTTTTTAATAATTTGAGACTGTCTTAGCTCCTCAGTCCCATGAGCATATGGGCAAGATTCACAAGGCAAAGAACAGCCATCAGGATGATGAAGGAAAAACCAACAGAGACGTGTTTTAAATGCTTCAGCTGAAAGGCGTCGTTTCACTTCAGGCTTAGTTTTCCATGAAGGTTTCTCTTTTCTCCAGTCACGAATATGAACTCTCCCATTTAAAACTAAGATTTAAAAACAAACAAAAAAATGCATCTGTTAATAGACAGCCATGGGAATTGTACTGGAAAAGATGCACAGTGACATTCTGTGAATAAAATATATATTCTACAAATGGATCACTCAGGCAGAACCAAATGTGCCATTTGTACAGAAATAGAAAAAAGTGCACAACAAACTGAGACACAGTTTAAAGAAGAATTGATTGATCTCCCCGTGAGATGTTTTACTGTCTTGCTGAATAGTTTCAGGCACCGTTGTATCATCTTTGCAGAGGTTTGTTTGTTTGTTTTATATATAGCAGTTAGGATCATTTAAACTACAACCCTGTGAATTTAGATTGCAAGTCCTGAAAAAGAAAATTCAGCTTCAAGAACTATAATCTTTCCCATGTTCAAAACTTTATTATTCCACATTTAAAATGTGATTACCGGCAAAAAATCTAAGAGGCTTCTAGTACTTTCACTACACAGAAATGCTCTTGCAAAATGGTTCACTGACCCAAAAATACACTGCACCAAAGAGATGACAAGTCTAATCCTTCATATTAATCATCAGTAAACTATAATTGGTTAATAAAGACTCATTTGGGTTTTTTAAAAATATTCTTTTGTTGTATTCAGACCATAAACTGCACACACCCATTTGTGGAACTCTGTCAATCCTTAAAAATGTAAACAAGAGAATAAAAGGAAGTTAGTAAGAGAGAAAGAAAAAATATAGATTAAAAGCGATGGCGTAGATGAGGGAAGAATCTGCCACTTCTAAGTTGCCATGCTCTGGTTCCATATTCTGCTTCTGTCATACCCTTCTGTATCACACACTTGTAGGTTGGAACAGTTAACTGGTACCATTCTGTATCTGATAATCACTATTCAAAAAGGTAACGAGTCCAGTGAAAGTATCACACATTCAGGCCTGGATGAATTCATCCCTCCAGGTTTCCTTGCAATACACAAATAAAGCTCTGCTGAACTCACTGGGTTGACTTTGTACGAGTTCAGATCTTTGTCAAAAGATGAAGAAAAATGAGCAGATATAGTACTATTGATGATCAAGCTTTCTTTTTTTCCCTGAGAAAAATCAGTCCTGTATTGGACAAGACATCTGATCAAAAGAAATTGACACAGATCAGTTACTCCAAGTCCCTTCTTTTGTGTGGGTCTGTGCGTGCATCCATCTGTTTTCCATTTCTTTAAAAAAACAAAACAACAAAACACTGCAGTAAAGGTGACAAAAGAGCTGCAGCCATGTTATTTTCTGTCCTCTTTGGCAGAAGCAATGTCCTTCCAGACCACTCGCTAATAAAAGTCCCTTGTTATGGTGACGTGCTACTGAAGGAAAGAACCAAATGGTCTAGGGACCTTCCATGTGATGTAAATTACTGAAAAAGATCTTGCCTTAATCCTGGTCTTTCTTCAGAAGTTACATGCAGACAGCATCCATGCCAAATAAAAATCCTCATTGTATGTAACAGATTGTAAATCTATTCCACTTATCCTTCATGAAAGGGAATAAATTCATAATAAATGCAGCATGACCAACTCTTTCCAACGCGTGGCAATTCAAAGGGATTTCAGTATGGCTTCACATTCTGTAATTGCCAAGTGCACAGAAATCCTAAACTAGGCTAAATTAGTCAGTGGCTGCAACTGGGTTTCACACTCAGGATGATTTACCATGGATTAGTTGATCAACATTCTACAGCTGATGTAGAATGGTTGGGACACACAAATTTAACACACTTCCAAATTTGGCACAGCCTTAAATACTGATAAAATCTTGAAGATCTTGTATTACTGCAAAGCTAGATCTTACTTTTGTAAAACTCCACACTAACAAGAAGAAAAAGAAAATTAACTAAAAAAAAAAAACTCACCACCACATCATTACAACAGGAAAAAAATCCCCCCAAACCAGCTATGAATAAACACAGCCAACCACAGAAACTTGCTACTGAGTTCCTTTTGCAGTGCTTCCCCAGGCTATACGAGCACATCAACCCTCACCTTTACAGGTTCTTATGGAGACTAGCTTTATCTAGTGTTGGCATTTACACTGCGGGGCTTGGCAAGGCCAGACTAACTCTCAGTTAAAGGCTTTGATGAACTTGCTCTGCATGTAACAACCTAAAATCATCAATATGTGCTAGGAAAAAGGAAAATTCTCTAAGTCAAACAATAGCATTACATCAGCCACTTTAAAGAGTTGTTCTAGACCAGCTATATATGAAAAGACAACTCCCTGCTCACAGGTGCCTTACCAATCTCATTCAAAAGAGTTCTTACTAATTGTATCTTTGTGCTATGGGCACAGAAAGAATATTCAGTTTTCCACAAAGGTATAGAAAAGTGGTTTAAAAAAACAAAACATGACCACAGTAATTCTTCAGTTGAGTTTAACAGCATAGAGGAGATAAAATGGACAATTAAAGAAAAACAAAACAGAAGTACCCCCAGCCCCTTTCTTTACCTTCAAATACTTGGTGATTGTTCTTGAGTAGTGTCTGCAGACCTCCATATTCACTCTTTAGCCTGTGTAAAGTCTCTTTATTTAGGTGTTCTGCTACTTCTTTCAAGGAAAGGCTTTCTGCAAAAAATAATGGTGTAGCTATTCAATACATATATATACATATGTAAAATCCTATGAAAATTTAACTTCTATACAAATTAATAATAAGCAGAATCTACGACTTATCTACTGCACTGCTGCAACTTTGTGCTCCCAGTATCATCCATATGTATTTTATATGTCTACTGTCTGTAAATAGCAGCTTTCATTCTACAGTCAGAATTTCCACAGCAAGACTTTTTTTTTATTTTCTCTGCTTTTTTTTTTTACAGTAGCATATAACCCTCAGTGCAGCAAGCACTGTTTACATGCTTGAATTTAGAGAGAAGAGAGAATGATTCAAAGGATCTCCTCTAACAGCAACACAGGACAAACTACAGTGTATAAATAACAAAAATGGAGACAGAAAAATTAAACAATGGTAGTCGTGAGAACTAATTGAATGCTTATGAAATTAACAGCAACTTCTATTTTTTTTTTCCTAAGACTAAACTAAAAAATTCCTAATCATGTTATAGCCAAATGGCACTTCAAAGCACTTCTTACAGAATTCTTAAAGACTTACAGCTAATTATTATGTGACTATCCAAAAAGAAACTTAATATAATACTCCCCAAACAGATATAGTCTTCTGGAGTTTTGGGAGGAGTTCTGTGTTTGTTTTGTTTTTTTAAACAAAAATTGATTCGGTCCTAATATTTAAGCGTAGAGAAAAACCCACAGCAATTTCAAAATCTTTTTATATGTCTTATTTGCATCCCAGAGTGTAATAAAACATGGCAGAAAAAGGGCCTTTGATTGCTGCTGTACTCTTCTTGGTATTTTGTAGAAATCTATTCAACTTACTAAATGTAGAAACACAAATTTATTGGAAAAGACAACCTCTACCAGCAAAAGATAATGTAAAGGAAAGAGGTAAACAATGTAAACAATCTCACCTCCTTGGTTCCAGGTATTTGTCGTTCCACCATGCATATTAGAACTTGATTTTTGAGGGGTTGCATTTAACAGCAAGTTTGCCACACGGAGAACTACATCATCTACAAAATCCCGAGGGAGTGAAGCACAATTTCTGATTCGTTCTACTTTTTCTCTGGGTTGAAATCCAGGCATCCAAGTTGTACCAGGACTCTCAGTCTCACTTTCAGGAAGCTCTGAGCCTGCTTCTTTGCATACATCAGAGTCACCCTTATCATTAAATTCAACTTTTCTGTCATGTGTGACCACAGCCCAGGTCTGACGACTATTAATATATTGTGTTATCTGCTTGTCAATCAGAGCACATTCTGTAGGTGGGTAGGTCCTACTTTTTCCAATAAGGCACACCTATTTTAGGAGAAACAGGTAAATCACTATTTATACAGGGTCCCATAGTCACAGAGTCCCTCAACCTGCCCATGTCTTATACAGGCTTCTAAATCTACATACAGGAGATATCAAATACAACACTCACCAACGTCTGGGGGTTCTTTAATTTTAGTTTTCAAACACTGGTGCCACAGAAGAAATACAGTAATCAAACCATAACCCATCATGCCATACGAGCACAAAATAAAAACCATTGTTCCTGATTCTTAGTTTATTTACAAAATTAAAACTGGACCCCCAAAATTAAAACCTCTTCCTACTCTGAGAATAGTTCACTTTGAATTTCACAGGACATGAAAAGCAGCAAAATTAAGTAAAAATAAACAATATAGGCAGCTGGAAAAATTAAGGCAAAAAATAAGTTTTAGATGTTTTTCATCCTATTGAGTGGCACAAGAAATAAACGTAAAACCTTCAATTCTTTCTTGTCTTTAGGATTGTACCCATGACATTAAAAACAGATTACTCAGGAAAACAGCATTTTTAGTCTCTTCAAAGCATATTGTCTCAAGTAATGCAACTGAGCATAGTCTGATCTCACAACAATAATAATGCACAAATAATACTAAATGAACACCACCCATATGCTTCAGACAGCTAGCAGCTTAAAAAAAAAAAAGACAAAAACTCCACACAGTCCAAAATTACCCTTTTTGTTGATGGAATTCTAAGGCAATCTTCTTCCACATGAAAGCCGCATACAAATCCCACTTGAGTAACAAAATCAAGATATTCTCTGTACTGAGTTTTCTTGCTTTGTCTTCGGCTGTATTTTCCATGGAAATCAAAGAAGCAACATGGCAGCACAAAGTAGCAACATGAATAGGAAGACCTATGAGAAGGATAAACTGCTGAATGGAAAGTCAGTTCAGAATTTAACAAATAAACCAACACATACAGGCAATAATTTTCATTAAGCAACAGGAGCTTTACAAAATAATATTTGTATGTTCCTCTTTCAGTAGATCTATTAGCATAATAAAAAATAATGTTTAACAAAGTATTTGATATAGCAACTTGGCTTGCAGGATTAAACTTCTAGATATTAAACTATTGCACCTGGTTGCGAAGAGCACAACGGTTCAAGAAAAGGCAAAACTAGGAGCAATTTTATTTAAAATAACAAACAACCCTCAAACAACGGATTCACACCTAAAGAATACAAATCAATTCTGGTTTCTGAACTTCAAAAGCAAAAAGCTGTCCTCAATTTTATGAGAAAGCAAACACTACATCTGTGCTTCTCCGTGGGAAGAGAAACTTCTGTAAAAATAATCAATTGGCAACAAAAGCAGCAAGTTCTGCAAGGACAAGAGGTGTGCCTGCAAAAGTGACAGTTTTCAGCAAGATACACAGGTAATTATGTTTTGGCTCTTTTATTCCTTCCCTGCTACTCCCCTCCCTCCACAAATACCTAGCTGCAATTACAGGTATCCACGGTGTTAATTCATCTGAATGGTTTCCTATGAGCCAGTCAGTGTTTGGAAAGAGATGACTATCACCTGGCATGATTGTAGATTCCTAAAGAACCAAACAATACGTTAAGTGAATTTTATTACAGGTTTCTTAAAGTGTGTTTTATTTGTTAACAAAGCACTAAGCAACAATATAAAATCATACAAGCTGCCAAATCCAAGGTGAATGAGAACACAGACATCAACAGTATTTTCCTCAATCTGCACTTTTTCCAGGCAGTAATTTTTTTATCGCTACAAAGAAGTAATTTAGAAACAGTTAACCACAAAATGTTGGTCAGAGTGGAATAACAATTCTGATTAAGATATCTGGAACCTTAAATATACCTAAAAAAAATATACATAGGATTTATGATTTCCTGCCATTCTCCTGTCACACGTATGTCTGGACTCAACTTTTCAGAAAGCCACTTAATTTGTTGTCATAACAGTCCTAGGACTTACACAGCAATTAATCTTCTTTCCCAGACTCTACCCAAATTGAATTCTAATATATAGACTACTCTTCATCATTCACATATAATAAACCTAATCCAGCCTAACACTTTCCCTCTTGTCTACGTTGCCATGCCATTCCTTTCCAAGTTCTGTCAATACCTTATGATACATGCAAGGATCAGGAGAAAAATAAGAAACAACTGGTTAGAGAAAAACATCTTTAGTAGCCTTTAAAATA
Organism: Scolopax mira; assembly: GCA_004320125.1. Lineage (NCBI taxonomy): Eukaryota > Metazoa > Chordata > Aves > Charadriiformes > Scolopacidae > Scolopax > Scolopax mira. The sequence continues at coordinate 89,263 of BJBW01002020.1, forward strand.
GCCTTTTGTCTCATAGAAATTCAAGATATATGGATTGAGGAGACATCAGCAAAGAGGTCCAACCACCAAACAGGATGAATTCTTCAAACATGTTAAATTTTAAAAGTTCTGGAGTACCTTTAATGTTTCTTTCTCATGCACACATTTTCTTACCTTGAACTATGTTCAGCAAAGAAAGTACTCAAAGTCATATTGATACTCTAAAAACATGTATGAATCTCAAGATAATTACTAGGCATATTTGAAAAAAAGCTTTAAATTTGGATCTCCACAGACCTTTAGGAAAAGCCCTGAAAATTATGCCGATACTCTCATTTTATTTAAAATATACATGGTTTATGAGGTAAAAATTCACACGTATATGCAGAACAGTATCTGTGTAGGAACTGAAAAAAAAACCAAAACAACGCTTCCTAGGGAATTTCTGAAATCTCATACTGCCTCTGTCAATTCCCCTCATGAAAGCACCGTCAGGAGTTTTAGGTATCAGTACCACCTATCATTGTTCAATTTAAATACTGTATCTCTGACCATTTTTAGCTGCAATATCTAGGAATGCATATAACATATGTAACAAATTTCTTTTTGGCAGGTTAGCGCATCTTAAACCAAGTGTTTGCTAAGTGTTTTCTTATGGTTGATTAAACAAGTTACTCCTACATCACATTTCAGCTTTGATCATTTGATTTAGGTATAGCATGAATTATCAGTGCCATACTCTGTATTTTGACAGTCACCCATTTGTATTCACCATGCCTGACAGCAGTTTGGCTACGCAAAGTGCCTGCCACCTGTTACACTCATTTACAGTGATAGGATTGGCACCGAATGCCACAGATGGCAATACTCATCCTGCAACTCACACTTTTAAGCAAAAATCAAAACAAATTTAGCTTTGAGGGTAACAAAAGGCTGTGATCAGGTGCTTTCTCCTGTAGCCACAGGAGCCTTGCAAAATAATTTCACCCTTCCTCTTCATTATATAACTCTTTCCCAAAATTTGTCCTTTCCTTATAGGCATATTTTTGTTTCTGTCTGCCTTTTTCAACTGTTCTCTGTGAATTTTTTTATTCTTTTTTAATAAAAAAGGCAAATAAACCACATTTTTTTCTATTTTGTTCCCTCACGCTGCAGAGAGGGATAGCTAATGCTCAGAAGTTTCCTTATGAGTCAAGAAATCTAAGAAACTGTAAACAATCAGACCTTAATATTGAACGAATGTACGAAATTCAAAGATTTCTGTAATACAGAAAAAGAGGCAGAAAAATGAAAACATGACGTGAAAGAAAAGATAAAATGCTGTTTGGTGTGATCAGAAGTGACAATGTAATACAACAGGAACGAAGAGGCACCACAGCTTGATGTTTTGGACTGTTTCTTGAAGCTTTCAGCTGGTTACGGACTGGAGCCAAGGAATCTGGCAGTTCTGGCATCTGCACCCAAAATGGCAGGGTGGCAAAGAGAAGGCTGCACAGGACTGTGGAAGCACCACCTCCCATCTGTGAAAACAGCTGTTCTTTTGTTGATTTAATGTAAATTGTTAGCATTCAAAGATGTGTTGAATTAACTTTAAAACAAAATTATTACAGAATAACTACAGGTGGAAAATTCTTTTAATATATTGCAAGTTGATAATTTTTGAGAGAACAGTGAGAAATTTTAGGAATCTAGAGCACAAGAAATCAGGAACACCTCAACTCTGAAGTGCAACTGTTGATCAGCACCATACTTTAACAAATATCAGATCAAGAACAGCTGGAGTTAAAAGTGAATGTTACTGCTCAAATTGTTCCTGTTCTCATAAAAATGCTAATGTGGCACTTGAAATATAACCCCTCTTTCAGATTTCTTTTTTTTTTTTTTTTAGGCTATTATTGCATTTACTTACCACAAAGTCAGTACAGCTGAGGACTGGCTCCTCTGAGGTTCAACAACAATTTTGTCCCCAAAACAGCTCATAGCACTAGAAGGTCAGAATCACTTTCAAGAATAAGCGACTCACAAATTTGGATACTTATATATTTTTTCTGGTACAGTGGTGCAAAGCTGCTTAATGTTGATCTTCCTCTAAAATCAAATACTGTTTTATACTGTGCATGTCTGTACTTAAAGTAGGAAGTCACATTAGCCTTTTCAGCTAAAAAAGTAAGTTGCAAATATGCAAGGGTATGATGCAGCATTGCTCTAATAATACTCTTTACAACTTACTTTATATTCCCACAGGACAGATGGGTGACATCATACCAAACCTATAGATCACTTCAGACAACAGTCCATAAACCAGTGTGTTTAATTACATTTGCATCAACACAACCAGAAGCAGTGAACAAATAAGTTATAAGTCATTAAGAATGACATACATTTGCATAATACCTCTAAATGAGTTTCTGGTCCATACATGTCCCATATTTTTCTTCTCCTCACATCAATTCCTCTACCTGAATGCTGAAATATTTAAACAACAAAATAGTATCATTTTTAAGTATTACTTTTAGCAGAAGCTGTCAAACAGGCTCACTAAATGTACATATTAACACTGAGTCTATCATTAATACTAAAATTTAGACACATAATGAAATACAGCTTCACTACTTCAGGCAGAAGCTGAGTACTTTTAACCCCTTCTTTCCCTTTTAAGTATAAAGGGAAAGACTAGGAAAGATTAAGACTATATCTAGTTTAAAATTTTACCCCAGGCACACCTATTAAGACTGCCCTTGAAAATCTGGATCTCTAAAACAGTAAAAGCAGAGCATTATTTTTTGTTTGTTTTTAAAATATCGAAACCTTTCATAAGAGAAGTATTATGAAGTCAATTAGGCTGTTGGAGTCCAAACACACTTTTTCCTGTGTGAAATGGTGGGAAAAGGAAAAGCAAGAAACAAAAAATGCATAACTAATAGTATTTGAACTTTAAGAACCTGCAGAACAAACATAAAACTCATATGCGATTTTTTTGAGATTCAACAATGTTTGTCAGCTCTACAGCAGTGATGACCTAATGATGTACAAAAAGAACTCTCTACAGGGAAAGAATAGCATCTTGTATTAGATCAGTTTTTTCTGGCCACACAAGGAAGGAGTGCTTAACAGAACTTGGACTTTTTTAAATGATGTCTACTGATGTAATAAGAGATACTATTTTCCTCTACAAGTTTTACCAGGTTCTCCCAAGAGTGGAAAATACAATTTTCTAAAACAGACAGACCGAACGTCACTGGGTTTTGCTTAATCTCACTGACTTCTGTTGTTGTTTCAGAAACTGCACCATAAAAAACTGAATTTTGCTGTTGCCACATTTTCATTCTCAAAAGCACAGCTCGTTGTCAGGCATTTTCACAATTTACAAATCCCAGGATGGATTGTTTTTAAAGATACAGAAAAACCATCTTCAGGACATAGCTTTATTGAAGTTGAATTCTATTTGTTAAGTTTTTGTAAACCTTCTCTTGTGAAAGAGAATCTCTGTGTTAAGATTCCTCATTCCTTTCTGTTTTGTCTACAGAGTAACTAAATAACACCATTATTTCTTCTTTTCCCTTCTTGCCTCAGAAAAATAGCCTTGAATTGAAATGAATAAAAACAGATAAGTGAAAGGTTTCTGAGCTCTGCTAACATTTTTTCCTGGTAACTAGAGTGACAAAATTGTATTTTAGCAACATGAATTAACTGAATTTTGGCTACTTGCATACCACCTAAAAGGAAAGCATAACAACAATGTTAACAGCCTCTATTTTTTAATTATTTTAAAAATCACTCTATTTACCCCTTCATTGTTTAGAATATGAACCAGTAGACCGTTTCCACATCCAAGATCTACAAATGACTGTTTCTTGGTAAACCCTTTTTCCTTTCTCTCTTCTTCCCAAAGAATCTAAGAGAAAAAAAAAAGAAAACATTTTAGACTTCTGCTCTCAAGTTTTCCTATAAGAAAGCAGCAAATGTTATTGGAAACTAAAGGAGAAAGCTAGGAGAGAATGCAGATGTGAGAAAAAAAATCCCCCCATAGAGCAAAAAACTTGTGAAAACCCATCCAATCCACTAAAACTGTTTATGGACGGGGCAGAAATTACATTACAAAGTATCAGTCATTTTCTAAGTGCTAAACTCATACTCCACTCCTTTCTGAGTCACTGGAAGTTGACATTAACCAGGGCTATACAACCGTGGGCTAGAGTAAGCATAAACTTACAATACATTGCTAAACCAATGGGTGCAAGGGATAATCAGAGGAAACAAGGGAAGTGGCAAGTAAATTGCAACAGCATCTCTGCAAATAACATCACAGACACATTTATATCCATTGTATTAGAAAAAGAATTGGTGGCAGAGCTGAAAATAAAAACCAGAATGTTCTTTGTAATTGTTTAGCTACACACTGGTACATGTACTATCACTTTCTACTGAACAAAGTGTAACTTACCTAGCTACAAGCCAGCTGCCCTAAATTCTGTATCAGCCAACAGAGCCCCCCCAAAATCTCAGTCCAATTCTAGGCCCTGCTCTATACACAAGTACTTAATTTTACATAGTTATATAATTCATAATTAGTTAATAATCAGGTGTTTGCCTGGTCATGCATTAATCTCTTTTTATCCCTGTCAAACTCTCTCCCTTCAATGAGAAGCTACAGACCACACATTGATCAACCACACACGCTTATATTTTTACTATGACTAACAAAAATCATCAAAAATTTGTAACATTCTGCTTGTTAATTTGTCCATATTGCCAGAGGGAAAGAAGCTGCAGACAATCCATGAGATTATCACGCTGGGTTCACCTTTTTAAATGTATGGCTTTTGCACTCCAGGCTGTATCCCAGAAATCCCTAATTACCTCCTCCACAGATCACACCTATCCTCCACCTCCTGCTGAGTTTCTCACAGTGCAAACTGAATAGCTACTTCTTTGGGCATGTGCCTAGACAGTAAGTGACCTTAATGTGACTGCAGAGTAACATGAGATCAGAGGTAGACACTGTAAATCCATGAAAATTTAACACTGGATCTACCTTCTCTTAAACCACCTGTTTAACTCACTTCTACATAATGAGTTATTATATACGAACATATAGATACCTGAAAATTTTACAAGGAGGTTAGGTTATTAATACCATACTTTAAGCTTTCATTTATATAAACCAGTTATTGGATGATTTTAATAACTTTTTGAAAATCAGTGTTATGTCAGCTAAAACACATTATCACTGCAAACTAACACTCACGCATAAAGATTTGCAAAACATTTTCCAGAGTGTCATTATACAACTTTCTTGTGGCTACAACTACTTTTCCAACATTCATATTATCCTGTAGCAAAAATGCTAAAAGATAAGTCTATTATATTGCTATTTCAACAAACCAGTATCATAGATTAGAACAGTTTTGTCAGAAGGAACCTACAATGATCATCTAGACCAACTATCTAAGCACTTCATCATGATCATATCTCTGATGTAAAAAGTTGTGTCACACCAACACAACAATTGAGATTTTGAGAGATTAGGTTAGTCAGGCTTCCTCAGGCAACTTTAAAAATCTTCATGGGAAAGTAAACTGGGGTTCTAAGTTTATAAACAGTCAACTGTCAAAATAAATAAAGCCTCAACAAGTTCTGTAAATAAGGTAGCTTATTTACAAATACTGTCTTAGAGAAGAGATAAGAGGTATCTATATTATACTTCAAGATACCTACTTCAATGTAGACATGCTGTTAACTGCAGTCTGGATAGCAGTCAAAAATACTCAGGTACCTACATAGTGACAAATTTTAATGCTGATTAAAAACCTGAAGTTTCTAATGATCGCAGGTGGCAGAATTTTCATAAATTCTTAAATAAGTGCCACAGAAAATGGCACCAAGCATTTATCTTTGTCTGTAGCATCTACACTTGGCCTTATTGCATTTGAAGAGGGGATTGAGCTGAACTTTTATCAGGGAAGGCACAGCAGTGAAAAATTAACAAGCATAAAATTAACAAATATTTATAAAACAATAGCTTTTGATCTGCAAATTGGTCTGTCTAATCACTACTTGTTAATACCTACATCAGTGCTTTTTACTTCATTGCCTAAAAAACCTCATCAAACATCTTGTCTATGTCATAAACTTCTTGTCTCAAAGAATTGCAAGTATTTACCGTATCTGCACAAAGAAGTTTTAGATACCTCTAAACTTATTTTGCATTGTCATTGTGGCAATTTTTGTGGTATAGGGCAATATAAAAAAAAAAACAAATCAACCAGTTTTCCCTTTGCTTTGTGACATTTTTCCCCCAAGTGTTATAAAATGCTTACCTTCTGTAATCACTTACTATGTGTAAATCTCTGAAATGCTGTTCAGAGTACTACCAAAGCAGATCAGAATACAAACAGAATTTGAATAGTTAGAAACATGAATTTCACCTTCAGTTAAGTTATGCTTGAAAATGCAGTAAGAACTTTGTCTCTCTGCTTAAATCAGAGGAAAAACAAAAAAAAAAAAATTCACCCCCAAAACCAAAAACCACCCAAACCCACACTCTTTCTCCCACCCCTTCCTTTTGCCTTGTACACCTGTAGTACTTCAGGTCATTCTTTTAAAGAATGCAAAACTGTAAAATGAAAATACCTCTTTAGAGATGTTCTATTACTAGGAAATAGACCCTTGCAGATATTAGGCAAAGCAGTTTCTTACCAGTAAGTAAGTGGCAATTGCAACATCTTCATAAACAAATTTCTCAGGATCTGTCACTTCAGGCCACACCTTCAGAAAAAATAGAGAAAAAAATATTTTCTGAAATCTGAAATTACTTTGTAAAGTATTCAGAGTGATCTGGATACTAATTCCCTTCAATAGGCTTCTGCACTTCCATTTTTTTTTGCATTAAAACCTCATTAAAAATATACACAAAGAAGGTAAATAAAGACTGTTTGACTTTGTGAGTCACATAAAAGAATAAAAGGTGTAAATAATGTCTGCTGTCATACAATCAAAGTTTCCAAGAACATTATGGCTTCATATGTGCAGCTCACAACAAGTAAACTGCTGCATCTGTTCTGTAATAGTCTGTGCATCCTTTTCCTTAACTCATGTCATAAGAAAAATACTTATATTATTATTATGTGCAACAATGATAACATGAGCACTTGTAAATTTATTTTCACAATCTAGCAGGCAAAGAATTATCCTGGCACAACACGAACAAAAATCTGAAGTAGGAAGACAGAGTGTGGAAGTGTCATCCCTGTTTAGTAAATGAGGAATTGAAACAGATTAAAATGCTCAACACTACACTAAGTCTACTGTAGAGCAAAAGACTGAACCCTTACCTTACCTACAAGTCCAATTTTCCTCTCATATGTATCTTTCTATTAGTGCAAATACATCAACCTTAAAACCTTTCAACATGTTCACAGTATGTTTTACAAAAGCAATTACGTTTTTTTTTCTTGTAGCTAGTCTGGTGCATAAGTATATAGACACTACTTCATATAGCACTTAAGATAATCCTGTAATTTTTCAGGATTCCCAGGATAAAACAATACTACAACGTTGATTTTCTAACTCAGAAAGACATATCAACATTGCATCTAAATTCAAAGATTAATAGGAAATTTAACCTGCTGTTCCCAGAATCATTCAGGTTTCGGAGAAGGTAACACTTTATTTATGCCTTCTAGTCTGAACAACTTAATATTTACATCCACTGGACTACTGTTTACTTCTTATTTGAGGGGAAACATTCTGGAAAGTATTTAACTCCCCCAGATATTTGTTGAGAATTTGGCTCCAAATCTTACTTTTCCAGTTAATTTCTTTCAAATACTAAATTGCTGGTTTGCCACATACACAAAAAACAAAACACCAGACTATAAAATATACATTTCAGTTAAATTGCTTCTTCTATTAAAAATAAGAATTCAGTGGAAAACAGTTTCACTAAATATTAACAAAAAAAATGATAGGAAAGCATATTATCACTGCATTTACTGCCAAACCTACCTTTACCATCTCTTTGTATTTTTCTTTAAGGTCTTGATAAACTTTGCTGTATTTTGCTACAGAAATGAGTGAGAGTGTACTTTTAAATTCACTGGGCTTTTGCTCCACAGACCATTTAGCCAGTTTGGACAAAAGTTCATTTCCAAGCCATGTTAGTTTTGGGTATGTAATTCCGTCTGAAAACCAATCTTCTGGAAATGGAGCTTCAATAGACACAGACCTTTAAAGAAATAGAAATAAAAACATTGTATAAATATAACATTATCTCATTATCTGAGCTACGTCAAAAATTAAAAGAATGATGAAGTGGGGAAAAAAATCAGCAGATCAAACAGAGGTGTAAAAGTAGATTGAGGAATAAAGAAATATGTAATACACAAAAAACCCAGAAGGAAAATAAAACAGCTAAGTTACCCAATAATGGACAGTCTCCCCTAATTTTTTTTAGGCAGCTTGTTATCTACCAATTCACTCACTGTATGTGAGAGCCCATGCTACATTTTACACAATGATGAGGACTTGTACATGATGAACCTGATTTAGCAATATATCCAAAGACTAACTAGTGTAAGTGAATTCAGGAAATTAATGAAAACAACAGGAAGATTTAGGAGGAAAATACAGCAGCTGGCACATGTAATTATTTCATCATCTCTAACTTTATTTAAGTTTCATTAGAGCTAAGCCCTCAGTTGCTCAGGATCAAGCTGCAATAGTCTGTATTTCAGTGACTGAAGCTCAATAGGCTCCAAACAGCAACTCCAATTTGACCCTCAACCTTAACTAACACCCACAGAACCTCACCTCACAGGCATTGCTAGTTCCTCGTGATCAAAATACACATTTTTTCTAGATCACACACATGCACAGTCGATGTATACATTCAAAGTTCAGATTTGTTTTGATTTGTGCATTGTAGATGTTTCATTTTGAACTGAACACTATACACTACGCCCCAAGATCACACCACTACTGCCTTTTACTAGTCAAGCACCAAATTATGCAAACAAAACCACCTAGATACCAATACTAAAACATGGTGTGATCCTTGCAATAGCTTGAGGTTTGCTTCCTCTCTCACTCCTAGCACTTACCATTCCTCATTTTTTACGTGTGTCAGTTGAATTTGATAAATATTGCACTTTTTAATCTGATATTTTCCTTCGCTGTTTTCCTCCAAAGGCAGAAAGGTCACAGTCCCATTGTAAACATCTGAAAAGATATTTAAATAGTGATATATTATTCCATGGTGCAAGCTATCCTAGTTAGCACCAAAATAAACTTTGGCTTCTTTACTAGTTCAAACATGAACTAGTAAGACAAGATTTAGGACAACACAGGAAGAACCATAATACTAAGAACAGATCTGTTTCTTAGTGTGCCTGACATCTGAATCTAATGAACTGCTTGAATGCCCAAAACTTTGCATTCTATTGTACGATGCTTTCCTAAATACCTAAGGCTGATCAATAAGATTATTCATATTCTTTAAATGTAAGCATTTGAATAAAGTAAAAGCTAGACAATGAGACAAAACCTCTGCTTTGCCCTACTCCAAGGCAAATTCAGAGTCTCAGGTAGCACATTCCAAATTAACTTACAGATCAGCCTGGTACTTGATAAACAGTGCAATATTAAAAAATAATCAACGGTATTATCACTATCTATTGATTTTGCTCTGCTCAAAAAGGATTTATTGTGTTATTTTAATTGATTATAGTTACATTTTACTTTTAGCAACATGCAGCTTTCCAAATTAGAGTTCCCAGCCTAAGTACTGTGAAAAAAACAACCGTTATCTGTCCCTAAATTAATGTCTCATAACTCTGAAGGGAGGCTGCCTGAGAAGACCAAGCTTTAGGTGAAGGCATGTGTATTATGTTAATATGTTTAATTATGTTCAGCAACCACACTACTGATCTTAATAAAACATTTATGTCTAGTGACAGATTTCAAACACTGGAGATTTTGGGAGTGCCAAACATTTTGGAGATGAGCTGAGAAACAGCTGGCTACACCTTTAAGATCCTCTACCATATTTCAAGAAGATATTCTGCAACTTTTGTCCCATTTCATTCTCTAATATCAATCATGCTTTAGCACAATTAACCCCTACACAAGTGAAAACAGAGAGGGGGACAGTGTGTTCTTTTCAAATAACTTACAAATAAAAAGAAAGGAGCAAAATATGAATGGCACAATACAACCTACTACTTGCACACAACTGATTTTTAACAAAATCTTAATTTATTCCCTAAAAAGTTATTTATTTTAAAGTTTTTATTCCTAAAAAGTTACTCAAAATATTTACTATATTCCTTATGGTATATGTATGGATTATTACTTTATAAACCAGTTGCAAAAAATCTTTTTAGTTATTGTTTACCCAGGGCTGTCTTTAGAATAACTTATGAAGTTCTCATTTTTTAAAACAATTTTTTAGTTACCATCAAAACAAGCATTCTGAAAACCAAGAATGCTACATTGGCTAAGTAATAAAATTTCAATCTGACTCCAGAATTTTCTGAGAGCAACAGGAAAAAACAATCAACAACTGAGAAAACATCAAGTCTTGCTATCTCAGGCCATCCTTCACCAATTCTCTAACGTTCTTTTTTTTTTAATTTTAAAATTATTAATTAAAAAGAGTCTTCCCCTCAGCTTTTTCTTACATATAGGTTCTCTGGATGTAGTTCAGGAACATCTCTTAATATCAAAAGAAAAAAAAAATCATAAAACTTCAATGTAAGCTTTTCTTTTTTGAAGGTTTACTTTTTCGAAGGCATCAGAGTAAGACTCATCAGCCACGAGAGCATTCTAAGTCACCCTTAAATGACTATAGATCTCTTAATCGTAAATTTAATTGGGTCAGGAATTTAGACTCTTGTCAGAAATTATCCAAAATTTACCTTAAAAAGGTGTAAACCTCTGCCATATATAAGTTTCTTTGCATTAGTAGGATTTACTGCAGTGTATTACCATCACATAATGCAAATGGCTAAAAAAAGAGAAAATAATAAAAAAATATAGATTAATTTTAAGCAATACTGAAGAATAAGAAAGCTGACACAGTTCAGCTCAGCCAGGCAGGTGACACAGCTGTCTACTTTTTTCATTAACTCTGCATTTTTGAAGGCTACCCCCACTCCTTACAAAGTTGTAATTAGGTTTGTGCTACAGGCAGCTTACTCATGACAGGAGCTCGCCCTGTGACGGGCCTTCTTGCCTTTTCTTTCTAAAGGAATCAAAAAAATGAGGCATTTTCGGTATGTCTCCCTCAGGAGCTGTGGGTCTGGCTTCCCCAAGAGCTTTTCCCACCTCAGCTGTCCCTTAAAAACGCCACATTAGCTCTTCCCCGACTGTGCTTTCTTGAGGATGAAGCATGGCTTCTTTAAAACAGAGTCCTACAGGTGTTTGAACCCTGTAATTGGTATTTCAGCTGCTGACACTCCCTAGCACAGTAACAACAACGACAAAAAAGATAAAACTTAAGTACACGATAAAGTATAAAAAACAAAATAATAAAAATCCATCTGCACTTCCAGAAATAAGGAAAAAAACTGGATTTATCTAATTTCCGCGCCAATCTCGGATGGGACCGGCCTGCAGTTGAGGCAGCATCTCACAGCCCGCGCTCCAGCACGGCGGGCCCGCACACCGCCCCCGCACGGCATCCCGCCCTCTCTCCCCGCCCTGGGGCCGGGCTCCCGCTCACCCTCCACCGCCAGCTCCTTGGTCAGCGGGGCAGGGGGGCCGACCGGCCGCCCCCGGGGCAACAGCGTCCTCAGCACAGCGCGGAGCTCGGAGCGGCGACCCGGTCCGCCCCATGGCGTGAGGGGCGGCGGGAGGTACCCGTGTCCCGCCGGCAGCTGGCCGCGCACCTCCCTCCACAGCCGGCCCAGCTCCGCCGCCCCGGTAGCCGCCGCCCGCCCCTCCTGCCCCCCGCCGCCCCACACGGCGTCGAGGGGGGAAGATGCTTCCCCGCCCTCCCCGAGCGGCACCGTCCCCTCCGCCTCAATGGCGGCGCCGCACAGCCGCCTGTTGGCCACCTGCGGCTTCTCCAGCCAGACGCGCACCGCCGCCCAGAAGCCGCCGGGCAGCGCGGCGCCGCCATCCCGCACGGCCGCCGTCCCCACCAGCCCCATGGGTGGCCGCCCCGCCACTGCCGCCGCCGCGCAGGGAAGAGGAGGAGGCGGGCCGCGTCGCAGCCTGCTCCCGTCAGTTCCTGAGGCGGGGACGGCGGCGGCCGCAGGTAGGTACCGCGTCCCTTCGCCCCAGGACGGGGCGTCGAAGCCGCAAGAGAGGCGGCGGCGGGCCGTCCGCCTCACGGCGCAACTCCCGCGGGCGGGAAGCGGCTCCTGTCAGCCCTGCCCGGGCAGCCGGGTCTGCCGGCGGGGATCCCGGGCTGCAGCTGGGAAATACAGGATGACCCCTGGGCCCGGAGGCAAACGGAGGCCGGGGCATTTCGAGCGTATTTGTAGCAGCGTGTGAGGAGGGGGGGGTGGTTGTGGCCGCGGCCGCGGTACCTGAGCGCGCAGGCGCCCTTTTCTGACAGAGCGGGGCCCCACCGCCCCGCTCCGCAGGGGAGCAAGTCTCGGTGCGTTTGGCGTAGTTAAAGACAGTACGCTACGGAATCTTTTTTTTTTTTTTCTTTCCCCTCGTCTTTTTTTTTTTCCCCTCCCTCAGAGCAGAGAGCAGGCCGCGCCCTGAGTTTAGGCAGCTCGAATAGCGATTTTGCAATGAAGCCTCCAAGGACTGCTAAGGGTTTGCTTCCCTGCCTTTAACCTCTCCAGCGTTGTCTTTCCCTGGCTAACAGCCGTGAAGGTGCTTTTTTTTTTAAATTTTATTTTCATTTCTAGCGGCTCTCCATTTGCGAGTTACGGTATTTTTGACTAAGGGTGCTTATTTTAGCTCCTGATTATTATTATTATTATTATTTAGGACGGCTACTACCAAGTGTCCCAGCTGTGTGGTTGTTACGCGAGATAACGGGCGATAACGCACCGCAAACGGAAATATCCCCTGGTGATTTTCAGTGTATTTGTCCGGTCGCCAATTGTAATGACTCGCAGGAGCAGCTTCCGCCGGCAAAGGGTCTCTCCTCAGCTCGGCGTTTCTCGGTGAAACTCCAGCAGTCGTCTGCAAGCTGAAAATAACCATGTGTCATTTTCTGCCGCCCCATCCCCACGTAGCTTTCCAAAGGCCAGCACAAGTCTGAAATGAACACTGAGGTTATTCTTTAGGGCAGTCCTTTGTTACTTTCCTGACGTAATTGCCTGGTTTGGTTTCCTAATTAGTTTTGAAGCTGTTTGCTTGGAACCAAACCATATTAAAACACTGTGTGAAGGCGGAGAGAGAAGTTGTAACTTTTTCTTGACGGTCCAGATCCTTTTTTGTGAACACTTAGATTTTCCCATTTGAGCAATCTAGTTGATTTGTAATGCAAATAAAGGTAGGTGCAACCGCTGCAGTATTCTGATGGAAGTTTCTCTCTGTTCTGAGCCAGAAGCCTTGAACTTCTGATTTACCTATTCTCCAGTTGGAAGAGTAATGTCTGTTTACTTGGCTTCAGGTTGAAATGCTCTTTCTCAGTGCCTTCCCCCCCCCCCGGATCTTTTCTTTCCAAACCTGTTGATTAATAGTGGAATTGCACCTTCCTAAAACCGAGTTGGAAGCAGAAATATTACTCTGCAGTCATATTCTATGTCTGTACCATCAGAATGGGAAAATAAGCTCCATAAGAGGATCAGGTTAAAAGAAAAGAAATGTAGCAAGGAGATACATCATGATGAAGAGAGTGAAAAAAAAAAGTGATAGAAAAAGTAGAATGCCACCTGTATAAAGCCACCTATTCCTTTCTGTGCTATACTCCTAATGGCCAGGGCAGATACACCCAGATATTGTAGTGCTCATGTAGCTGAGTGGGAGATAACCCAGACAAGATTAAATTAGGCAAAGGACATGCAAATGTGCAGAATTTTACAGAAATTTGTTTCTTGCAAATGGTGTACATTAAATAAAGGTTTAATTACCCACTTACTCTTTCATATATTCAACCACTGGAATATAAGAGCAGAGTTCCTGCCATTGACCTCATGTTTTCTGTCTCATGTTTATGTATGAACAACGGTTCATCACATCAGTCATATAAAAAGAAATCTTAACATATAGCCAACATGCCATTTAGTTGAAAGTTAAGTGTTTACTAGTAATGTGGAGACAATACAGGCATCTCCTGCATTTGAACAAGGCTTTGTATACATATTTCAGTGCTTTAATAATTTATTATTTTGCATATGTTAGAAGTGAGATAACACCATTCACATGATGTTAAAAAGACATGTTATTTTTTTGACTGGATCTTTTACCTCATCCCCTTTTTCTTATTAACCAAATGGTGTCCCTGTTTCATATTTGGCTTACTTTGAAAGGTTTAGTTCATATTTTAATAACATTAATAACATTTAATAACAACAAATTTAATATTTTAATAACAAAGACAAAATAACAAATAACAATGTAATAACAAATAACAATGTAATGTTATTACATTATATTACAAGTAAATACATTGTAATGTAATTACTTGCAATGTAATTACATTGTAATTGTAATTACATGCTTATTTTTTGGATTAGTTTGTACCAAGCCAATTGAATTGGAAAAATGGAAGGGCAAGCTTTTAGTTGGCTCTGCACTGCTGTATTCATATGTTTGAACCAGTCTATAGATTTAATTAACAACTATTTTGATTTCTTTTAATTATTAAAAATAAGACATCTGCAGTGCTTCGGTTCGTGATGTGTCTTTTCTTGTTTGGTGCAGGTTAGCTGACAATGGCATCCACACTGAATCTGAAAGAAGCCACTGGCAACCAAAGTTCATGGGATACTTTGCTACCAGATTTCCCTAGAGGGCCACTTTGCAAATATCGGAAGAAAGCTTCCTTCAACTGGAAAGAGATGGCAGTGCTACTAGATGGCAAAGATATCATCCAGCTTAAGGTAAGCTGCAATAATTGTAAGCATGTTTCAATTTTGGAGATATCAGTAGAAGAGAGGATGTGATTTTCAAAGGGAGAGTACTCTGGAGATACGGAGCATGAAGAAATTGGTTTTGCACATCCAGTTTTCAGAACAGAGCTGAACTTTTAAGCAGCCTATCTTGCTGTCTCATAAGGCTCATTTCGTTACTGAACATCAGTACAGCAGAGATCAGCAAGTGCTACATTACGGAGCTTCAGTGTCCATTTCAAACAGAAAGAACTATATTCTGCCATACTTATTTACTGTAGTGTTTGTATTAAATCATGTATCCCATGGTTTTATAATGCACTTAAGATGAGCTAAGTTCATGCCTCTGTCAAACATGCTATTTCCTTGATTTGACGTAATTTCCTATGATCTTCTGTGCTTCCCTTAATGTTTATGTGTCATTGCAGTTGGACAATGTAAGCATGCTTACCTCACTGAAAGCTAAACGTACCAAAAAAAAAATTAAAATAGATTAATTGCACCACAGGAGATTGTGTGGGAATGCATGACTTAATAGGTGTAGGAGGAGACAGAACTGACTTCTTTTGAAGGTGGTGTAGATTTAAGCAAATCTTGAATGTTCACCATAATTGCTAAAATCTTGGAAGGTGGATCAGAGAAATCAAAAATGCCTTGTCTGCATCTGACTGATATACTTAAAAGCACAGAAAAAACACAAGTGCTTAGTGTCTCAGGGAGTTTGGAAGTGGCATGGACAAATGTTGTTCTTACAGAGAAAGGGAATGACTCTATCTTTTCAAGAAAAGCACAGGAAATATTCTGGTTTTCTTCCTTCTTACTGTGTCATTCTCTCCAGAGAGGAGGAAAAGATCTTAAAAATTTTTTAAAAAAGATTTTGCCTAAGGAACTGCACTTTTTTTTTTTCTAAATTACATGAAATACAATTAAGAAGACATAGGTGTCTTGCAGACACAGAGATCTAAGATTAAAAAAACCCACTATAATATTTACTCTAAAAGAAAAACATCCAAATTGAAATGTTAAACGAGGCACATCCCCATATTGAATGGCTGTAAATGATGGTTCCATTAAATGAAATATATTTCTGCTTTCATCTGGGAACAGAGCAGTTGTGGTAGCTTAATGGCTTTACCATTATGGCATATTTCTAACTGAATGTAAGCCCTGGAGTTTTACCTTGGTTTTCAGATTGAAGGCCATTGCCCTTTAGATCACATAGTGAAATTATGAAGCTGCCACGAAAAGCAAGTAAGTTTTACCATACTGTTCTCTTCCATGCAGAGTGAATCAGTGCCAGACTTACTACTTCATGACAAAGGAGCTTTCATAAAATTTATCTGCATGAACTGTATATATAATGACTGTTTAAATATATTTTTTTTAACTATCTGGAGTTTTGCCTTTATAAATTTGTGTCTTCTATCAGGCAATTTTGCCTAGTATTACTTTGTAAGAACCTTACTTTTGTTAGATTAACATTCTTATGTCAGTCTTTTTGCCCCCAAGAACAGGATCTTCTCCACTCTGGAAAGCGATCCTCTCTTTGCACATCATCCTGGAGAAGATTTGTGCCGTGAGAAATACCAGGAGCTGACGTTTCTCCGCTGTAAAAAGCTTTTTGACTATGATTTCCTTACTCAGCAAGAGATCATGGAGAACCCATTGAAGATATTTAACATGGTCATCTGCATAGGAATGTACGATTGGTCTCCATGTCTCCAGTATTTCTTAAATTGTGGTGTAAGTACAGTTCAAAGTGTGTAGAGGTGTAATACCCATCTACAAACCCTGAAGGTATCTTTAAAAACAGTTCTTGTTTGATCTTGAAGCAGCTACCTTCAGCTCCCAAACCATTTGCAATAAAGCAAACTAGAATAGTCCTAAAGTTTTGATTTACTCAAAAGCATTGATAAGGTCAAGAGGAAAGTGAGCTGATTAAGCGTTTTTAAGAGTTTGCAGTGAAGGCTTGAGCAGGTTAGACCTGTGAAAATTTCAGTTCTCTGTAAAGGGGCCTTGACAAGATCACATCCTGACTTATATCCTCCAGCTGTAGTCTAAGTAGTAGTTTATTGTGCAGCCTAATTTAATGGATGTCACAATTACAAATTACTATGCATATGCAATTTGTGCTTTCCATCACAGGGTCACTGATTTCATGCATAATTCTCTGGGTTTTTTTACAGGTATTTGCAGGTGCAATTTTGAGTGCTTCTAAGAGGTTTGCAGACTTTGTGAAACAGGTTTATAGCATGGAGGTAATTTTTTTTTTTTTTAAAAACAGCTTATGAGAACTGGGCACAGTCAGAAACATGGCACTGTCTGCACCCTTGTGTTATTTCTGATTTACATACCTGGATACATCTAAATAGCAAAAGAAAAGACCAAGGAGCAGATTGAAGCACTGAATCCTGACTACCTTCACTGATAGATATTATGGCACTTCCTGGATGTGTTTTACATGACCCAAATTAACATGCAGACCAAGTTTGGGGATTTCTCCCAAAAGGCAATATAAATGACACTAGACCAGGTTTGTCTCTGTCCACAGTGTTTTAAGAGTATATCCTAGGAAGTTCTGCACACTCAGACACTCCCACATCTATATCATACACTGTGCAACACGTACCCTTGCCATGGTGCTATAAATATCCCATTCTGATGCTGTAAAATGGAAAATAATAATGTCTTAATGCCACAGAAACACCACATGGAGTCCAGTTGAGACTCGGTAGCAAGTGCCCTGCAGAATAAGTGCAGTCTGTCTGATACAGAAAGAGCCAGTCCTAAAGAGTTTATCCTGTCTGTGCCATTTGGCCACGTGGGCAACATTCACTCTCTGGACTGACCCTCTTTTGCAAGATATATGCACTCAGTGCACCCAAACTGAGCTTCATGCTTCTTTTACTATTCTTCATCTCATTTTTTGGTTTTGCCAACCATTCACCTTCCTTGCTTATTTAATTTTCTGAAATTCTGTGTCTGCCTGTCTGTTCACAGCCAGCCATGTACTCCTATATAGTTCTGATTTTATATCCCATGTGAAAGATCACAATGAATTCTTTTCATGACTCTTAAGTCTACACAAAATCCTGAGAGTACGTATTTGTCAGAATTTTTCCCTGAGGCTTCAGGGGGTTTTGTTTGTTTGTTTTGGTTTTGTTATTGTTTTTTGTTGTGTTTTTTGTTTGTTTGTTTGTTTTTATTCTCGCTTGCTCTTTAGAGGATTTCTACTGAAGAATATGGACTACAGGCCCAACCAGTTTAGGGTAAGGGATTCCAGTATGCACATTTTAGTGTGACTTCCAGCAGGCAGCATTCCCAAATTCTGCTGAGAACTAAGTTACACTTATCTGATACAAATCTATCCCCTTCAGTAATGTAAACTGCTCACAATTTTGAAAATAAACAGCCTTTTTTTCTGTTTCTCTTCTGAAAAAGAGCCTGTTTTTCTCTTAATTTTGGGAGTTTCCAGAACTACTTGTAGTGCTGATTTTCACCACACAGTTCTTTCAACCCAGACAGCTGAAAACTTACTCAGTCGAGGTAGTAACCTGTACCTGTCTGAATGAGTCAGCCATCAGCAAAGGAAGAAGTACCTGTAACGCTACTGCAGCTGTGATGTCCTAGCCTTAGGGTTACATATGATTGCTTTCTTGCAATTGAAAGGAACTTTCCAATAGCTATATCTACAATCAAATATCTTAACCATTTTAATTGCTGTAATAAAGCAGCCTTCAACTATACCTTATATCTCCTTATTTAGATTTTTGGGTGTTTTGCTCTGACTGAACTCAGCCATGGAACTAATACCAAAGGCATTCGGACAACTGCCACTTTTGATCGTAGCACTCAGGTCAGTCCTTATCTCACAGGAATAATATTTGACACTGTTAGACTCTGTTATTTGTAACAGGACAGAATGATGCAAGGATTTCTTTGGTTAACAAGAAAGAATCAAGTTCAACTCCAAATGCGAAAAAAAAAAAAAAAAAAGAAAGTCAAATACTTACAATGCCAGGAATAGTGTTTTGGGGAGCCCTGGTTCAAGAAAACCAAGAGACAAGCATATCACACTTCATGTTCTGCAGGTGTGTCAGCTCATAGAGAGTTCACTCTCCCCTTCATTTGTTGATAAGAGAAAGAAATAAGTTCCTGCAAAGAATACAGTTCATGGTTGATGTGAGGATTTCAACAGGTTGGCGTGTTCCTACAGAACTTCCCAGTGTTTTCGAAACAAGGTCTTAGGCATTAGTATTTGTGACTAGTGTAAATCAGTGCATTTAATACCCACAATACTTTTAAAAAACAGGCAATTGATTCCATTCCAGCAGAACAAACTACAAGAAAGAGAAGAAGTCATTGCCTGTCATATATCAATATTTACAATAAATCCAGAAATTCCTGTTTTATTGTATAAGTAGTTAATTTAACTGCATCCTTCTCCTTTGTTGTGTCTCTTAAGGAATAGTTGGACATTGTTTGTCACAGACATACAGTTTAAATTGTCTTTTGTCTTCAAATATGAAGGAAATAATTAGGATTATTTCCTGAGGATAAGAAAAAGAAATATGAAAAAGAGATAAGAAGACTATTGAAGAGACCAAAAGAGCAAAACAATAAACTGCTCTTTCCATAGGGATACTGCTTACTATTCATAATTTGTTTTCTGAAATCAACACCATTGCACAAATAAATTCATTGTCCTAACTGGTTTTTTTTTCAGTAAATGAATAGAACTCGGTAGTTTTACATTAAGGGAGAAGAAAATAGAAATTAAGAGAGGAGGGTGATAGAACTTTCTCTCACTCTTTGTCATCTACATGCTTGGTTTATGCCAAATTAAATTTCAAATGTGTTACGTAATGTTCCAAGAAAGTAGTTTCATCATCTCCCCCAAAGACTGTGGCATTTTATTGCAGTGTAATGTACAGAACAGAATGTAATGGGTGCTGTTTCTGTCAACAAACATCATCCCTCATATCTGTACATTATGAAGTGGCTTCAAAAGAATGAGAAAAGAGAACCATAGAATTGAAACATAAGATTTTAAATTCTTCAGTAGGACAACATTACACTCTGCATTTTTTCACAAGCAATTCAGCGATCATTTATGCAACATGGACAATCAGATCCTTTTCCAGAAAAAAGCCCAACCTTGTGAGTTTGGCAGCATAAAAAGATCCATGCTGGTGATGAGTGCATTGCAGTGAAAGTGACTGAAATGACTAAATCTTTGTTAATATCACGAAGCTCTGAGTCCAGGTTTCTTTTACATTCAGAAAGCACACTATTTGGAATCTAAAAATCTGAATGCTGAAGTTGTGTCTAAATTTCAGGATATATGCATTCTTCAGAATTCCCACTACTCATGGTCCCCCCATTGTCCAAACTGGGAAGTGTGCTGCCTTTCACATTGTCAACCAGGCTTTCTTTCCACACAAAACTGCATAAAAAGAGGATGGTCCCTGTGTAGGTTTCAGCCTTCCCAGTCCCTTACATGGAACCTAAGATCTTGGAGATGCTTCTGAGTCCGTCACTTTGCTTTAATTTTTTTTTATAACTGCTTAAATGAGCAATTAAAAGGCTGAATTTCAGGCCTTATAATGACATAGTGAACTTTTCCAGTTCTAAATTTTTCCTAGCTACATGTGTTTTCTCCAAAGTTGAACACTTCAAGAGAGATTTGAGCTGCTGGAGTGAAGCACAGAATTAAACCCAGGCAGTTAACGGATGTTTTCAAAACTTTGCAACAATAATAGAAAAAAAACAAAAAAGAAAATAGGCATGTGTGTTGGATTTTATTAATTATATAATTTGCCCCTCTCTTTCCTGACTACAGGAATTTATCATCAATACTCCTGACTTTGAAGCTGCAAAGTTTTGGGTTGGTAATATGGGGAAACATGCCACTCATGCAGTTGTGTACGCCCAGCTCTATACACCTGATGGACAGTGCCAGGGATTACATTCCTTTATTGTACAGGTACAAATGTAGCTAATATATTTTTTTTTATTTTGGGGGAGAATAAGTTCAAATCACAGGCTTTCTATTCTGCTGTTATTTGTATCTGACTAGCAGATGCTTTAATTAATGCCTTCAATATTTTTTGAAATTGTAAGACATGTACTGTTTTTAAATGTTCACTGATTTTGTGATGGTTGTACAGTCAGTTTTATATCATCACATTTCTGCAAAAAATTCTAAAAATTAAAAAAGAGCTGAAAAGCCTCCAGATGATCTGTTAGAAGTAGTCTACGCTATATGAAGTCCTGCAAGTCTTGAATGAGGCTTAAGATGATTTATGTCTGCCAATTTTGCAAGCTGATCTGTGTGAAATGTCCAAGTTTCTACTACAGAGATCAGTTTATAAGATTATAAAGGCATCAGAAAATGTGGCAGTGCAGTAGAGAAGTTGTACACAGAAACGTGAACTGACTGAACATAATTTATTACAAAATCAGGGAGTATCTCAAAGCTGAATGTTACATAGAAGTTCCTTTGATTCCTGCTATGTTTGTGTACACCTGAAGAAGGTTTAAATGGTAATCTGTTGAAAGCAGTCATCAGTGTTAAGGCATTTTTAACACAGTGATGTAATTAGTGTCATATTGCCAAAGTAATTTTCATTAAGGGATCTCTGTCCCAAATGAGAGGTTACATTAAGTACAAGTTATATCTGGGCTTATGTACTTGAGAAAAACAAACAGCTTTCTTTAGTATTAATAACAGAATACAGATTGGGAGTAATTTTGCTGTTTGAAAAGTTCAGCCAAACTTCCGTGTTGCACAACTGAATAATGTTTTGTTCCACTTCTATGCAGATTCGTGATACCAAAACTCTCCTACCAATGCCAGGTGTGATGGTGGGTGACATAGGAAAGAAAATTGGGCTGAATGGGTTGGATAATGGGTAAGTCAATGCATTTGAAGGAGGCAGTGTTCTAGATTAGATCACACTGTAATGATGCAAATATCCTCCTGTGTCAGTTCTGTCTTTACTTCTGAGGTTTTAAGTTGTGGGTATTTCTAAAACATCCAGATTGAAAAATCTTGAATTTCAGTATGAATAACTATAGTCTTTCTGCTTTTCACTACTTAGACTATGAAATGCCACTGGTAACTCAGTGAATATCCACAAGCATTCTTGCAGAACTTAATCGGCCTCTCCACCTATTTGGGTGTTAATTATTTTGTCTGCCCACAGGAAGGCTAACAGACATCCACATACTATACTGTTAGTAAAGATGTAAGATTAATGAGACCCAGTAAAGAAACTAGGTATCCTGTTTAAACCATGGGGTTTCTGGACTTACCCTGTTCACTGCAGAAGAGAAGGAGAAGTTAGATATTTTTTTCTGTATTCTCTGCATACAGTTGAAATAAAAAAGTACCTTGACTCCATTTCTGAGTCATGGACTTCAGTGGCCTTACTGTGACTCTGCTTTACTAACCAAAGGTGTCTGGTGGGGAGGAGAGACGGTGAGGAAATTTAGGTAGATTTCTGCATTAAAAGAGACATTATGTAAAAATTATCATTTAAACCCCTGTATTAGTTACATAACTCTGTGTAAAGACATAGACCTATAGGAGGTCACTTCTTCATGCCTCAAATTTACCTCAAAGGGGTAAACTCAAATTTAAAATCAGAGGTAAACTGTTAATTCAGTTTTTTACAGATATATTTATTGTCCTTTTTAACATGCCATTGCAGTACAGAAAATATAGACATCCTAAGGTACCTGCTTTCAAATGAAACAGCTTTGACTGGCTTTCCAGAAGGTCATAGGTCTTCTGTAGGTTGTTGTCTGTACCAGCCTCCTTCTGATGTTCCAAATAGCCTGTAGTGGCAAAAATAAAACTGATTTTTATGTTTATGTAGCTCATTCTCATACATGCTCTGTTTTCTGAAGACACGGAAAGAATACAGATAAAAAGCATATAGAAAATGAAGTTTTATAGAAGGAAAATGTGAGAAATGCCTAGAAAAGAAGGGGATTTTGGGTTTGGCGGATATTTTTGCCTGTATCTGCATTACAAACTAATAGCCACCAGGTGGCACAGCAATAGAGGCCTGAGTGATCTAAATGTAATTCATCTTCATATCTCTGTAGAAAAGTTCAAATTCTTTTCTCAATTTGCAGCGTAGTTTTATGTGCAATAGGGGGAAGAAGAGCAATAGGAGGAAGAAGAGTGTTGTCACATAACATTGAAATATACATAATGGAAAAATCCATGGATCCTGTGATCTACTGGGAAAAGATATCAGTAATAACTGAATAATCTGAAATGATAAAACACATAATACAGTGTAAATAAGAGATGGCAATGACTTCCTATCTTAATGTCAGATGGAGTCCCTTATCTTAGTTACAACATCACATGGCATTAAAAGCAATCATAGGGTGCTCTAATCCTTCTGCTATTTTGCATATGCTGCTTTAAAAAATATTTTCTTCTAACAGCAGCACCTGAGGAGGCCCAATCACTGATCTAGGTCTCTTAAATATGGATTAAGACAGTCCCTGCATTAGAAAGCTTAAATTTAAGACAGAATTTACAGATTAGAGGGATGAGGGAGCTCAAGTTTACCAATAGATACCCTTCATTCAGCTGAAAACTCTAGGAGCCTGTGTTCCTCATCTGCCTCAGCTATTTTCTTTGGAGAGGTCTGAGGCCAGATGTCAACGTTGTTCATAGGAACTAGAGAAGTATTTTTTGCTTTGCAACCTTCCTGCGCACACTGAGCTGTCAAAAGTGTTAGGACTTGTACACATTGCTTCTCAGAGGTACATGAAGACCTGGACGGGCCTGGAGAGAGTAGATTCATAGCTCTATGTTTGTTTGCAGAGATGACAAACTGTGCCACTCTAGAAAAGGGACTGTTGGTTGCATGATCTGCAAAATGCCAGGATTCACATAGGGACATGTAACTAGACACTGCCTTGTCAATGTGTTCTTCTAAGCAGTTTAGTAAAAGATATTCTATCTTTTCCCAGAGAGCACAGCCTGAAATTCTTGTGCACTATAGAAGCCTGCTGTATGTGGTGACACGAAAATACTAAATTACATTGTGACTACAAGTGCTGAGTCCCTGCTGCATGCTTTGCCAGCAGTGTGAGTGTATGTGGGAAGTCTCGTTCAACTCCCACAGACACTTAGTAAATCAGATGTATTTCCTTGTAGTTACTCTCAGGATAAATGGTCAGATTGAAGATTAGAATCTGACCAATCGCTGCCAGAGATGTCAGGTTTTGTTCCTGCACTTCAAGAAGTTTATGCTAATGATTTTCGATTTTGGTGCAGAGAATTAAGCTCCTGAACACTTAGAGAGGGCATGGAGAAGAAATTCCAGAGCTTCCTTGGAAAACGTTATTGATTTATGCTATCTAAGAGAACAGAGTAGGTGATTGTAATTGTCCCTTCTGGCTCTGGAAAACAATTAATCTCTTGGGTCATTTGGCTGAAGGCTGGTTTCCTGCTAATGCAGAGCGTAATGTTTTCAGTAAGAGAAAGAATTTCAAAAGTAATGTGGGAATTTTTGCAGTGTATATCCAATTAAATAGCCTGAACCATCCTTCTAATGGTATCTTTCCAAATAATTCTCATAGCTTCATAATTGGAATGTCCAAAAATCACATGGGTTTTGCAAGCCTTTGTAACTTCAGCTACCCTGGCAAAAAAAAAAAGACAAAATTACATTATAATATTTTAAAATAGTTTTCTTTCTCTGGATCATTTACAACAATTTGCGTGATCAATACATAAATAGGTAAAAATAAAACTCCAATTTTTGTTACGGAGAATTTAGACTGCTTTTATGTTTTGTTACCAAAAAATAAATCTTGCCACCAGGGGATGCAAGAGCTTCAGTCTTTATTTTTGTCTAAAAATGTCCACCTGTTCCTGGTGCTCTGTCAGTCTTTGAAATGTGCTGCTCACTGAAGTCTCAAAATGGAAATAGCTGAGGAATAAAAAAACACTGAAAAACTCAGAGTATTTGAGATCCGTGGCCTTTTCAATAAAATGTAGAGCAGGCATAAGAGGAGGGACATAAAGCTTGGGTCAGTGCTGATGTGTATTTCTGTTTCTTCCTTTTTGGTCTTTTTTTTTGTCTGCCATGGCTAATGTAACATTACCAAAATTACCCATTACTGCAGAGCGTGGCAGTAAATGATCGCTGCTGAATTGGTGGTGAACCAATTTCATGTCCAGTTGTAACTAGCAGCAAATTGCTGCTTTCCCCACTCCAGAAATAGAAGTGATGCCCAACTGAATCTGCACGGGGAAGAGTTTGAAAAATCAGTTGTAATTGTGTTTCTGAAGTGATGCTTAAGGTGCATGTCTTTGGAAAAGGTGTTATCCACGGATAAGGTGTGTACGGTTTGTTTATCAGACAAAACCTCTGATAAGGGAAGACCTAGTGATATGAAGCTATAAAAGGTACAGCAAACCACTGCCAGACAGAAAGCTATTTATGTTAAAGCTAATTATGTTAATTGTAGGGGAGAAAGAGGTCTTTCTGGGGCAAGAATAATTGTTAGCTGTATCTGCTTATAATGATGGCTTTGGAAAACTGAAGGTTTTTTATTAGCCGTTTAACAACCTTTCATGTACAATTAAAGTGTGATCAGTCTCACCACACATATAACATGCTCAGACATTAAGCACAATCACTGAGGCCAGATTCAGTTTTCTGGGTACTGGAAACAAAACGAAACACCCAAGAAGAAATGCATAAAGGGGTTTTATTTGGCGGAAAAGCAATAAATGACATAAAAGAATGCCTTCTGGAAAGAAATGGCAAGTTCTGAAAGCCCTCGCTGCAATTCTTTGTGTATTGGCAAATATGGCATACATCACACAACCTCCAGGCCTTTACAGTTGAATTTTAAATGGTTAATTCTCATTTTTTTTGGTTACTACTCCAGTATTAGGGCCAATAAAACGTTAAGATTCTGCTACTGCTAGTTTAAGGATAGAAAAAATAAAAGTGTTGTCCTTCAAAGGGTTTTTGTCTCCCAGTATTTATCCTCTTAACTCTTGTTTAGATTCTGCAATGGTTGCAATTATTTCACTAGAAAGATAGGAGCTGTAATACATGGTTGAAGCCTAAATAGACTCTTGGAACTTCATCTTAAAATCTGAACCAGTAATTTGGTGAAGATAATTTCCATGCTTAGGTTCTTTGGTTGTTTGCTTCTGTTCCCACACTGCCTTTGTGCTGGGCCAAATATTTGTGTAGCTATGTAGGGGACTCAGCTAGGAAACTGGAACTGCCTGAAAATATGACAAAAAAACCCACCCAAATTTGGCTGTCTTCGAACAGATCATTTGTCAGGTCTGGTTCACTGCAAGGCCACAGAAGAGGCTGTTCCAGTACAGGGAAAGGGACATACAGATTGGTGAATAAGAAAGCAAGTGTAGAAATAAGTCCTGCTTCTCAATAAGCTTATGCTTGTTCAGCATTTTACTGTCTTGCAGCCTCTGACTAGAGTCACAAACAATTGCAATAATAACAAAGCAGCTATAAAATAAAAATAAATGTTAAAAATGCCTGTACCTGTACTTATATTGTCTGAATACAGTACCGTCGATCCTTCAGTCCTTGTGTACAGTTCCACTTCCACAGTTAAACCAAATGTTTCACAAGACACATCTTGCATATTTGCTATTTAAGTCAAAACAATGACTTTTTTCAGTTGAATCATTGATATGTCTCTGTTTTACCCCCTCCACTTAGTCTCTTCAGTCCAGGTTAGACATTATACGGGTACACAGTGTGCTGTGCACGGCGCTGAGATGTCGTCACGTTGCTAAAAAGCGCCGCCTTAGTCCCTCATTTTTGTTACACACAGGTACCTGAAAACTGTGTAGCCATAGCCAATTCGTGCTGACGGACACTTGATGGTGCTGATGGGGGAAGGTAGACTCAGACCATGCATTTGTTTTATCACCTGCAGAAACAGAGCCTCACATCTCCAGTGAACTGCTTTGCTTCCTCTCTCGGCTCTCGGCAGTTGCGGGAGTCCGCACATCCAAAACTCCTTGCTAGACTGGCACTTAGACTATAAAAACTGTAGAGTGAGTGGATCTTTTTGTGTCCACGAAGTCCATTAAGATAGGATTAGGAGTCCTATAAAATGCAATGTTGTTTTATTGTCTATTGAGCGTTACTGTTAGAGAGCTACCTTCTTAGATTAGGCTTGATTGTAGAAACTGGAGCTGAAGTCCTGCCTTCCAGTTTTCCCCAGCTTCTCTGTACCTCTTCTCAATTCTAACCGTTCTGTGAGTTTCTGTCTGGACTATGTGACTGTTTTCTTTCCTTCTGCAGGATTTGTTACCAAACCTCTGAAGTGTTATTTTTCCCAAGGTTTACTGTGTCCCATAAACAGCCATGAGATCACTTGACTCACAGTCTTCCAATACCACTCACCTGCTTTCTGCTTCTGGGTGGAAGAACTGTCACTGCATCATCTCTAATGTAGTCAATAACAAAAGCTGGCAGGAAAGGCATTTTAGTGAGTCTGAAGTTCACCAAAGCATGTTTGAGCTATCTGTACTATAGGTAACAGCTTATTAATTTAGTACTGGCAAAAGGAGCTCATAGCTTTTCCAGCTGCTCCTTTTTATCAGCATTGCTGCAGACCAGATGAATTACTATTGCATGATTTAAAGATTAACTTTTGCTTTAAATGTTCCCTAACCTGCTGGCCAAAGAACTCAAACAAGAATGTTGCTATTGGAATAGTGCTTCACTCTGCTTAGCTGATCTATGTAGAAATCTATGTGATATAGTTGTTTTATAAAGGCTAGATGATGCAAAATTGTACATTACTATAGAGCCCTATGATATATATTTAAAGTGACAGCTATTTGTCTTTCTTGCTGAGAGGTCTTGATCTCAGTCACGCTATTTGCTATGCAAAAGAGGCCATAGGTAGGGTAGCTTTCCAACCTATGGTCTTGTCATCAGCATATGAAATTTAGCCATTTTCCAAACTTGCTGGTACTTGATATCCCCATGACTACGTATACAGTTCCATTATTGTAAGGTATCTCTTTAATTCTTTAAGGAGATTTTTTTCCTCTAAATGCGTTGACAGATGTGATCCATGTCTATTCACAATGCTTTCTGGGCTAATAACCATTAGAAATGTGATCGTTGACTTCATTAAATCTTACTATTTATTTTTAATATGTTCCGATATCGAGTTCAATTTGGCCAGTATGTCTAACAATTTCAAATAGCAAACTTCTTGGAGAAGAAGCGTAACAGCAGTTGGCAGTGATCTCCCAAGGTCACCTAACTCCCAAATCCTGTAAGGTTCTGCTTTTATTTGCAATACTGGTACTTACAGGCAATATATCTTCCTTCTTGACACAGGGGAACTTTCTGTGTGATTTTTAATTGCTAGTTCTGTCTCTCTCTTTTCCTTAAAGTTCTTGCCATCTTAAGTGCGTTTCTTTTAGTGGCAGCTTACAAAATAAAAAGGAGATAATGTATCTGTAATGGAAAATATCAAGGAAAAATATCTAAATTTACAAAAAATGTTACTTGAACTAATTTTTAATTTAAGAAAATACATTGTTATATAATGATTGGAAATGTAGTATCCTGGTTCACTAGCTGTGAAAAAAATTATAAGAAGGGTTTACATGTGGTTTTTTAATCAATAAAATTCTAGGTAATCTTTTATGTGGTACAGAATTAGCTACATTATATTTATGTCAGATTATAATAAGTCTGTCTACAAGTTTTTTTGTTCTTTCCAGCAAAAACCTTCCTTTAGATTTAAGAATCTGGGATTGTATCACAATAGGTGAAAGTGAGTAAAAGTGTTTAGCAGGTCATCTTGGGAGGCGTTTTGGTTGGGGCCCATCTGCCGCAAGTTCAGTATCAGTAGACTTGAATTTCCTAAAAGTAAGCATATAAATTTATATATTAGTAGATTTTAATTTGATTTTAAAGAACTCTAGATTTTAAAGCACCTATAAATATAAATAATTTTCTACATCTGCACAGCTTTGCTGAATGAATTGAACTAATCACCACAGTGTAAAAGACAAAAGGACAATTTGCCATCTTTGGCAAATTGGCAAAATTGTCAAATGGCAAAAATGACAAATTTTGCCATTCATCACACAGACTGGACTAAAAGTGCTCCAAATATGTATTTGCAAAGAGAAGACCCAAGAGCTGGAGCCCTATGAATTTCTTCCTAATCTGTGTCCCCAGGATTGTTAGGTTAACTCCTCCCTTAGTCTGTCTTGTGACTCCAGTTTTTATCCCCCATTCAATACCTTTTTGAAAGTACTTTCTTCCATGTATCTTTTTCTAACTTGGGAGGCATCCTTTATAAACATCCATGAAGCTCCCTTACTTTCATCACTCAGATGAAATTCCCATTTGCTCTAGTGGCTTTTAAAAAATGTTAGTGCTTAGCTGCCAACATGCTGTGACTGGCAGGTATCATTTCAAGAAAGTATTTTTCAGTAGATATTGTCTGCCTCACCATTTGTTTGAACACATTTGTGGCTTCTTGCCTTATGCTTGGATTGTAAGCTCCTAGGAGGAAGCACCTCCTCGTAGTTCTATGGATGTATGGAAAGGAGGAAAAGTGAGTACTAAACTAGGGACCTTAACCTTGCCACACACACTCTCCTTTAATTAAAGTAATAAGTAATAGTAATTAAAAAGCTCAAATTCTGTCTAACATGCATGCTATTGCTCAAAAGTATCAAAGTTGCAAAACAGTTTTAGTTGGGATGGATTTTAGAGAGTAGAGAATTTAACCAAAAGATCTTTTTTGAATGAGGTTCTTTATTTTCAGTGATACAAAAAAATATTAACAAAAGTGGAAATCAGATTTTTGGAAATTCTGAATTTGCTTCTGTTACAACGTAGTGTTGTCTCACTGAAACTGGTACTTAATGAAGCACTTTTTAGCATCGTTAAGGCCAGTAAGCAGATGGTTCTTCATTGGGATAGCATGCTTTTCTCCATGGCTAAGTCTGAAAATACTGTGTATCTCTAAGGCTGAATAAATTCAGTATGCAGATATGTTTCCTTGGAAACAACTCGTAATTTTAAAGCACATGTAGCAATGCAGCCCTTATGTAATTTATTAACGTGAAAGACCTGGCTCTCGTGAGCCTTATTAAATAGATCAGCCTGTATTGGCAGGAAAAAGGAATTTGCTTTGATTACAAATACAGCTTTTCAAGTGCTATTAGATACTGAGATATTCGTGAGTGGAGCTGATATTACTGCTATTGTGCCAAGTTGTATTGCCCATTTGGGTGAAACAGTTCATATAGTTTCTTCCTGAGGAATATGAATACTCAGGACATTCTGCCTGTTCTAACAACTTCCTTCTTTACTGCTGTGAGGGTGCCACAATTTCTTGCTCTTCCTTTTTTTTTTTTTTCAGATGCCACATTCCAGGGAACAGAAATCCTAGTTTGAGTTTAAACAAAGGAAAATTCTCCATTCAGTTGCTTCCCAGGGCACTATTTCAGCTATGTCCCCATTTGTATTGCAATAATATGAACAATACTCGCAGTTTGTATTTTAGACTCATAAAAATATATAGTGTCTCTATTCCAAAGCAATCTCCAGATTGGACTGAACAACTCTTCAGTAAAGCAGTTGGGCAGGGAATTACTAGGAGTCAGAATGGCCCAGTCATGTTCTAAGCAGTAGAAGGAAGTTGTTCATCTTCCCAAGCTTTTCAACAACTGAGATATCAAGAAAAGTAACTTACTCATGCAGACTGAGAATTCAGTTCAGGTTTCTGGGCTGTCGGTGAAAGTGTCTTGTCAAACTGTTTCTGTGTAAGGTATCTAATAAGTAATTTTACCTGTCCCTCCCCTCAAACAGAATACATCGCTCATCCTTCCGCTAGTTTACTACTTTACTTTTGAAGCTGCTGAAATGGTCTCCTAGAGTCCATGAGGTGTTTGTTTTGCTTTTGTAAGTGCCATCTTTAAAAAAAAACAACAAACCGAAAAGTTATAACAAATAATTTCTCATCTTGAATTTCCTCTGCTGCTCCGAGCCTGAAAGCCTTTGTTCTCCCATGCATACTCTTCTAAATTTACCTGCCTGACTTGATGGGCACTGTTTTCAGTTCACTGATATGCCTGAGATCATTGTGCAGTCGGGTCTTTGTTGCAACCTTTGTTCTGTAATGTGGACACCTCAGACTATGTCGAGGCAGATTTTACATTGCTCATGTATTTGTTTACACAGATTTGCCATGTTCCATCATGTCAGGGTACCTAAAGAAAACATACTGAATATAGCTGGAGATGTCACAGCTGAGGGAAAGTACTCAAGTTCAATCAAGGTATGAATCAAAGTTTTGTCTCATTAATATAGTTCATTAAATATACAAAGGTTAAGTAGGTTAAGAGGTAGATCGTGGACCTCTCATGTTGGGAAGTATTAGATAATAGTAACTTAAATAAGGCTGTTGACGCTTTCACATCAGATAGTCAGTATGCTGGTTTTTTAATTGCCTTTCAGAGATGTCTCAACTCATCTTACTGATTTTACTGACTTCTTCTTCTTTGCAATAACCCCCCAAAATAGTTCAGAAAAACTACTTTCAGTCTTGCCTGAATGCCTTATCTGAATAAAATTGGTCAATCCTGTAGGCTCTGGGCTTCAGCTCTGCTACCAGAGTTGTCTCTTCCCGGGGAGGTAAATGAAGTGTTAGCCTC
Source organism: Scolopax mira (assembly GCA_004320125.1). NCBI lineage: Eukaryota > Metazoa > Chordata > Aves > Charadriiformes > Scolopacidae > Scolopax > Scolopax mira. Next base: position 120,991 of record BJBW01002020.1, read on the forward strand.
GTCATTCAGTCTGTGCCTTTCATTCATTCAGGATGTTAAAGAGCGTTTCAGTGCATCTCTGGGATCCTTGTCCACTGGCAGAATTCTGATCACAGCAGTTTCCACGACCAATTTAAAGCTTGCCTTATCCATAGCCATTCGCTTCTCAGCAGCTCGACGTCAGTTTGGACCAACTGATGAAGAGGAAATACCTGTTCTTGAATACCAAACACAGGTAAATACCTCGGAATTCACATCTACAAACCTTCATCTAATGAAGCTTAGAGTCAGATCTACTGCAGATCAAAATGAGACAATGAGTTAGTGAAATTCAAGTTGTCTGTGTCATCTGAAGTGTCACTCTAGCGCAACTGTGGGGGTTCATTACAACTTAAGAGCTCCTTAGGCTTCTCCTGGCACGATCAGGCTTCTGACACAAGGTCTTGGAATAGCAAAACCCCAAATTTCATGTTTCCCTGGAGTACCTAGAACCATTTATCTTCTAAAGTAGTAACCTTTTCAAAGACAGACTGTCTTCTATGCACATGTGAAAGTACTGCAGGTGTAGAAACTTGTATTTGTTAAAAAACGTCAGTGCCTCTTTTGCTGCTATTGTGAATTTTCTCCTTTTTAGCCTTTATTCTTGAAAAGCACAGAAATCAAAGACATTCATTGTGGTGAAGTCTCAAGCTACCACTAATTTTGACAGTAGTATAAGCATTGTTTTTCTGCAGAGGTAGCTTTTGCTCGAGAAACTAGAACAAGAGTATGTAGAGTAACTCAGAAATAGAGAAAACACAGATCTGCTGAGTGAGAAAGGTTACTGTGTAAGAAGTCCTGAAAACAAACCTGCCAGGTTTGTCCTTGCAAAGGGGTTGCTTTTTTCCAGGTTTGCACTTTGTCTTGCAACTTTGAAAGATCTCATGAGTTTCTGCAAACTGGCAGAAAGCAGCCTTCTTTCCACCTCTTCCAAATAACCTGTGTCTGCTTCCCACTATTCTTTGAGACTCACACTTTTGCTCAGTTTTGGCTTGTAATGTAGGCTCTGCTTGATGAACCTCTCGTTCTCTTCTTGCTCTACCACAAAAGCTTCCAAAAGCAGTTTCTCATTTCTTTCGTGAGCTCCATCCGAGTTGCATGGAGCAGCAAAGATAGTTTTTCTGTACTTCGCAGCCCTGGGTTAGTTTTTTTTTTTCACAAAATGTAACCAGCACTGACCTACATTCAGCAATGAACACGCAAGTGAAACAGTTACAACCTCTTGTCACGTTGGTACTGAGCAAACACATGAATCATGACTGGCCCCGGCATGCCAGACATTGGATAAACACAGGGTAAAAATATGTGGTTAGTCCCCAAAGCTTCAGTGAACTTTTGCACTGGTTTAACAGAATGTTTATCACAAATTCATAAAATGCATGAACCTAGACTGACGTAGCTGTAATTTGTGTAAAGAGTGCTTACACATAATTATGTTTATAGATAGTTATTGTTAATTTTTCTTCTTCATAAAACAGTTTTCCAATTTGAACAAAGTAAAAACAAATGGGTTGGTTCAATATTATAAGACAGTTATATATATAAAACCATAAAATTTGTGATCAGGTCTGTTTAATTTCTGTTCTAGCAATGGCGTCTTCTTCCTTACCTGGCTGCTGCATATGCCTTAGATTATTTCTCCAAATCCCTGTTTGAGAACTTTGTAGAATTTTATGCAGGCGTGTTGATGAAGCAAAGGAGTCAGAGACAGGTGAGATACTTACACATTTCTTCTTAGCCAAGTTCTTACTATAATAAACTGGAAATTGTTAAATGAAGGACCTACTTAGAAGTCTTAGGCCATCGTAAAATGAAGAATGCTAGAGCAGTGTCTCAGAAATATGGGAGATAAAAAGTAATGATTTAAATTGCATTCGGAAAAGCATCCAAACTAGTTTTGATGGAGTGGTTAAAGTTTTATTGATTTCTGTGTGATTTAAAGCTATGTTCCCTTGCAGAATTGTTGATCATAAATATATGATGTTAATGCAAATTGAATTTATTACTGTTATAAATGATACTAACGGGAGCATGTATCAAAGACTTTCTGAAGTGATACGATTCTTAATTTCTGCACAGACTCTCTGAGTCCAACTGGAGTTTGCAATTCATATTCATGCATTGGGATAAATATTTCTGGAGAAATATTAAGACTTTTGAATAGTCTTAATGCTGAATTTCTCATCCACAATCACACCATTGGAAGTCACTCCTTTACAGAGGAAATGGTTTGATCTCTCTCTGTGCAAGGACTGATTCTCAACCAAAATAACTGCAGTATGGGATTTTTTAGAGCATATAATTTATATTTAATTTTAAAAATTTTGTCTGTTAATGTTAAGGACCTACACTCTCTCTGTGTATTGCTCAGTCTTACTTAAACAGTCAGGCTTTTTTCAGCTAAAACAGAGCTCATGAAACATTTCTGTACTAATGGCTGGGTATTCTAATCTCTCCTTTTGACACAAACCACAGAAGAATATGCTTGATTTTTTAGTCTGATATTTTACCCTGATGGTCTCCAGTGCAGTCACTGAACTTATGCAAAATGGTGGTTTTCAGAAAATATATAACAGTAGAGAAAAAAGTGATTTTTGACAATGTTAAGAATGTAATACTTATTAACTCCTTGTGTTTTACAGATCTTAAAACAAACAAACAAAAAAAACCAAACCAAACAACCAAAATAAGACCCAACCAGGGAGTTACTCTTAAATGAGCTTTGGTACTATCAACCCACTATCTCCAGAAACTGCAATTCCAAACACTTTTTCAGAGGAAGGCAGCAGAATTAGTGTAGCTGTAGGATACTGCAATTCCCTGGAAATTGAGACTAAGTATTATAAATATCCTCTTGCTGACTGGGGAGAGAGGGATTGCTTATGTCACAGAGAGGGACAGAAGCTTTCTCTGGACATGCCACTGTCAACCATCTACCTTTCCATCTTTGGAAGGAACAGCTTAGCAAGTCGTGAACTACACCATGCCAGCTGGCACATCTGAGCTAAGGTGTACCCATGTGTCCATTACCTGGCACAAATTATTGCTGTCCCAGATAAGAAAGTTAGTGCTGAATGTTTTTCAGCTGTGGGAGGGTTTTTTGTCCAGCAAAAACCGGGCTCTTCCCTTACGTAGATTTCAGAAAGTTTTATGTACCTGTTGCCAGTTACTGTTCCTTGCTTTATAATGAAGAAAAGAGTAACTGTAAAGCTGCCTGGCATATAAGGACCTAGGGATGTTGGTCAACTGCTGGCTGAATATGAGCCAGCAGTGTGCCCAGGTGGCCAAGGTGGCCAAGGCGGCCAACAGCATCCTAGCTTGTATCAGAAATAGTGTGGCCAGCAGGACTAGGGAACTGGTTGTCCCCCTGTACACAGCAATTGTGAAGCTTCACCTTGAGTACTATGTCCACGTTTGGGCTCCTTACTACAGGAGGAATGTTGAGGTGCTGGAGCATTTCCAGAGAAGGGCAACAAAGCTGGTGAGGGGTCTGGAGAACAAGTCTTATGAGGAGTGTTTGAGGGAGCTGGGGTTGTTTAGCTTGGAGAAAAGGAGGCTGTATCACTCTCTACAACTACCTGGAAGGAAGTTGGAATGAGGTAGGTATCGGTCTCTTCTCCCTAGTAATAAGCAATAGGACAAGAAGAAACAGCCTCAAGTTGCACCAGGGGAGGTTTAGATTGGATATACGGAAAAATTTATTCACCAAAAAGGTTGTCAAGTGTTGGAACAGGCTGCCCAGGGAAATGATTGAGTCACCATCCTTGGAGGAATTTAAAATACATATAGTTGTGTGCTTAGGGACATGGCTTAGTGGTGGACTTGGCAGCATTAGGTTGACCGTTGGACTTGATGATCTTAAAGGTCTTTTCCAACCTAAATGATTTTATGATTTTATGCAGCCATGGCTTTAACTGGTCATGAACTTTGTGTAAAAGTTATTCACTTGTAACTTGTTTTTTCACAAAGGCTGATTTGGGACGTGAGATTCATGCCTTATCTGCTGCCAGCAAACCACTGTCTTCTTGGACTGCTCAGCAGGCAGCCCAGGAGTGCCGAGAAGCTTGTGGAGGACACGGTTACCTTGCCAGTAAGTTACAGACTACTGCATACACTTATCAGAAAGAAAATGCTTATATTGATTTGTTCTTTGACTGTGGTGTCATGTGTCTGAATTTTAGCAATATGTTTAGAAAGGCTTTTTTCCTCATACCTATATTTTTGAAGTTCATTGTATACCTGATGTATACAAAAACTAACTAAACCTGTGCAAGCATCTGCACCAGCATTCGGACAGCCTGTACATGTGATTCAGCCTCAGTTCCAAAAATAAAGATGCAGACTTTAAAGATGAAATGTAAGACTAATACCACATTTTTCTAAAATCTTTATTCATTTTCGTAAGCTAAACAATGAACTTTCAAGCTCGTTTGTTGGTAACTATCTCTACATACAGAAACAGACAACTGTCTTGCATTTTGTCATGGAATAATTATTTAATCCCTCTTAGCTTCCGTTAATATATTGCAACATTAAGTTGTGCACTTCTTCTTAAGTGAATCGTCTGGGTGAAATCCGAAATGACAATGATCCAAATTGCACATATGAGGGAGATAACAACGTCCTGCTTCAGCAAACCAGCAACTACTTAATGAGCTGGATGAATTTCATAAGAGGTAAGTTTTCATTGTGGAATCCTGTGCTGGACCCAGCAGCGTGTAGTTAATGGAATTAGGAGTTAATTTCATACTGAAAGCAATTGACAGTCATTTAATCATGTTGTAGAGCATAAATAATCTACTACAGGCTCCATCATATGATACATTCAAAATACAGGGTTATTTGCTGCAAGAAATATTCTTTCTCCTAAGTCTTGCAGAAACTAGCTGGATATTATGCCATTCCTAATCAGGTTAAGTAGTATCTTACTCCCTGAGAAGTGCAGTTTAGTTCAGTGGAACTAATCCTAAAGTCATTTAAAGTCTGATTACCCTCAGCTCATTGTACTTAAAACAGTTCATATCAGCTAAATTGTAGTAATATACATCAGTACATTTTGTAGTTCTCTAGATAAAACATTTAGTTTCAGTATTCTAGCAGTGAGTTTCACCAGCATCTAATAGAACTGGAAAACTCAGCAATAGGAGTTGAATCTTAGGGGGCTTATAGGCAGTGATGTCAGGTCTTTCAGCACTTGCTCACCAGTTCTCATTTGGCTGGACTAGGCTGTAATAAAATAAATATTATGGCCTAATTACATCTGGCCTGTCAAGTGTACGAATGGCTTTGTAATAGTCTTTTAGTTCCAAAAAGTCTGATTTCTTTTCCCATAAATCTTTTTTATTTCCTTTGGTATTTCAGATAAAGCTCCTTTTGAATCCCCTTTTGGAACAATAAACTTTTTGCAAGACTACCATCATATCCTCAGCTGGAAATTCCCTCGCATTGGCACTGAAGATTCCATGGACTCCTCAGGTAGTCTTCTGCTGTTGTTAAACTGATTCTAGAATCTTAAATTCCTTCCCAAAGGATCTGAGATTTGAGATTCAACCTCTGCTGCTTAATAGATGTTTTTCACATTGCTGTTTTCTGACTTTGTTTTTATCATACGCATTTCCATTTACTAAGAATATAGTTTGCATTTCAAAATATGTCCTATTGTACTCAGACTCAATTCTGGAATGGAGGATAGCATCAGGTAATTTTCTTCCATTTTTTGTTCCTCTAAAATAGAATTTCGGATATATTTTTTTGCCACTGGATTGTCGTTTTCAAGTGAAACTACTGTAAGGGGTCACTACTTTATCACTAAAATATCTTATTTTAGAAACCCATACAAGTTATTTGGAAATATGTTGAAGAGGCTTTAGGTGTGTCTGGTTTTGACAGTTGTTTTTAGTTGCATAGAGAAAAATGAGTAATGATGAAAGATAATTCTCTGCAGTTTTTGTGGCTTACTCTGCTATAATCAAATCAAGTATAACATTATATGCTATCCCCGCTTCTGTATTGATGTGAGCCCAGATTGGCCCTTGAAGGCAAAAATTAACAAAGAAATGAGCAGATATTGAGGTAGTGACAGGGAACTGAGCAAAAGTGAAACTGAGAACATACTGGGGAGGAAACTCCAGTCTTAATATATCAGGGGCAATCAAGTTGATTCCTGAAATTCGGTAAGTACTTCAGTGCTCAAATAATTGTGGAAAAGCTGAACTCCAGATAGGGATGCATAGTACCAAGTGAGATAGTATCAGAGTAACTATGGGGTAAAATCTGAGTAGCTTCAAAATACAAAGGCTTACAAGAAAAAGACTAGTTCAGAAAAACTGCTTGCTTTCTTCTTTGTTGTATGTCTCCAACTTGTGAAATCCAGCAGAGCACAAACTGATACCTAAGCATATGTTCTCTCTTCTTTGGTAATAACTACTGAACCAGACTATAGTTTTAAAAATATCTGAATCTGTTTATTGTTCCATTCTATTAGAAATTGGGCTGTTAATTTAAGTGCCTGAATTTAGGCAGCATGTGAACACTTGCAGTTGCCTAAATAATATTCTACATTGAATCTTAAGCTAAGACACAAACAAGCAGGATTCATACAAAGACTTAAGGCTGAAGCACCTTTTTTTCTTAATAGTTCCAGGCTGCTCTAAAAATATAATGCACTTCTCTACAAAGCAGGTCATTCAAATGCAATTACGTTCAACCACCTTTGCAATGTTAAAGTCATGTGCTAATAGATGTTATTTATTGCATCTACAGTAATGGACAAAGTGTCACGTTAATGGGTTGATTAATTAGCTCTGTCACTTTTTATCTTGGGTAACAAAAATGAAGACTGCAGCAGAATCTGCATGTGACTTCTTGCATATAAATGTGAATGTTAAGCATTTTGATTTTCTCTTTTTCACAGTTCCTTTAGCAGCATATAAATGGCTGGTTTGCTACCTTTTGCGAGAAAGTGACCTAAAGCTGAGCAAGGAGAAGCAGTCAGGGCGAAGTGATTTTGAGGCAAAGAATAACTGTCAGGTAATACTTATTCAGCTTTCTTATTTTATTTACTTATTTTCATGCAAATTTATCAGGCCCTATTAGTTTTATCCTCTTGTGTCATAAAGTATCATTTCCTGAAGCATAAAGCAGCAAATCAGATAACTAATAAAATTTAATACCTGTCCATGTGCACTGTATTGAACATGATAGCAGGAGGACAGTTACCATCATCAGAAGTCTTCCAGGATATATTTCCCTTCAGAAAAGTTGCAGGTATGTGCTTGGTGATGTCTTTAATTTTGATAGCAAAACTTCTGAAGGCTAAGCCTACTACTACTATTAAATCTACTGCAGCATCTGATTATTACATCTCCATCTGCTCTTGTGGCCAAATACATACTGTAGGAAAGAATCTTGCTCTGGCAGGTAGGTAAAGTAGATGACCTAATAGGTCTTTTCCATCTCTAATTTCTATAGTGTAAAGTACTCATGAAAGATACCAGGCTGACAGCATTGGAACCTGAAAAGGAAACATTGACAATCTACATATTGCAGATCCACTATCTCACCAATGAGTTTTAACAGCTAGGAATGGCTTAACTCCAAATTGCAGTGTATATCCCCAAACTCCCCAAATTCATCCATTACCTCCATGAGAAAAACTGGCTCGCATCCTAGGAAAGAACACTTGTCATTTGTCACTGAGGAGGGAGACCTGTTCCCTGAAGATGGCCAGTGTCATTCACCTTCTCTGCGAAGCTTATTAAAAAATATCAGGAAGGAATATTCATCTTTGCACCTAGAAAGAGCCAGCCTGGCTTCAGTAGGGGTTGGTCTGTGTGAAACCCCTGGTAGAGCACAGGAAATCTTTCCTGTTTTTACCTTAGAAGCAGCTTATTAGAGAAACTCTTCAGGGTCTAATTCAAAATGGGTGCCAGAAATTCAAGCCTGACTACCTGTCAGTTGGCCAGCTCCTGGGAGGCCGGTGCTGGGGCCAGAGTATTAGAGAGAACGGTTTACCCAGAAGTATGAAGGTTCTTTTTTATGTTCAAATGTGCTAAAATTCAAAGATGTTGAGGCACACAACTGCTTTGGAGATAGGTATTGGTATACCTTAGGTCATTAGGTTTTCTTTTCTCCCTAAAATTTGTCTTCAGGATGGCGGGATTCTTTATTTTAAATGGCATGCCTCAAAAACATCTGAAAATGATTTACAAGCTGTGCTTTGAAGACATGTACACAATTGATTTAAAACTTTCTGGGCATCAAAAAGCACTTTTCTGTCAGCCCAGTGGCTGACTAATATATAATATTTGTTCTTGCTATGGGAGATCTGGAAGAGATTCCTAGCCTAGCCCTAGGCTATTTTGGTTTGGGGATAGCCTGAAAGAAACATTACAGAAGTGCAAGCAAAAGTAAAGAAGAAAATCGAGTTAAGAGGAGAAGAATGAGGAATTAATGCTTCATTTGGGACTTCTTTCATTCTGACTAGAGAATTGACACTCATGTCTAAAAACGTCCATCTAGTAAGGGGAAGTCCTCCCTAAACTGCAGAGAATAGGTGTGTTATTTTGCCATTCACACTTGTATCTGAGCCTGGACATAAGTATGCCACCAAACAGCTATCAAATGAGAGACAGCAATCTTTGGAATCTGCCTTTTTTAAACCGCACAGTGGATTTAAATGCAAGGATGATGTCAGTATTCAAAAGAAAAAAAGGAAAACTAATCAACTGATTCTAAACGAAAAAAAAAAACAACCCACAACTGGACAAACGGGCTAGAAGCAAACACCAGTTTACAGCATTGCAACAAATCAGCCACAACAGCAACAGTTTTGTATCCCCCTTCTGTTCAGCCACTAGAATGCTTACAGTCAGCAGTCTATTTCATGGTAGCATGTATACCATGATACTGCAAAGGTGAAGTATATAACACAATGAAGTTTTCCTATATGAGTACGATCACTTGAGATTTTAGTGTCCATACTAACAGTAACTAAGGACCTTTGCCTTTCTGATGAGATAGTTGACGAGGATTACTTGGATAGTTCTTTCAAAACACACTACAATCTATTGCAATCCATGAACAGAATGCAGAAATGCTAGCGTGGTCAGATTTTTAATTATTTGAATAGACTGTAATAAGTTTTCAATAGGTTACTGAACCACTTTGAAAATTGCATCCTCTTTATAAAATTGTTCATAGTATTAAACAAAGGTGAACTTGCCTTTATCTTTCTTAGAGTTGCATGGATTTATTAGTGATCCTAAAGTCAGCAAACCCGATTTTGTATGGTCTTCTGTCTGATGTAGTACTTGATCCCATACAGCTGGGATGCAGCTACCAAGTTACGGTAGTAATAGGCATAGAGTCTGTGCTCCCTTTGATTGGTATAAGGGAGTACCCAAACTGGAACACAGTGGAAAATTAGGATCTACTTTCTAAGAGGCATTTTATGAGGCATTTCATGACTAATCTTCGCAAAGAAATTTTAGAAATGGTTTTATTCTGTTTTTTCTTAGACTTTCTTTAACTTCAAGCTATATCAGCAGATCTAAATCAACAAATCTCCACGAACTTCACCAGACCAATGCCATTTTGCACCAGCTGAAGATTGGTTCCTTGTATGTTATCACTCAGTATCCTCCTTTACTGTTTCCTAAGGTGTACTACTGTCGATCATTAGCCATTGCTTTCATTGAACAAACAGTCTTACAAAGATATCATGACTACACACATGATCCCACCATACCATCTACTCTGCAACCAGTGCTTAAGAATCTCAGTGCTCTGTATGGATTCTGGTCTTTAAGTAAACATCTGGCGGTGCTCTACCAAGGTGAGATCACTCCCTCAAATGCTGTTCATGTCATTTTATAAAACTCCTAACTTAAAGACTAGGAATTTTTTTTCCCATATTGTATCTTGGCAGGGGGAGGGAATCCTAATTATAATTTAGAGTATTTTCTTATTGCCTGTGTAATGTAAAACAACCATTCTGGACAAAATTTTCAACCTGGAGCTACAAATTAACCCAAAAGACTCTCGCTTAGCTCAGAGGCAATGGAGGGCTCACAAGTTTTGATGTGGTCCAGTAATGGTGGGGGAGGACAGGGTATAGGCAGCAAGTGTTGCAGTGTAGCTTGCTAATGCAAAAGATTTCAAATATCTTAGTTTTCAGTTTTGCAGTCAACTCATTAAGGAAAGACAACCAATCCAATTACACAGGAGAGTCTATTTAGCCTCTTTAATACTAAACTGATAAACTGCTTTGTAAAAGGATGGTATAAGTGTGATCTTCACTGGTATAAGCTTCTTTGTGAATGTGTTTGCAGGTGGCTATGCTTCAGGTGAACAAGCTGGTAGATTTATTCAGAGTGCTGTTCTGGAGCTCTGCCACAGGGTAAGCCTTCAATATTGTTTGTTGTGATTCATTTGTGGCCAAGCAATCTTCATTGGAAAGCCAGTGAAATAATGCAATTCAGGTCTATTTATTTCATTATTGTGTCAGCTCATTTGTTTTCTTAGCACAAAAGCTTTTCAAACTGGATCATATTCTTTGTAGGTAAGTAAAATTTCAACGAAGAATCTGAAAGTCACATTTTTAAAGTTCTAAAATATATGGATTTATGTGTGTAAATGGTATCATCTTGGTTAAAATGTTTTAAAACCCCTAAGCAAAGGAAGAGAAGATTTGAAATGCAGACCCTTTTTGGCAATTACACTGTAAGGAAAAATTGCAAAATAAATCTAGACTCCTTAATGTGGATGTCTCATAAGTTACCAATAGCCAATACTTTATGAAAAGAGTCTTTGTGTTGCTCTGTAGTTCACAGATAGCCGTAGACAACTGCAGAAGTTGCCAACTGTATGTCTTTTCTTTTTAAACAGTTGAAAGATGATGCAGTTGCCCTGGTTGATGTCTTTGCTCCTCCTGACTTCATCCTGAACTCTCCCATTGGTAAAGCTAGTGGAGAGGTAAGAAAACCCCTTTTAAAATTTTTACGTTGAATCATTAAGAAGGCTATTGCCTGTAAATAGCCATAGTATATCCAAGGCACTTCACAGCTACAAAATAAAAGGGAGCCACTTTTTCAGTGTAAAGTACCATAGTTAAATTGATGTCATCAGAAAATGACATTTTGCATTTGCTGGAGACAGGCTTCAATGGGAAACTCATAATATGGCTCTAGTTTGCTCTTGTGGTGCTGCTGAACGAAACAAAAGTTATACCATCTCCTGAGATTCCTTAAGGAATAACATATCTTTAGTAGATAATACCTGGGGGAGGTAGTAAGGTGTGTTTCTTCTCTGCCTAGGACTTTTGCAGCCTCTGTTAGTATTCATGTTACACCCCATTTGTGTGATGTCCATGTAAATGGTGTAGAAATTATTTCTTTCTATTTATTCTTCATAAAATATTTATTTTAATAAGAGAAAGGAAAATTTAAAATTTGTTCCAGTTAAAAAATGTATCAGAAATTGCACAATTCTCTGAGAATTCTGTTTATCCAGTTGGAATTCTAGGATGTGACAGAGTGTCTTGTACTAACCAGTGCAAGGTACGGCATTGCCCAAGGGATCTTGGTAATCTTAATCTTCAATCAATAACGTAAGAATGGCCATAATGGATCCAGTTCACAGAACACTCTGTAACTGACAGTGGCCAAGGAAAACACTGTATGAAACAGATGAAATACTGAAGTGTTCATTCCCTGGTGTCTCAGTTGTTGGCAGTTGGTGGTTTAAGATGGTATCTCCAGCCATAGGTTGCATTTGTATCATTCTGTTTAATAGCCACAGATGTATTTACCTTCCAGTCATTCTTCTCATCCATTTTCAAATTCAGCTGTCTTTTGGCTGTATGACATGGCACTGAAATCTCTATAATTGAATAGAGTACTGTGAAAAATTAGTTTCTAGTCCCATTCTATATACATTTACTATCTGTGGAGGCCTTTTCGTTCCTGTGACTGGCCTTCTTTTCCTTCTGTGTATCTTTCCTAGTTCTGCCATGTCCTTTCTGAGGTATCATAACCTACAAGCAGGATTCAGGATGTTAGTGCACAATGGATCTGGGAATACTAGGTTATGGTACCCTTCTGGTTTTTTTTTTCCCCTTGACATACTTGAAGAGTTGTATTTCATTCCAAAGTCTCAGCAAACCAAAATTCTTGCTTACTAGCCAACCTACTCAGCAGAGCCAAGCTGTGGGACAACTATTATTTAGAGATTGGTGTCACAGTATGATAGTTTGGTGTAGCATGGATGGACTCTGTAGAGAATCACCCGAGCCTGAGGAGGCTGCCAGAAGGTTTGACAGGATTGCTGAGTCAAGTGTACACTATGCTTTTCAATATTCTGTCTCTGTGTCTTCATCTCTAAAGTTGTCCATCGTTCCCATGGTAATCAAGCAATACAGAAGGCAGCCCAGATGTTTCTAAGGAGAGGCTGATCTAACAGAATGATTAACTTTGGTAACAGTCTCTACAAATAAAGGAGGAAGGGCTAGCTCTACATATCCAGCCATCTCAACAAGAGCATTGCAATAATCACTGGAAACTTTGTTTCTGTAGATTTTGGAGGGTTAAATTAATGAAAGAGGTTATCAGAGATTAACTCCAAAGTTAACTCCAAGAGGAGCATCATCTGTAAGAATGATAAAAATATGTGTATTGTCCGAAAGTGCATTTTCACCCATTATTCTGTATGTAAAAGAAGCTGTGAGCAAATGCTATAGGCAGGAATATAAAATACAGTGCAAGTACACCATAATCTGTTCCTAGAATACTACCTGCTTCCTAGCAGTCAGCTGGAGATTTCTTATCAACTGTCATGTGATGGATCTGGCTGCCTCCTCCTTGGCTAGCTCTTAGCTCACATAAATACAGAAGCCACAGAGGCTTTTTAATATTGGGAATTAATGTTAGAGAATAATATTGGGAATACAATATGTGAGACATGCCAATGGAACTCTTAAATACTGCTGACTTCCTTAGGTGCTAAATATTTGGTAAGGTTTTTTGGTCGTTTCCTTGAGTCACATTGAGAAAATAATTTCAGGCAGTGGTATCCAACCCATGTTCTGCAGAATTGAGGAAGGTTTTCTGAAGCTCCTCTAAGTTTGTGGTTTTCAACTTGTGTAAATATTTTCAACTGAAATTTAAAAAAAAGTCTGCCAATCCCTCCTTCAAAAAAATACTTAATAAAGCTCTTTGACTCCTGGCTGTCTATGCTTAATTCTCTATTTGTTGCTATCTTTGTAACTTGTAAAACTAATGCAAACATTTTACTAAAAATTACAGCATGGTAAAGGATAAATTATCCAAGCATAACAGGAAAATTAATTTAATTCAGGATAAGCTATGTTGTACTGCAGTGGAGTGCCTTGCACCATGAGACCCAGATCATAATTGGAGCAGAAGAAACACTTCCAAATTTATTATGGGCAGCTCTAAGCACTGAATAAGAAATCACTTTCTCTTTCAAAGAAACTTAGATGGTGTGGACATCATCTCCTCATAGAAGCTTTGACAATCTCAGTTTAAGTATGTGAAGTTATTGCCACATTTATGTCAAGATGAATTAAAAATTATTAGACAATATTAGAATTATAGAATCTTCTAGGTTAGAAGGGACCTTCAAGATCATCTTGTCCAATCATCAACCTAACTCTGACAAAAATAAACACCCCCACAACAAACAAAATGCAACACCATCACTAAACCATGTCTCCCACCACCACGTCAAACTGTCTTTTGAACACCTCCAGGGATGGTGCCTCAGTCACCACCCTGGGCATCCCATTCCAATGTCTGATAACCCTTTCAGTAAAAAATTTTTTCCTAATATCCAGCCTCAACCTCCCCTGGTGTAACTTGAGGCCATTTCCTCTAGTCCTGTTGCCTGTGACTTGGGAGAAGAGACTGACCCCCACATCTCGCTACCCTCCTTTCAGGTAGTTGTAGAGAGCAATAAGGTCTCCCCTCAGCCTCCTTTACTCCAGGCTGAACAACCCTAGTTCCCTCAGCCTGTCCTCATAAGACACGTGCTCCAGACTCCTCACCATCTTTGTTGCATCTTTGTATTAGATCAAACTTGGAATAGAATAAATAGTTAAAACTAGCCCATGTAGTCAAGGTAAAATATATTTACTATTAAATATATTTCAATATTTATTTTAATTATCTCGAATAAGTAGGGCCAAGCTATCTTTGCATGTAGAAGAAATGCTTTTCGCTTTAAATCACTGACTGCTTTTAAACTACATTAATATTGTATCACGCTACTCCAACTTACTGCTGAAAATATGGCCTTCCTTTCCCCATCTTTCTATAATGCAACTTAAAGTTTTAAGCCTCAGTTAATTATGAACTGCCAAGAATTGCTAAAATTATACTTTTGCAGAATTAACTTCCCATGCACTTTTTTTTAACCGCTCCACATAAAATTGCAAATTGATGAAGATGATGAATTAACAATCTGCTTATAAGAGAGGAATTTCTTGTGCTCAGGTCGAACAGTTCACATCTGGGAGAGAAGTTATGTCACTTTCTAGAAATGTGTTGAAATAAAGGTAAAACCAGACATGCACAAGTGCTTTCAGACGCAGTCTTCAGGTTTGGAAAGAACAAAGATTAGGTTATATTAATAACCTGATTTCCAGATTTCTACCTTTGATAACACAACTCATATCAAGTTGAAAACAAAAAATTATAAAGATTACTGTTTTCCTGCTCTTATGCCAAGGATGGTCCAAATGATTTACACAGATATCTGACATTTATAGTACTACAAAATTTTGTGCTTTAACTTTGTGTTTATTCTTGCCTGTACATAATTATTCATATTTTTTATCTAGAAATTCAATCATTTCAACAAATAAGATAGATAATTTATCTTGCAGAAGTTTTCTTTGGTTTATTTTCTGCATAAATTAATTCTTTTTTATTATTCTTTTTCAGTTATATAAAAATATGTGGACAGAGATCCTTCAAGGCAGCAAAGCTCTGAACAGACCTTCTTGGTGGGCAGAATTTTGTATTAATAAACCTGTTACAGGCAGGCTGAGTTCAAGATTGTAAACCAAACAAATTGTAGGAGGCTGGATGGATCCTGGATTTCAAACATGAGGAGGAAATGAGACCGTATGTCAGACAACGAAAATGAAAGAGATTTTCATAGGGAAGTGCCAAGTTTTAAAATAACTTTGAAGTCAAGTCCAACTTGGTCTCAGGGACTGTTATAATAATGATAGGAGGAAGAGCAGCACATCTGCGCACTATTCATATTTCTCAATTAAATACAAAAAAATGAAGATTCATTATGATCACTGCTTTGCAAAGTTTCTATAAAAGAAATGTTCCAATCAGACTTCACTGTCATACTACAGATGTTTAATAATTAAAAAACATTTCCCACCAGGGATTATGAATAAAATGAACCAAATAAAAGAGAATTTGAAGCAAAAAGATATTAAGAACACCAACAGTGATAAACCTGTATTAAGGGATGGGAATCATTTTCAACAGCCCCTTTGAAGTCTGTGAAGATACTCTGATCTACTTCATATGCCTCTGTGTTAAACTACTTGATTGGTCTTTGAATGCAGGAGAGGATTGGGATTTTAGACAATCTGTTTTTGAATTGTGTATTATTCTGTAGATAAAATTAATTGAAAACAACTCGTTTATACATATTTTCTTAAAAAAATGTACGGCATTGCAAACTTGTAAGTCTTATATATGTTCTTGGTTGTATCATTATCAAGCCTGGGATGCACTGACACACAGAAATGGCATCTGTGGTTTAGGCCAGAATATACTCAAATTATTATAAATAGGGTCTTATAAGAACATACAGCAGTGGTAGGCATTATTGAATATATGAAGATATTTCTCTTTCAGCTGCATTAACTGTCAAATATTTTTATTCAAAAATGGAAGAGACAATAACAAAGCTTGATAATTCAGAATACTTTATGTTTTAGATACCTTGTGAAAAGCAAACTCATTTTTGCTATATCTATAAACCGAACTGCTGTTAAAACCTAATTCCTGTTGCCCTTACTGTTGTGAGCAATCCTATTATGCCAAAGAGATTATTTTATAAATTAAAAAGATATAGCATTGTTTCTGACTAATCAAAGGTGAATTATGGTTTGGGCTACTGAATAAATGTGATTTCAATACCTGAGTGCTGAATTCTACTTGAGCAGAATCAGACACTTGTCCTTGTGGAGTTTTACAATTTCATTTATTGTTACAGTGTCAATATATGAAAGTTTGTACGTCTTTCCAGACTGCCTCAATGTGACCAAGTACATCTGCAGAGTCGTCTTTGATTCCATCAAGTCCATTGAGAAATCCCAAGTACAGAATAACTCGAATACAATTTAGGACAAGCCAGGCAGAAGCTTTATTAACTATGATCATGGTGAGAGAACATTCGGTGAGCATTTCCCCCTCTGCTTCCCTCTTCACAGCCAGAAGATTACAGAGACCCAACCTATATACCATTTCAGAAAAAAAGAGGTGAGGAAAAGTAATCATTTCAACATTAATAAAACTAGATCTCCATCCCTGGAGGCAGGGTCTCCCGAGGGAGCTGTCTAGCTGTCAAATTTCTAAGAAATCAAAGAGTAAATAACATGACAATATGAAGAGCTGGCTCTTGATGGAGGCTGTAGTAGTGACAAACCCTATGTTATCTTGGCTCGGAAGTGGGGAGTTGGAAACAATCACAGACTCTTAAATTTTAGCCAAAAGGGATGTTCTTTTAGTAAAGATGGTAACTTCTTAGCCAGATATCTCGATCTTAATAATTTTACCACCACAAGTTCAAAGTCAATCATTAAAGATGATCACTCTCAACACACTGCAGTAAAAAAACAAAAGCCCCTACACAACAAGCAAACAACCCACCCAAAATTCCAAAACTTGTTTTCAGTCCTATTGGAAAAATGGGTATAAACTATCATGTTAAACCTTGCCTGTATTTTTTTTCTGTACTTAATATTATTTGCCAGAGGTAGTCAGTGTTACCTGTGGTTTTTCTTTATTCTTTTCTAATGAGGTGCCATAATTCGGGATGTTCCAATAGAAGCTCTTTGTCTAACTATTGAGCTGTAGGAAACTATTAAAAGTTTAGCCACCTTTGCTGGAAAAAAAAACCCAATAGTATAAAGTGTTTATTTTTTTGAACTGTTTTACCTCAGTCATGTCCAATAGGTGGCATCATCCCATGGAAGAAAAAAAAAAAAGGGTCAATACAGCTAAATACTTGTCAGTAAATATTATGGAATCATGGAGTCTCATAATTATCTTCATCTGTTTTCTGTATCAACAGGAAGTCCAGCAGCTGCCTGTTACTCACACAGACCTGAAGGAAGTAGGGAGAGCACATTGTGCCCAATATCCAGTGTGAGCACCAGGATCTCTGACAGAGAAAGGAGCAAATGGGGTAAGAGATGCTCCGCTACATAAAATGCAAGGACCAGTAGCATTGGTCTGTGACCCCACATTCTTTACCAGCACCTGATCAGCAGCATTATTTTGCTTACACGCAGGCAATTTCACCATCGCCTCTGAGCTCTTCATAAGTGATATGATCTTTTCCTACCTCCTTCCTCACAGCTGGGAGACAGAGCTTTATATAAATCTTGCATATAAAGTGTAAGTCTATTTATGAGGATTTTGTAGCCCAGGAGAAAAAACAGAGGTGATTGGCATGTAGCTTTAAGCCACCGTCATCCAAAAAAAAGCCCTGAAAAATCAGCTATATTTCACCACAAAACAGAACCAAAGACCCAGTGAGCCCCACCAAACACATGACTGGAACAACAGAAACCTCTGCAGAAATAAATCCCTAAGCTGTTCCTGCTAATCTTATTTATTATGACTATTTAGTCAGCATCCAAACTCCCCCGATAAAAGCTGAGTCCCTCCATGCTGATAAGGCCTGTACAAACTGGCAGGAAAGTGCTGCTTGTTCTGAGAAGCTTCTGACTTCGACTAGAGGAAGCACTGCAGAGAGTGCATTGGCAAGAATCTGATGGTGGGCAGGTAAAATGGGATATTCGGTGAAATGTCACAATTATGGACAATAATAGGAACTGTCACACAGCTTGCATGAAGCTTTAGACCTTTGTGGGGTGCCTGGATACCCCCCCCAAGCACCAAGGCTGGAAATGCGTAAAAGCGAAGCAGGAGGCCTTGAGATTTACTCCTTGTGACACCCCACAATCCCCTCAACCCCACCTGTGGGGCCATGGTGGCTGCTCACCAAGACTCTTTTCAAGCCCAGTGCCCAATGTCAGCAGCTGTTGGGCTTTACGTGCTGCCAGCAAAGGCTGTCTCCCTTTAGTGTCACAGCCGGCACGAAGGCAGGACCATTCTGTGGGCCCGAGCCACTCTGCACTTAGTCATTATCAAAGCTCTTATATTTTCTGTATGTGTGTCTGGATAACCCCTCTTTAATCAGTTATGACTGAATTTCTGTCCCATATGTTAAGCCAGACCTGTGTAATCAAATGAGCAAACTATCTTTTTCCTCTGAAGTCAACAATAAGCCAAAGGTTCTAGAGGTCTTCTACGTCAAGCTGCTCAGAGCATCGGCAATTTTAAGTATGAACTTGTAAAGCTGCAGCATGGAGGGAGAAAGATGTCATGAAATTTGGCATCCAATTCTCTACTGAATCATAGGGCAATAATTCAACAACTACCACAAGATGTCATTATTATATGCGATTTGGTCTTCGTTACAGGACATTAAATAAAAGAGGCCTCTGACAGAACAGAAAAGTCATTTCCCTCCTGGTTCAAACACTAAGTAAAGTTGGATGTGTCATTTAAACTTGGTTGGGGAGCTGGGTCAAAAGCTGACAAATAGCTTCAATCCCAAACAATTTGGCCATGGGAATATGTCCTTTCAGGCTACCACATGGAGGCAGCTAAATCTGTCACCAAGAAGTTGAATCCAAGTAGGCCTGAAAGAACCCCAACCTTTCCCTGTGCCTGTGATGGCTTTTCTCCTGGCATTTTTCTTCCTTCTCACTTTGTCAAACCTCCTACCAGCAAAGCGTATTTCAAACTCGTTTCCTCTGTGATGTGATATTTCTCCTGATCTGACTCAGTTAAAGCAAAAAAGCTCTTTTCTATCAGAAAAAAAATCAAACAAACCCAAACCCAAATTGTTCCTGTGCATTAGGACACTGGGTGCATACACCTCCCTTGCCTCCCTGGCAAGATAAATACATGAATATTTCACATCACCTTTTGAGTGATGGTGTCAGGAGAAGGGGTTAGGGAGTCAGGTGGAGGCCCAACCATCTCTTCAGCTGCAGTTGGGTGGATACAGGTTTCCCAGAGGTGCTTGTTTTCTGCGGAGAGAAGTAGACTCACGTGCTGCCATTGTTGTCTGAAAGCCTCTTTCCCACTGTAATAAGTGATTTATCAGGCGTTCTGCAGGGTAGCAAGTTTCTCTCCTGTTTGTCTTTATTCATGTATTTTCTTTACTGACTTAATGTGTTTTCAGACCTGAGTGGTGATTTAATACTAGCGCATGCTATCAGCATGACCGGTCTCCTTCTCAGATGCACCCATATGGACATCAGGGAGACCTGCCTTTCCTCTCGTAGTGCTGTACCTCCACGGGCCTCAGCAATGTTCTGTTATTCCCAGTTCTCATTAGCCTGAGATCAGGGTGAAGCTCCAGGCCGTTTTAGCTTGGTTCACTGGCCTAAGGAGCACTGTAAGCAAAGGGGAGCTCGCTGCGGGAGACCTCCATGTGATAGCATAATCTGAGACAGACGGACCCAGCCAAGGGAAGGTCAGCTGTGATCACAGCAGGCTGCCCGCGGCGCTGTCAGTGGGAACAGAAGCATAAAGCTTCGCTCTTCTCCAAGCAAGGCAAGTCACAGGTTTATCAAAGACAAGCAGAGCATTTCACATCATTTCCCTTCAGAGGCAGAAAGAGAGATGAATGCAAGTTTTTGCTGAGAGCAACAGTTCTGCTGACTACCTTGCCTTTTTCTTTCCCAAATACTTTTGTGGCCTGGTTGCATTTGTTCATCATTCCCACAGCATGAATCGCTCTTGAATAAACGCAGTTTCCCTCAGGATTTACTTCACTGTTTGTCAAAGAATAGACCAGTAAGTATGTGGCTAGAACAATTCTCAGTGGATTTCCTGGATTTTCCATTTTTTAAACATTGTTATTTGGGAACTACAGTCAACTGAGGTTTGAAGAAGACTCCAAAGACCCAGTGTCAGTGAACAAGAGCCCCTTTCACCTGCCCATGTTCTTTCATCTTCCTGACGAGTTCTCTCCCAAATCACTTCTCTTGCTTGTCATCTTCTCAGTACTCCTAGGTTTCCTCATTTTTGCCAAATCATAAAATATCCAATGTTATTCCTCTTTTATGCAAAGAAACTTTTTAAAATTTAAGTCCTTTGATAGAGAAAATAATGACAATTTTGTTTAGAAGGGCAATTGCTTGCAGGGTGCCTGCTATGGAGAGATAACCAGGAGTTGGAGAACAGCCTGTAGGAGGCCCAACAAGGAGCTCTAGTTTGGTCAGACCTGTGACCATGACAGAGACATGCCTCGTGCTTTCAGCAGGGAAACCATGGGCCAGGACACCTTCTCAAGCATCCAGAGAAAAGCAACTCTAGCACCAATATGCCATAGAGCACTGGCCCAACCACCTCCAAAAGGTCTTTTGAGGCAGTCAGTACATTAGCAATGGAAAGCCTTGTCTGGGAACAAAACCTCTTTTAACAATATAATATATTAGTCATGTAAAATGTAAGAATCAAAACCAGGAATCTATACTCAGACATCATTCCCTGTAGCAAAAATATGAGCTGTGATGACAAAAAATACTCAGCAAGTAGATCTGCTCTGTATTTACATGCTTTTATCACCAGGATGTGAAGAAATACTTTCCAGTCACTTAGTAACCCAGGAGGATGTTAAGCAACACTTACTATGGTAAACAGTTTAAAATCAGCAGACCCATATAACTGGCAACAAAAAATTGTGAAAGCTTGACTAGGAAGACTTGAATGGCCTACTCATACTCATCTCTGTTACGCTTAAGGGTATCAAAGAAATTACACTAGATTAGAGTTTGCTGAGTATTATACCAATATTTTAAAAGGACAAGAAAGTGTTCAACATGATTCAATCACAAACAAAATAATGGAAAAGCTAAAGGAGGATCCAACAAATAACATAAATAGCAAATAGTAATACAATTAATATTGATCAAAAACTTAATAGAAAATAGATTGTGTTAGACAAGCCTGATTTCACTCTTGGAGGAGTTCACAAGTATTCTCACTGAATTTCACTGAATTTTTTAGAGTTGAAAGGTACCGTAGAGACCATCTTGTTCAACTCCCCTGCTGGAGCAGGATTGCCCAGAGCTAGAGCATGTTACTCAGGACTGCATCCAAGTGGATCTTGAAAATCTCCAGAGAATAGGATTCCATGAGCTCCCTGGGCAGCCTGTTCCAGGGCTCCATCAGCCTCACTGAAGCAGTTTTTTCTCATATTTGAGTGGAACCTCCTCTGTTCCAACTTATGCCTGTTACCCCTCATCTTCTCACTGGCAACCACTGAAAAGAGTTTGGCTCCCTCCTCCTTCAAACCACTCTTTAGGTACTTTCTCAGACTCCATTTGTTGAATGTATGTGACGTGCAATGTACACATAGACTGCTAAGACACCATAGTTACATGACACTGAGTAAAAAATCAGCATTCTACCAGGAAAACACACTTTAATTGGATTAGGAGCTTCCTGACTGACAAGATCTAAGAAAGCCATCAGGAGAGAAATCGTTGACCTTCCACTGCTTATTATTTTCCTCAGTGAACTGTAAGTAATTGTAAAATCTCTTAGAGTAATCTGTGCTGAATTGGTGAACTGGTAAATAAAGGTGAAACCAGACTTGACATGCAGCATAGTCTGAAATGCTTCATAGGTTAAAACCAGCCTGGTTTTGCCGACCCAAGTATGCAGCAGCTCCTTCAAAAATATGGGGAGAAAAGCAGTTACAGGAGTGTAGTAGGAGGAGTAAGAATACGTGTGATCCTTACAACCTTGACATGATCAGAGAATTTTTTTCATGTCTAGCCCTAGTTTCAAAAAAGCCACATCCAAAGTTAGACCTATAAAAGTGCCAGCTTGCCTGGAAAGTGGAAACTCTGTGGTGGGAACCAAAAATTTCTATGAGCAATTCTGTCTCTCTCCTCACAGGGCCAGAGTACTGCCTCCTGAGGTAAAAAAAAAAGCAACAGTGTTGACTTCAAAGCTGAAGAAAATTGTGTTACAACAGGAAACTGGACAAATTCAATGTTTATCATGTCAAAGAAGGGCTTAAAATAGGATGGGATTACAGTATTATCTGCTCATCCAAAAATGGAACAAAATGTTGAATGTCAAAACAATATAATTTGTGTCCGATCACTAGCAAGAAACTTAAGGAAAGGGTTTATTTTGAAAGAAAGTGCGTGCAAATATACACTTTATTTGGGATGACCAAACAGTGGTCTATGGTTTTGTTATATGCTGTACTAAGATCCTTTAAATCTCCTTTTCAGAACAGCTGGTACCATTTGAACTACCCTCCAAAAAAGTACTTCTCTGAGTGTCATTAAATAATGATTTTTTTTAAGCCCACACAAACACTTGGCTTTTTCTGTCTAGTTTATCAATGATGAGTGTTTGCAAAGTCCAAAACTGAGCACTGGCTGTATTTCACTGGTGCGATGGAGGAGCCAGGAAAAACACATCTCCTGGGGAGTATTCCCACTTGTAAATTTATTTTTGATACATATAGGGTGGAATTGGGTTTCTGTGCTTGTTTTGATCTCTTTGCAAATTCTTATTAAAAGAATGTCTTCCAGCTCCACAGAAAATGCATATCCTGTTCCAATCCAATAAGTCCCACAGCCAGAAGCACAGGGCAGTGGGAGCACAATTTTCACAAAGTATTTCTGTAGAGTAACTACTTTTCCTGCCTGAGGAAGGGTACCACCATCTGATCTTTGACAAAATCCCACAGGTGCCTCCGACACTGAGCAAGTGTCAGCCCAGTCCTTTGCTCAGCACAGGAATATTCACGCAGTTGAGCTGTGCACTACACACAGATAAAAACCAAGTGTTTTTTTCACAGCAGTCGGTTACACTGCTGTATAAGCCTTGCTCACTCAAGGCACAACCCATTGTCACGGACCCACTCAGACCCACTCTTTGGTGTCATCGGTGGGCTCTGTTCCAGGGTGGCCCCACGACTGTCACCAGATGATACTTTGAAGGTGGTGCAGTGCCATCCCGCTGTACTCCACTTGTGCAGGAGAAATTCACTTGTAGCCTGCATAGTCTGTTGTGATTATAGCAAGACCACATGTTCAAGTAATTCCATTCTATATTTTTGTGTCACTTTTTCTTTTGGATTTCATTTGTTGTTTTTTTTTTTTTTGATGGGGAGAGAGAATTCAAGAAAAAGTTACCTTTCCATCTACCAGGTTGTCTGTTTTGACAAGCAAAGAAACAGGGATCAGCATTACTTAGCCATGTTATGGTTTTTCCTCCTCAGACAGTGTCCACTTTTCTGGTATCTCCTCATTATACTTCAACTGTGAGGCCAGTTCTACAGCAAAAGTTGGAGCATTTGCAGTTTTACTTCTGTTGCCAGGCTCCCTCTTCATTGTGGGAGGGTTCCATATGCGACCAAAGGATGATTTTCCTCTGTGTTAAGAAATAGTTCTGGCACTAAACTATTTGAGTCATCTTTCTGTTTGCTTGACTTCTCCCATAATAATATTATCCAAAACTTGATTCACCAGCTAATCTCACAAGACTGTATTTTAGATGTTTAAGGAAAAAAAAAAAAATCTTGTTTTTTCATTTTGACCTAAGAAAGCTCAGAGTTGAAAGAGTTGTGCTGAATTTCACTTCAATTGAGGTTAGAGGGCAAAAACTTCTCCAGAAAGGTACATTCTTTAGATGTTCAATTTACAACATGATCAATTACTGTCTGTTTTATTTGGGAGGAGCATGGTAACATCATTGCTAGTATTGTGGTATGTCTTACCAGTTCTCAGAACCATCATGTTACCTCTGAATTACCAGAATGATTCTCTCATATGTATTCAAATTTCCTCTCGGGGATGCAATACTAAGTTCAAGTTCAAGAGAAACAATCAAAAGGTCCCATATGGACTCACTCATAGATGTTGCTGCCTCATAAGAATCAAGGTGACTCAAGATGTTATCTGGTCAAAAGCTGTTCTTCAAGACAAGGTTAACTATATCTGTGCTAGTCCTTAAATGGGACATTTTCTTGGATACAGATTCAATTTTAGGTTGCAATCAACATACTGGAGCAGGTAGGCATGGCTGTTATTCTAGAAATCTGTTTAGTTTTTTGTTGCATGTTTTTGTGGATTCTTGGTGGAGAAAAGAGGAGGGATTACTGTAATGTGAGAAAGATAAAATCACAGACCAGGGTCCCACCATTCTAAGTGCTGTACAAAGCTCTCACAAATGTATCTCCAAAATGTTGCAATTTAAATAAAAGACAAGAAATAAGGCACTATGAACAAATTAATATGTCAGTACTGGAAAGCACTATGTGCAGTAATCTCCATGTTTCAGTTGCCATTTTTAGCCAAATGTTTTATAAACGTGGTGTCAGGGGAGTTTAAGGGTGAGATGTAAAAGAAGCTAACGGGAGACTTCTCTGGAACTTCCTAATTTGGAAAGGAAGCTGATGAGAAAATAGGTGGCACTTGGCATCAAGGATGGCATCATGGAGGTTGGAGTAAATGCCCCATCAATGAATGAAAGATTTCAAAATTAGGATTAGGCTATGATGAGCCTTTAGAGTAAAGACCAAGAATTTGTACTCACTCTAATACAGACAGTGGGACGACACAGAAAGCGAGGGACAGTGACAAGGTCCTGCGCTAAGAGAAACTGCAAATAATCTCTTGTATTTGGCATGGAAATGATAAGGACAGAGGTGCATTTGCCAATGACAGAGAAAAGGGAATAATTGAAACATTTCGTGAGTAAGTTTTACTGCATGAGAGAGCGGAAAGTCAATAGCTTTTTCAGAAACATTGAAGGACTTTTAAAATTTAGAGATAGTTTGGACCTAAGGACCAGACGGACTGACAGTACACTTTGATCCACAGTGGAAGTCTCTCCTTAAACCGCTACTTTAAGTTATTACATCTGTGGCAATTTTTGTTCAGTTGTTCTTTGCTTCCATATGTATCTAGGCAACACCTGGAATAATATTATTCTCTAAAAACTTCTAGAACCCAGTGTTTCATTGCAACATGTTGCAACATTTTCATTTTAAAGATACAGATTTCATACACAGAGACACAGAAACACAGACACACACACTTATTTACAAGGTCAATCCATGCATGTGTGTTCAGATGCAAAAATAAACAATTTTTGAGCAGGCTTAGTCAAATAGTTTTCCCTCTGGTTGCTATTTCTTTTTGTCAGAATTCAGCCGGAAATAAATGTGTGAAGTTAGGTGTGCATGTATATGTTTTTTAACAAGGAGTCATAACATTATGACAGTAGTCAGCTCCTTATGAAAGCATTATGAGCGGCAAAGAGATAATAAGTAATTATGTTTTATATGGTATACTAATTATAATTACAATGAAGGTTAATAAGATCGTTATCTCAAGAATTATACTGTAATATGTGGAACAGGGAATTCTCTTATTACCTTCAAGAACTGCAGCAGAACTGCAAGCCTTTTTTACAGTTTAAGTTTATGAAAAGAATTTGGATGATCTCATTTGTCTAACGAAGTTGCAGTTATATTTTTGAGTAACAAAGTCACATAGTGGAATTACTTTAACAAATACATCCTACAGAAGGTATTATCATTTTAATTACCTCAAGATGTTTAGAGCTATTTCCTTTTAATTAAAAATCAGAGGACCTCAGAGCAGTGGTATGCCTAAATAGCCCAGGGAAATCATGTGTTGATCTGTGGTTGCTATGAGAATATTCAGAACTATATACTGTCTGTGGATTAACATATAGCTATGTAAATTAGAAATGCTTTGAAAAGCTTGAAGGCTTAATGCAAATTGCATTTCGATGGATACACGCTCTCTAATTACTTAGGCACATTGCAATGAGTTATAAGTTATTACATTGTGTACTATTTCCACACTTCAAAGGCAGACTCTGTCTAAAGCCCTTCCTTACTTTGCAGTATCCGAAATTTCCCTGCAGAGTCCACCTGTAGGAACTGTGCATTTCATGCAGGTTACAGCGCTTGTGTGGGGCAAAGCAAGCAAGTCCACACTTAAACCACAATAGAAACCCCAAGAAACAATCTATGGAAAGGAGTGGTCCCTGAGCCAAAGGTTTTCTTCTTATGAAACATCCAAGGTCTTTAAGGAGAAGCGAAGAGAATCCCAGCGTGTAGGAAGCTGATCCACAGCATCAGGGGTGTGCGCTGGTCAAGCCCACGTGCATGGGAACTTGGGGAGAAGACCCCAAGAAGATTTGAGAGAAGGCCCAAGGACAACAGCTCCATAAAAGCAGTGTTTTGTTATCCTCTAGCTGGGCCATAACATCTGGAAAGGCCACGTTCACACATCACCAGCTGGTCTAACAGTTTGGGAAATGTTTTCTTTCTTTGTCCTCAAACTTTGTTAAGTATGTGAGTGATGTTGTGTCTAACTCATTAAATCTGGCAAAGATCACAGGTATGGGTTAAATCTGAGCCGCAATGGCACGGATTTTGGAAGAGTTGCAAGGCGGGGTATGAAGAAGACAAGCTGTGGTTTTCCTCCTAGCAGCCAGCATAAAGCTTAAGGCACAGCCTGAACCCAGCGCCTCCGGCCATGTAGTTTGACGGCACCTGCCTATCCCCAGGGGTTCAGATGAGAAGAGCATCTGTGGAGGCTTGGGCCGAAACATCTGCACATCACTCTGTAAACACAGCTTACCATATGTTACCAAATTGCCAAAGCAGCCTGTGGTTCAAAAGGAGGACTCCTGATGAAAGCAGAGGAAGAGTATATGGTAAGAACCTTTTTATCTATGCTACAGTGTGACCAGAAGCAGGTTTATAATTGCATTAAATTGTTTATGCAGCGATGTGACAGCTGACATCCCTGTTTTCTCCTCCCACTTGTCAAATTCCATTTTATTTTTGGCTACTTGAACGTATTGGTTATTTTGTTGAAATATGTTTTACCATATTGCATTATTGCCTTCCCTGATTTGCTTCATAATTTAAAGATACTGTAAAATGATTTAAGTCCCAAATATGAGTAAACTGGTGTGTCTACCATTACATCTTCCTCAACAGTGAAAGAAACAGGGATATATAGACAGAATTCATCCCTTTCAGGGGTCTCTGCTAAACACAGGAAGAAAGCTCTGTTTAGAGCTGCTATTTTGCAAAACTAAGTAATGCTCTCCAACAACATTCCACCAATGGCTCAGTGTGGTGAAGCAAAGTTGTGTCTTGCCTATCACCTCTTCTAAAATATTCCTATCTCCAGGAAACAAAATCTCAGAAACCACTGTCCCTCTGCTGCCAGCTGGCACTTCTGTCTCGGTAGAAGAGCCAGAAGACAGCCACTGAAAAGCAAGTTTTCTGATTTGTGTGCATTTTTGGTCCAATTTGAACAATTACTGTGGGTTTGTTTCTTTTTAAATTTCCCACAA
This sequence comes from Scolopax mira, assembly GCA_004320125.1. NCBI lineage: Eukaryota > Metazoa > Chordata > Aves > Charadriiformes > Scolopacidae > Scolopax > Scolopax mira. Next base: position 148,737 of record BJBW01002020.1, read on the forward strand.
ACAACTCCTCAGAAAATCAGTTGCAGAAACACTGCTACATGATCTTCCAGAAACTGCGTTCCAGAATCCTCCTACTCCTTTGCAACTCGCCTGCTGCTGTGTCGCAAGATCTCAAAATCTTTACCTTTGGGTAAAATACGGACACGAGAGAAAGTTGTTCATCCCCTTCCCTTCATCATTTGTATACCCCCACCTTTCTATAACCTTACCTTCCTGTCCCACAGCAATGCAGAGGGCAGAATTGTTGCCAGTGGACCATACTGGTGGGCCACCAGCTCACGCAGCTTGACTCTAGTGTTTCTTTCAGACAGGTTTCTTCTGCTGTAACCTTAGTCCTCCCTGTCACACCCACTTCCCACCCTATAAATTTTCAACACATGAGGCATCTGTGTACAAAGTCACATCATGAGGTGGCCCTGTGGGAACCTTATGCCTCAGATCAGATGACAGATACACATCTCTAAACCTGTGTGGTCATAGGAGGCCAAGACATATTGTCTCATGTGATGGTGTATGTGGAGGTAGTAGATTTGCAGTGCCACACTGAGGGAGTCTGAGATGCACTCACCAGGATGTGTGGCTCTTTGAGCTAGTGTTCCACCCTGGTTTGCTGTACTTGAACTTGTATTACGTCTCAGGAGACACCACATCTGGCCTATATGAAAGGGAAAAGCAATAAATTCAGTCACTATATGGTTAACCTAGCTAAACAGATGCCTCAAAACCATTGGGGCCAGGGAGCCATGGCTTTTCAGCTGCCAGCCCAGAGACATGAACATGTGACAGTAAGTATGAACCACTCAGCATCTTGCTGAGTCATAAAATCATTTAGGTTGGAGAAGACCTTTAAGGTCATCAACTTCAACCACTTCAACCTAGCACTGCCAAGTCCACCACTAAACCATGCCCCTAAGTGTGACATCTGCATGTCTTTTAAGTTCCTCCAGGGATGGTGGCTTGACTTAACCACTTCCCTGGGCAGCCTGTTCCAATGCTGGACAACCCATCAAAAAGTCCTCTCTTCAACCTGATGTGACCATCTCAACCCCTCCCTTTCTTCTGCCAAGCCAAGCCCAGGATCCCCACATCTTTTCTCTCATCCCACAGCACTATCCATTTCTCCCATTCTCTTGTCTTAATTTTCCTCTCCCTAAACATTCATGTATCACATTCACTCTGTTCTTGTGCCACTCTGAATGCCTCTATGGTTTTTGACACTGTCAAACTAACATACTGGAAATCTTCCTTTGTCTCAAGTACATTTATAGCCAGAGGCTTTGGAGTTTCGCCAGTGGAACAATCTACATTGACGCAGGCTTGGCATTGGTAGGCCTCTTGCTCGTGTCCCAATAAGTCAATGGGTACAAGGTGGCCCATGCTCTTCTCAACTACTTGGAATGTTAGCATTAAGCTGTCTGTAGATTAACTATTTGTTGGGGACTGTGTTTAATATAGTTCCCTCAAAGAGACAGAGAGCACAGTAGCATCATCCTGTACACATAAGTAAATATTAAAACGCAAGCTATGAAGAAGCTATTGCCATTTTTCTTTCTACTTCTACACACTGCGAGTGGCTAACCATGGAAGAACCTCCTAAATGTCCCTCTGCTAGTACTGAACAACCCTTATCACATTACAGATCTTCCTCATAGAAGTGGTTTATGGGCACTTTGAGCTGAAATTTTGCTCTCACGTTTGAAAATCTAAGCACTTGCAAGTCAGATATCTGTACTGAATGGCAACGGAAGCATAACCATCACAAGAGGGTTTTTTTCAGCATCTTTAAGAAGCTGGTGACCTGGGCTAAGAGTATATAACTTGATAGTTTCTATGGCAAGATGCTTTTTTATGCAAGATAAAGGTCAAGCACATCTGGAAGACATAATAGCCGCATCCTATAGAGACTACATCAACTATCTTGCTGCCAAAATCTACTATAAACAGGCACAAAGGGCCAATCTGCTGATTTTCCCAGCTGTCACTGGTTTATTTAAGAGGCTGTCAGTTCTCAATTATTGTTCCATTAAGAAAAAAATGAAATCTATTGTGTAAGCTCTGTGCCAAATTACCATTGCTGCATGCTACATTTTCTTGAATTTTGAAAAGCTCATTTTCTGTTGTGCTATTTATCTCCTTGGACTGTACCTAATTATTAAATGGTCCCTAAAATTTTTTAGCCATTTCACAGAACATGAAAAATATATTTCCTTGAAATAGTTATAGCAAGAAATCTGCTTTAAATGGGACAACTGTTTGCTGTCTCAATCTAAACTGTCCAATACACCTTTTAAACATTCCAATGTTTACGCTGACTTTGTTTTTGAAGTCACTGTAAAAGAACTCGCTGCAATAGCATTACTCAAAACTGCATGGTGCAACTCTGGGTGAAAAAGGTACCATATGCAAGAAGACAAACTTAAGAAGTGAAGTTACTTCACTTATTGTGAAGTTGAGAGTTGCAGGACTTGCTAATAGGAGGCACCCTGCAGACAGATGCATCCCAACCCTTGTTCCTCTCTGCAGCTACAGAGCCTGTGTTCAGGACAGTGCATGACAGCAAGTGGCTGCAGAGGCCACAGCCCTTCTCTGTGGGTAAGGACAAGTCTTTAAAACAGTGCTGCCAGCAAGGAGGTACCACTCGCCTTTTAAGTACTACCTCAGGGAAGGGAAGGACCACATCCAGCTCTCTTCTTAGTTTGTGATGTCTGAAATGCACTTCCCAAGAAAATGTCTTTACTATTTGCTTCTGAATGGTTTTGGAGTCCCTCCTGTTGAAACTAGGCCCACGTGCATCCCAAGGTGTCAGAAGCAGAGCTACAGCTCATCAGTAGAAGGTGAGACTTGGTCCGTGGGTCCCAGCTCCTTCTGTGCTCAGCAAAGTCCCCAGCACAGCAATTTCCTCAACTTTCTTGGGTGAAGCCAAGCAGGAGGAGTGTGGTCCACTGCGTAATTGCATCACATCTTTGGTGAGGCTATGCTTCTGACCAGGTGTCAGAAGGTGTCATCAGCAGCTGCAATTCAAAGTGCTATCAGGTTATGTTCACCAAACTGGATATTTTTTTTGTGCTCAAACGAAAATTCAGAACAGTCTCAGTCTGGTATTGTTTCGTGATTTCATTGATTACCTGTAAAGAAATGCATTGCTTGAGTCCTTAAAAATTAGCAAAGGAGTATTAAATGCAGAGAAACCTTAAAATGGATGGATTTGCAGCAGCCAGCAGGAGGTGAAGGACAGTATCAGGCACTGGCTTTGTCTTTATTCCTAGAATCAGAGCAAGTGAGAAACTGCCATTACAGTTTCTTCCTTTGCACCAGCAATTTTATTTCTTTAGGGATGTAGAAAGTAAAATTAAAAACAAAAGTCAAAATAACTTGTGCTTCCAATTTATTCCACAAATTAAATGAAGAGCTAACGCTTGCTGAAGAAGCTACACCATAGAGAGTTTGCTAGGGATTTACAGCATATCCCTGTGCAGTAGCTTCCTGTGTACCTACTTGCCCATGGCCTCAACTAAATTTTAGATTGCTGCTTTCTTAATTTAGCCCAAATCTAACTGACAAAGGTCAGCATCTTTCTAGTCTTTGGCTACACTTTGCTAAAGCAAGTTAAACTGGCCATCTACAGTGTATTTAAAAAAATCTTTTTCTGCTCTCATTCTTTTTTAAAGACTAGTTAGAGTTCCACATTGTGGAACTCAGCTCCTTTATTTACACTCTGGAGATCCCCAGAGGTGGAGGTCTATTAAATGCCTGCCTTATGAGGTGATTAACGAAGGGTGATTTGTTTTCCTGGGAACCCTGTAATACTAGAGAGGGTAGGGTCTGGGCTCTGTTCCAGGAGAAAGGGGAAGACACACAAGGGGAGAGGTTCTGATGAGTCAGCACATCTGAGACAACAGCAAACCCAGACCACAGCCAGTATGTTGACTGGGACCTGTTTGAGCAGCAGGTGCACGTTAGTCAGCATCTACCAGGAATAATCACAAATGTAATCCCCAGCATGCTTCAGTGGGCACAACCCCAGCTCCTGAAAAACTGCCGAAACTGCTGATTCTGTGACAAGAACAAGTATGTCTTCCTCAAACACAAGTCAGACAGGGTGGGGACAAAACTTGGCCTCAGTCTGCAAGCTGGACATTGGCCAAAGGGCCCTGAATACAATGGGGTGTGGAGGCAGATTTCATCTTAGATTTTTACTCTGTGGATAGTACCCGAGTGAGGAAATCACTAATGGTCAGTGATACTTCATCAGGCTACAAGCTGAGCAACCCCCTGTCTTCACCTGCATTTAGCCCAGGAGGCTGGTGTCTGAACCAGCCTCTCCTGGCTTTAGATATTGGCCAAATGGTGCACCTGAGGTGAACATCTTGAATCCCTTTGTAATCACTGACTAGAAACAGACACTTACAGGGTACGGTTCATAACAGCTGTTTCAGAGGTGTACGGTGGGGTGAGAACAGCAGCAATCTCTGCTGACACTACCAAAGGTATTTATTTCCAGACTGGAATATCTGTTAGGGGAGATACCTGTAAGTCAACATTCACATGCCCCCAGATCTGTTGCACTTGCACCCAACCATCTCTGGTGAGATCCAGAAACAAGGCTGTGAATATCTACCTACCGCCTTGGCCCTTTTCAGGAGTTATAAGGGGAAGAAAGAGTACCCCACTGATGCAATGATGGTCCCTCCACTCCTGAAGTGCTATTACTGAGAAAAAATATGACCATGAACCAGAAAGAAAGATGAGAACAACAGCAACATTTCAGATATTAGTTCCTTTTTTGTGTCTCAACAGATGAAACTTTAGGCGACATCTAAGATTGTTTTGGTGTGCGGGGGGGTGTATTTATTAACTTAAATCCTATATTGGATATTGGACATATCAGTTAAACTGCAAGTTCTGTAGAAAACAATCTGTTTATCCAGAGGGTTAACACAAGAGGGATGAATCAATACCATTCCTCTTCAAGCAGTGTTATAGACAGAAGTAAAAAAGGATCCCAGCCAGTACCTGCCAGTGAAGGGCACCTCTGCAGAGCACAAAGTTAAATCTCTGCTGGTAAATTAAGCAGGTTCAAAAAGGCAGCCAGGCGCTCCAGCCAGCTGGCACAGAGCAAGTCTGCTATAGAGCTCGCCTCTCCTCCGAGACAGGGCAGATGCAGGTAGCCACCACCCATGGGGAGTGGCCCCAGCAACCGCTGGGGAGAGATGGCTGTCGCTGGCCACTCCAGCCCAGCCACTGCTCCAGCAGCCCAACACTGCAAACAGCCACCTCAGCTCCCACAGGCCGAGGCCCTGGCATTCCCTAATTATTCATAGGAATGTAAACGGTAAGTGAAAATAGCCATTTAGGAAGAAAGAAATAAAAATGAATATCATACTTTTACCTCTGCCTTAGACTGCAAAAAAAAAAAAAATGTTTAAACCAGAATTTTCAAAAATGAAACAACTTATGGATTTTGGCTTATTCTTTGAAAGTGTTGAAGGGTAAGGAAAATCTCTAACCTACAGAAATGATCTTAAATTCACTGGGATCATCAGACATGGCAGAAAGTAAAGAGAACTGTCTTCAATAGCGTGCAAACGTGCCTTGGTTTCAGAGCTGGAAAAATATCCAGTATTCCAGATGGAGAGCAAACCGAAAAACATTCTTTGTTTATATTTATTTGTTCAATCTCATGGTGTCCTTGGTTGCCCAGAGGAGCTACTGAGAGTAGTTTCTACTGTGCTGGTGGTTAGCGTTAGGTTACACACGCTTTTAGAAATTCAGCTGTCTGCCACTAATGAATTGTTCAGCGTAGCTTGAGGGTAATGACGCAATTAGCAAAAGCAGGCCAAAATTGTCCCAGGTGAAAGTCTCCTGATGTCAATGGTTTAATTCTCGATGATGTGCTTGTTCCAGTATGTGTAGAGACAATATGTAGAAAGAAGAGTCTTGCAAAAGGACTTACATAGATTTTGTCTTTTCTGACACTAATCCTGACTTACACTGAATAAAAATGTAAAATCGCAATATCTGCATTGAGAGCAACAGTGCATTTCTGTAGACTGACTCACACGTTCAGCTTATTAATAATTATTTTGGGTTTTTTTAACAGTATTCTTTACAATTCTACACACAGGGATATAAAATAATAGTTGTTCTGTTCCTTGACTACATGCTACTTTTTTGAATTTGTAAAAGTAAAAAAAAAAAAAAAGTTGAAGTCTTTGTTACCCCTGGTTGTTTTAGGAATGGATTTGCTTCAGAGGATCCTCCAGCTAGAGCATGTCAGGCAAAAAGAGTGAAATTTGCCTTCACTTCCCCCCTAAATGAGGCACTCTGTTAAACAAGGCAATAGGCTTTCCCTGCCCAAAAGGCTTTTAAATTCCATTTCATCAATTATTTAAAGACATATTGCATTGCAGAGAAGTTACCAGGGCTTCATGATTGGTAGCCTAACAGATAAGAAAAGGAGTCAAAATTGAAAGCACAAACCTGCCATTTCACCCAAGTCATGCAAAAAGTCTGTGTCAGAGCTCCCAAACCATTCTGATTCAGGGTTACTCAATTATTTTTTCCAGACTTCACTGGAAAATTGTATCATTGTCCCCTTGGTAGAAAGTGAAGCCCTGATACAGGTCTCCCTGGCCAGAAAGGCTCTCCAGGCTGCACAGAGTATTTGCCTTCATTGGGACAGAGACATCAACATCTGAAACTGTGACAAAATCCATGCAAATCATGTTCATGGTCAAGATTTTGTCCAGAAACCACCAGCCCTGGTTTGGTGTCTTAAATAAAAAGCCATCCTTCCCCTTATTGCTTTCTAAACAATGACAGTAATGAGGGCAAATTTATGACTTGTGGGGTAGTCTGCTTGATACTAATCCAAACAGTACAACATACAGTCATCAGTTTTATTATTCCTGAAAAAAACAGTGCTTTTGTAATGGATCTGCTTAAGTGTGACCTCTTAAATTATCTCTGCTAGTGGTTTGTAGCAACAGTTCCCCAGCTGTGCTGTTATTCATCAGTAACCATAGAAATTAAAGTACTGCCAAGTATGTGCTCTTTGTTTTTTTCGAAGGGCTGAAAGATGATGCAGTGATGTCTTTGCCCCTCCTGACTTAATTCTGAACTCGCCCACTGGCAGACCTGATGGAGAGGTGAAGAGGAAACCTGCTGTCATTGGAAAGCTCTGTCACCAGTGAGCTTAGTCAACAACGTCCCTTCTGCAAATGGGCTGCTGGTGCATTTTCAAAAAGCCTGCAGCTAGAAATAGTCATATCCTGTTATTCTATAATTGCAGTCCTTAATGAAAAACTTTTTTTGTTTGTTTGTGTATTTCTGTTGAGATTGAACTGGAGCAGTGCTGGTATTTTTAGACGAATTATTTGTTTTGGAAAGAAAAAAAGTTGCATAAAATCTATCCTAAAAGAATGCCTTCAAGTTAATTATTGGCCCACGTTGAGTTTTTTGTGGGTAATTCTGTTATTAGGATAGGATTGTTTTACTCTGAACTACAGTCAGTGGAGTAACACATTTCCAATGGGCAGCAGTAATCATGTGTTAAGATGGAATAAACCCTCTTTTGCCCCAATTATAGAGACAGACATTTAGGTGAGACCAGACTCCTAACTTTTAGGCAGCTACAGACAGGTGAGAGAACTACTCCTGGTGGCTTACTGCCCATTTAATGGGAAATTTAAGGACTAAGAAACTTTGTTATTTCACTTTGTATTCCACTAGTTGCTTTACTGTCACTCTTGGTATTGCCCACTAAAAACCAGCTCTCCATTGGCAATACCTCACTCAATGTGCTTTTGCTTTTTGTTGGATATTGGCAACATCGCTCCTATAGAAGAGGAGACTGCTTCCAATTTGCCCAGGAGAACTTAGAGAACATCTGCCACTTGCAGGGAAGTGTGGTGCAGAGGTTTCTGCAGGAGCTTTTCAAGAGGGAAAAGATGCGGGAGGACTGTCTGGCTTGGCTTGGCAGCACCAAACCCAGGTGTCTCTGAGCACTTCTGCCTTGGCAGGAGCAATGGAGGAAGTAACTTGTGTACCTCTACTACCAGAGCAAAAATAACACCACCCTGGACTTGTGAATCAATGTTAAACTAAAAGAATAGGTTTGTCAAAAATGTCCCTCTGACACCCTTTGAGGGTTCACTAACACCCAACCTGACCTCTTCCTCACAGGAACTTGTCTAGGGGGGGAAAAATCTGATTTTAAATTTTAACTTGTAATTATCAGATATTCCATGCTGATGTGTACCAAAAATGTTGGATCACTGAAATGCTTGGAGTCTGAGGAAAAAAAAAATAGAAAAAGCACTTCATACTGGTTCAAATAAGGAAATCAGTACAAATTCCACAAAGACAAATCTGCCAACTCCAGATTCCAAATGAATTAAAAAGTCTATATTTAGCTCCCATTTAGCTCCTACTATTTCTGTTTCAATTATAAAACATTTCTTGTTAAATACACACCATCATCTCAAATGCTCCACTTGACATAGTTGCTTAGAGCCCCGTAATTCATCTCTATTTTTAGTGTGCTCACAGATAAAGGCATGGCAAAGGGCAGCAAGTAAAGGATCCAGGCTGGTGTTTTTACAGGACCCTCACAGTTGCTGCACTAGGAATTGCTCTGGAAGCAATCCAAACCTGGCCCAACACCCATCAAACAATTTCTCTCACAAAGGTGAGTGTCAGATCTTAAGCAATCCTTCCCCTGCTTTTGGGAAGGGTAGGAGAAAAGGGGGCAGGAATCCCTGGAAGAGCAGAAGCAGCAGATTTTCTCAGTAGGCACCTGACGTTAAGTGCTGCTTTGTGCCCATGAAGGGGAGAGTGAAGAGGACCCTGACAGAGAGAGACATGTTTAATCTAAATGCCAGGCCTGGACTTTAAAAGGAGTATTAGGCCGTTGGAATTTTTTTATCCTGGCTATCCAGATTTTCATGAAAGATTTGCAATTCCCTAATTGCACATTAGAAACAAAAGTGTTTCCATCTTCTAATAAACTCTAAACTTCTTTCCAGAATCCCTTCAAAATGCTCAGGATGTGTTCCCTGAGTCCTGTGGGCTGCCACAGGGGATTTCAAATTTACCCGCGGCCTGTGCTCTGGAAGTAAAACAGGGAAGGGGACACAGAAACAAGATTTAGTCCCAGCTGTGGGAAATGGCAGCGGGCTGAAAAACAGGTGGGTTGTTTTTTTCTTTCATTTTATTTTATCTCCATAATTAGAAAAACGAATTTTTTTAGCAGCTTTCACAAAAGGAAATCAAACTGATGGAAAATCTGGATGGATGGCGGAGACGTGGGCTCAACTGTCAGCTTTCACTCAGGCTCACACCAAGGTGTGAAGGCTCTCAGGAGCCCCCCCTGTCCTGGGTTGAGAGAAAAGGACAAACTTTTCTTCTAATGCTGGGGAAAATCCCACTTTTAGAACAGTCTTGTGTCTGAACTTGTGAAAATATGTACTTTATAGCCAGCCAGACTCTGCAGGATTCAAGGTTAGTGTTTTTGAGCCTGGACAGGTGCAGGGACAAGGAAGAGCAAGGCCTGGGCATTTGACCCAGGCTGGCCAACAGGATTATTTCATACCGTGAACATCACATTGAATATAAATTGGAAAAGTTTCCTGCATGGCTCTCTCTCCCTTGATGACGGTGGGTCCAGACAACTCCTTGCCCCAGTGCTGGAACCCTGAGGCCTTCCCTTCTCTTCCTCCTGAAGCTGTTGCGCTCACAGTGTCCGACATTTGCTGTCCATTTCTGGGAGTGGACAGCTTCCTGCTAATAGAATTGGCTGAGTGTAATTCTTGTATATCTTATATCACTTATATCACTATCACTTAATACATTAGTATTATTGTTAATTATTTAGTCTTAGTCTAGTAAATCTATTTCTTTTTCAACTGTTGGGTTTCTTTGTCTTCCCCAATTCCCCTTTTCGGGTGGAGAGGGGTTATCAGGTGATAGAATAATTGTCTAAAAGACAATTGTTATGGGTTTTCTCAAACCATAACACCCCCTTTCAAGACTCTTAGGGAAATGTCCTTGCTTTACCACCCTGTCACATGCAATGGTGCTTTGCCAAACTCATGGGAAGTTCAACTCATCAAACTTGAATTTAGCTAGTGTCAATTTGGCTGAACTGGATTTGGCTGAGTTGCTTGATATAATTAGATGGGCTCTCCTTGGAAGAAGTTAGGAAAAAAGAGAATTTAAACTGGAATACAATTTCTATCACTAAAATGAAGTGGGATGTGAAGCAGTCCCATAAGGAAGGAAGCTGATTCTTGTGTCCAAAGTCTTTCAAAGCTGGACCACACAAAATCCTAAGTACTTCTCCCAGAAGCAATCATCCATGGGCAGAAAGATGGAAGGGATGAGGTAATATAAGATATATATCAAACCCCTCACTGAGGTACAAAGAGGGAGGTGTATATCCCCAGTACAGAGAAAAAGGCAAGCAGAGAGGTTAAAAGTTAGCTCCAAAACAGTCAGCTATCATTGTCGAATAATAAGTGTGTTGTGGAAAACTCTCAGTTAGTTAATCCTAGAAGCAACTAAATTTTACTGGTAGCTCACTTTGAGATTTCAGCCTTAATTTAGCTACTCTGTGAAATATGGGCTTGAACCTCCTATTAGAGCTACAGACAGGAGCAGACACAGCATTGTCATATATCCAAATTCAGCCTGAAACATTAAACAATTTAACTGTACTGGAGCTTGTATACACAAGCTGTCTACAAGGTAGAAGATAAATGTTAACGTCCTTTTGTTTACATGAGAGTAAAAGCAGTCTCTTGATACATGTGAGGATAGTTTGAACTTCCAATACAGAACCAAAATTATCACAAGTGTGATTTTTTTTTATTAAATATTTTTAGCAGAAGGTTATCCAATTTGATTAGAATAATTTTAGAAAGTAAGTTGGCTTGAAATAGCTGCACATCAAACAACTACTCTCAAACAAAATTAATGATTAAAATATAAAGCTCTATGTCACATACAGGCCATGTTAACAAAAATGGTTCAGTTCTTTTCTGCTAGACGATATTTAAATGTAGAAGTATTTTTGGAACAAATTTGACACTGTAGGATATTATTTTGCACACCACTTTTTTTTAGCAGGATATCTTAAAATAGCAAGAAAACGAGAAGAGTCTTCTAGGAAAAATCAAAGACCTTTTTAATAAAAGCAAGTAACAAGAAAAGAAACTAACAAGGGAAAACAAACCAGATGACTTTCTTGTGACCACGAGCTTTGACTGATTGCTGAATTTGCACTTGCAAAGACATTTCTTTTGCAAAGTTAAAATTTACTCTGGCTTGTTCTGAACTGCCTGTGCCTAGCACATTTGTTTTATCAGTGCTCAAATAGCATCTGATGTTGCTGATCCCGTGGAAGACATTTGTTTTGCAGAGCTTGTCCAAGTCTACACACCCAGTGATGTCTAGTAGGCTCCTTCTCCTCCTAGGATAGACTGATTTCTCATTTGGTGCAGCAAATTCCTGAAAACATGTGGTGAACTGGAAATCATCCTAACTCAACTGCTTCTTCTCGGAATGACACGTACTGACTGGCTACATTAAGGACTGAAAATATATAAATTTTATGATAGGTTGTCCCAAATAGCTTTGGAACAATAATTATGTTTATTCTCCTCACATGATGTCACGCGTTCATTCCATCGCAGTGTGAAACTTGGGCAATATAATGAAACATGGAAGGCCGGGCATTGTACCTGCAGACTTGGTAAGAGGCTACAGAAAAGACCATGGAAAACAACAGAGAAGCATCCAAAGACTTAAATGAACTTTGGGTCAGATCTTTAAAAGCAATGCCTTTTGTCTACTCCAACGAACCACACATTAGAAAGAAATTAGTTGGGTTTACATTTAACATTCACTTCTGAGCACAGAATTAAGATCATTTGCTCCAGTAAGAGTAAAATTCCCACTGCTTTAGAAGATGTAGTTCTTCACCAACAAATGCAGTCTTAGTCAACTTCACTTAACCATCAGTGGATCATCTGAATTGCAAATAATGTCATGGATGGACAAGCTTGATTAACACAGATTCTTCTGAGGTGTCTCTGTGCCACACCTCTCCACCGTGTATTTTCACTACTTTGGACATGAAACTGTTGCTTCTGGACCTAAGGTAAGTCCATATATTAGTACAGAAGTACACAGGGTTTATAATGCTCTCTCATAGGATGCTACTCACCACCAGTCCAAGTGTGAGCTGGCCAGTCCACATCCAGGTTTTTGGTTGTTTGGGATTTTTTTTAATCTGAGTGGCCTAGGCTTTCCCTACCCTGCAACTGGATATCTGGCTGCAAATGAAATAGAATAGAGGTCTCTTGGCTGAAGCTTGATGTTGTCATCTTTCCCCTAAAGAACTAAAACATCAAGGATTCATCAAAGCATGGCGATACTTGTGTTAGCCAAAATCAGATCAAAACCAACACATTTCTAAGTGCTTGTGTCAGACTACCAACATCAAACACTTGGCATGCTCGACACAACTGCCTTTTGAAAGACACCACAGAAAAATCAAATGTTTCCAATGCCTCCACTGGAAGCATGACATCTCTTTAAACATGTTCATTTAAGGACTGTTCCCCAAATGCAGGGGAGATTAAAAAGGTGTATAATTTGTTCACCAAAAAAATGGGCAAATCTCTAAACGTTAAGGTTGGTGCCATTCTGGTGTATTCTGAAGAGATGAAGAACTTGGGCTCGCCTAGACAAAAGGCTGTCCTGCTTCAGCTGCGCCTGGTAATGGTATAAACATAGTTGTGCTTACATACATATGCTCACACTTGTATAGCTGATTTTGGCCAGAGAAGGAATTTTACTAGTAAGAAACTTTTTATTAATATACATTCATAACTGTGTCCAAACCAGTGTTATGCCAGCATATATATATACTGGAAAAATAATAACACACTTAGAAAGTCCCAACTACATGATTATAAGCGCCACCTGTCTTCTCAAATAGCTTTTTGTCCCTCTTCTGAACATTTACCTGAAGGATGAAACATGATAAAGGATTGCACTCTGTCTTTCCTGAAGAAAACAACATAGGATATAGTACATTTAGTGTCTTGAAATAACATTAAGTGAACCAAAAAACCTGAAAGTTAGATTTGGCATGAGACATATCCATAAATCAGCTTTCCATTACATCAAATTCTCCATTATTTTTAATAATGAAATTGATGTTACAGCCTTTACCTAAGTTAAATATTCACTTAATATCACTGCATATTTCAAATGAGTATTCAAGGCAGGAGCTGGTCTGTAGGCTATGTATGTTGTGCTTAGAAGCTGAGGAAAGTCTCAATCAGGTCCCAGAGGACACTGGATGTGTTGGCAGTGATTGTGCAAGACAGGTGTCATCAGGTGTATGTGACCAGGAGAATTCCCAGGGGCAGAACAGTCAGAAACATCCATCTCACTCTTCCTTGCTTATTCCATCCTCAGAACTATCTTTTACATATTATGATTCCAAAATTACTTTTTACTGGTGGTAAGAACTATGTAAAATTGTAAAAAAATCAAATGCACACATTTAAACCTTCAGTTACTGTTGCTTGGAGGGCTATTTTCTATGGGCTTTTGGCAAATTTGGAAATTCTTGCTGCAGCTGTGAGTACTTCTATTTGAACATCTGAAATTCCACAGCTATCAGCACATTAGCTCAAACCTTGGTGACTCATAAATCTTTCTCAGCATCTTATTTCATGACGTATAGTTCAAGCATTAGATGGAAATTACATTTTGCAGAGACCATATTTGAATAGCATTACTTAAAGAGAAGCAAATGAATTTTTACTTTAATGGTAGCCCAGGTAGATATTAGCGAGTGTCCAGAAAAGCAAAGATCCAGTTTGAGCTAAATATCAGGTCCTTAAGAGAAACAAAAAAAAAAGAAAAAAAAAAAAAGAGAGAGACTTTTTTATCATTAGTAATGACATGAAACCTCATGGGTATCTGAAGATCTGAGATGAGACCATATTGTCTAAAAATGCAGACTTGAAGGCAGGCTCTGACACAGCACCCACTTTGCCAAGAGCTGGTGACAAGCAGATCCACCCACCCAAAGAATGCTGTTTCATTTCCCACTTCTTTAGCCATGCTTTCAACATGCTCTACAGACTGTGGACAGGCTCCTTGCAGCATTTTGGAGCTACCAAGTGCTATCTAAGCCTGCATAAAAGCCTTCTAAACATCCATCCAGGGCTGACTTATGATGCAGGTAATGGCATACCTAGTCAAGAAACAAGAAAACTTTTTTTTTATGGTGTTCCCAGTGGTTTTCCTGCAATTGCCACCCAGGCATACATTTTCCCTGATTATTAAAATCCATGGCCTGCTTGTGTCTGCTCAGAGATTCAATGTTTTTCTGCATCACAAACTATTGCACTGATGCTTTAGCTCAGTTTAGCATAAACCCTAAACTGGTGGCTAGGGACTCCTGTTCATTTCCAGACTTCTGAAACTTCCCAAACTTCCCTAGATCAGATCTTTTGCTGAAAGATTTCTTGCCACATTCCTGAAAATGTAGGCGTTTGGTCCTCTTTCTTATGACCCTGGATGATCTTGGCCTAGAATTAAGCCCCAGCTTAGTCCTGGTCATTTCTCACCAAGGACCTTAAATGGTCTCACTGCCAATTATCCAGAGGATCAGGGCACTCATCTAGGTCTATGTTGCCCACACACTGAGCACAATACATTACCAATGGTAACAAAGAGACTTTTCACCACTTTCCTCCACCTCCCAATGGTTATTTAACAGCTTATACACAGTGAAATAAGTTATCAGTCAATAAACCTCAAGAGCAGCCCAAGTCAGTCTGTGCACCAGCAGCCTGATGGTTTGAGTCCTCTTCTGACAGAATGGTGGGCACTTAGACATCACCTCCTCTTCTTGCTCTTCTATAGAAGGTGTTCATCAAAGACTGACACAAGCTACAGACGAAGAGGCTTCATTGCATTGACTGAAGTGAGAACATATGGATGGACCCCAGCTAAAACCTCTGGGCCAGACTAGACAGACTTAATCACTGCTCTATCAAACATTAAAAAGTGATTTCACCTTGTCCTCCAAGCTTTGCTCAGGCAGAACAGGTACAAGTCCCGAGAACATGCCCAGGGGACAAGGACCTCATGAGGAAGAATGACAAAACGTTTGGAGCCTGGGAGACCTGGGATGAATTAAGTTACTGATCTGTTATCAGGATTTTGAAAAAAATCCTTATTTCCAACACCAAAAATGCAGACATCCAGAAATCTGCACTGATGAAAACTGAGTTTCTTTGAAAAGTATGAAAAGGTTCCAGAGATCTATGCTCCTTTGCACACCTTGGCCTTTCCTTTTTATCTTTGATGCTGATGTTATTTATGGCTTGTGTATTTTTACAGGGCAAGTGACATAATAGTCTACTCCATCCAGTCAATGAAAATCCAAATGGAGCTGCAAAAAGCAAAAGCCCTTTTCTGAAACCCTTAACAGGGATTCTGTGTTGTTTAATGGACT
The DNA here is from genome assembly GCA_004320125.1 of Scolopax mira. Taxonomy (NCBI): domain Eukaryota; kingdom Metazoa; phylum Chordata; class Aves; order Charadriiformes; family Scolopacidae; genus Scolopax; species Scolopax mira. Next base: position 164,281 of record BJBW01002020.1, read on the forward strand.
ACCTGCAGTGCAGGGAATTTCTTTGGGGCAGGTGGAAACAAGGTCCAGAACTCTTGAATATATTCAAAACAAATCATTTCCAGACAATGGCAAAGTTTTCAGGATTAGTAACACAGGTGATATAGTGCAAGCAGGTAGTCCTCTACTCCTGCAAGGAGTCCTCTACTCCTGCTCCCTGAAAGTCATCTCTGGAGCTTTTATTGACTGTGTGACTATTCTTTCCGCTGAGTTTCCTGGTGGAATCTGCTATCAGCACATTACGTTTTTTCAGAATCAGTAATATGAAGTCCAATATGTGACACAGGCTGCTTAACTGCAAAATGGCAGCCCTCTGCTGTCTCCATTTTCACCAGTAACTTATGTACTTATGTCAACACCAACCTTATATGCTCTACCACTGATAATGCAGAAAAGTCCAGCACACAGTTACATCAGAAGACAATGAGTAGCCTTCTATCTCTGTTATATATTAAAGATTTTTACAGCATAACTACTGAGGAAGGTTCTCCACAGAAACGGCAGCAACGGTTTCGGTGGTTATAGAGTTGGTTTGTCATCCATTAATGCAGTGGCAGAGCGCTCACACAGCCTAAGAAACACCTATTTCGAATCGTTTTCTTTGCATAAGGAATATCAAATACATGTGTCCCAGGAATAGGATCTAAACATTGAACTGCTGGAGGATGACTTCATACACCCTCTAGACAGCCAACTTTCTCTGGAGTTGTAAAAGATTCACTAGGCCAAGAGACAATCCTTCTTCTTTGGGTTTAAAGAATTCCTTTGTGAGAATAGACTTGGGTTCCAGACCTTGCTGTAAGACCCACTTAAATATCTTGTCCAATTACTATGGATATTGTAGAAATAGAATGGCTCCTACATTTAGTAAAATTGTAAAAGTGTGTCCACAACTTTCAGGGAAAGGACTGAACTATTAGATTAGAGTGTTGATTTCATTACTTCTTCTGTCTCATTCATTTTTCCTTGGGAAAACCTGAAGATTATGATAAAAACTTATTACAGTACCTTTGATAGACACTCTTTTCTTCTGTCTTTAGAGGGCCACAATCATATTTCAGTTAATTTCTAATTTTTCCATGCCATAGTCAGTATAGGAACTCCACAGGGTGCTCTCATTGTCTTATAAAACTAGTTAAAACAGTCAAACTAGCAGCAAAAAAAAGCACAATTCTGATGTTACTGGGCTTCCATCTTCTTTCTTGCAAAATATTTCAGAGTCCAAAGAAATTTAGTATTAAGCAATGATTTTAATATTCAGCTTATAGTTACACTGAGTTCATCCTCCTTACTCATGCCCCTTGGGCTATCACTCCCCTTGCTGTTTTCAACGTTAAATAAATACTTTTAACAGGTTTTCTTTCCCTTTTAGTCATCATTTGGCCAAATTTGATTTATTTTTTTTTTAACTTTCATTATATGATTTGTTGAACTAACCCTTTGACTTCTCATTCAATGTTGTTACTCTTCAAATTCTACGTACATTTATTTATTATTTTTGCAATTAAATAATTTAATACCTATCTGAGCTTTATATATGAAGCACTAAAACACTCGACTCTGGAACTATTTAATGTTGAAAGCTGATTTTTACTTCTTGATCTCTGTTAAAACTTCTTTATTGACACTAAGATTTCAAAATATCTTTCTCCATCTGCATACCTTAGTCCAAAGAAAATCCAATGGGGAACATAATTTAACCTTTTTCCATATGTAATTGTATTTATCCATCCTGGAAGTACTTCAGTCATCTAACAACTACACTCATCTGGGCTTTTTCCAGGTCTATAGAAAGGTGCTTCTAGACAGTACATCCTTCCTCTTAGCCTTGTCACTTTTTGAGGGACCTTTTCTCCTCATTTTTTTTCAGGACAATTTAGAAAATGAAAATGTTCTAAGCAAGTAGTACTCAGATAGCTGAAGCTAGGCAAGATGTCTTCTCCATCTGCTGAAGATTTTGGCAACTGCTTTGACTTCAGTGTTCTTTAGTTTCCATTAACATAATAAATAATAGCTTTTAGTAAACCTGGGCCTAGCACCAATTCTTGCAATACTCCTTATGTTCATCTTCCCTTCCAAATTGGTACATTGCCATTATCATTAACCTTGATTTATGGTCCCTTGTCTGCTTGCCAGCCTACTTGAAAGTGTAGTTATCCAAGTCATTTTTAATTCATTTCTGAAATGAGACTACATGCCATGCTATTATAAAGTCCAGATTCAGCAAATATTCAAAATTCCTATTGTATATTAATCCTGCCACTCCAATTTACCAGAGATGTCATTTTGAGGAGAACACAAAGCCTAAGGAGTGTTAAGAACTATCATTCCCAGCACAGCAAGAGTAGGGGAAATGGGTCTGACAGGTTGAAGAGATGACTCCAGGTTTCAGGAATACTCATATGCCTTTTATGTACAGCAGTACAGACCTTCTATTTTATCATTATGCCAAGGAGCCAGCATGAAATTGCATTTATTCATTTTCCTCAAGAATTCATAAGCCTGGGATCCATTCATCTGCATTATTAGAAACATAGTTCATTTCTATAGGTATTTGTCTTCTAAGTATCTTCAGGAAAGTTGGCATTCTGAGGGGGAATTAGTTTAGTATGATTATCCTTGATTTATTCAATACAGACCCATTTTACTCTAAGGACTAAATCCTCCTCTTTTTCATAAATTTCTTTTAAAATAGTGTTTGTTCTCAAAAGGCTGACTCTGTAATAATCAGTGAGAGAGGTGGCTAAGCTTCTGCACACTCAAAATTCATCTCTGCTTGATTTCTTTCCACCTTTGTCTTTACTGATAAGAAGGGTGGAGGCAATTGAAAATCTGATTCATACACACAGGAACTCTGAATCTACATAAGGAAAAGCCTCCTCTCTGCAGTGTGGCAAACAACCCATCATCCCACAGAAGAGCATCTAAAGTGCAATGCAGTTCTTGTTTTTTCTAAATCTGCTTCTGCAGAATAAACCCACGCTATGGGTGGCAAGACGGAAAAAAGAGCAACGGTCTCAGTTGCTAAACCCTTAGTTGTCATCTCATTCCAGAGCATCCCAAGGACAAAATCTCATCAGACTCTTTGATCCAACAAAATTATACTTCTGCTGTGACCTTAAAGCTGGTGCTAACAGCTGCCTGTGCAATAAGATAATAGAAGTACTATAGGAGCTTCTTATAAAGCAACCAAAAATATTAGGCAAAGACATAAGGTGAGAAGGGAAAAGGTACATGAGAGAAGAAAAGATGTTAAGAATTCAAGAGGGGGTTGGGGATAAGCTGAAGTTGGTATGAAAAACAACTTTATACGGCAAGGAGAGGTGGGAGGGTATCTTGGTTGACCATGAAGTATCAAGAGGAAGTTGTGGTAGCTATGAGAACTGGGTTACAATATGGACATTTCATGACATTAAATTCTCTCTTTTCCAAGTTTTTTTTTTTGTGTGTGTGTGAATTCTAGAATTGGAGAAAGAGGGAAACATAAAGAAAGAGAGGGAGGGGAGAAGAGGGGAAGAGGCAAAGTGAGAGAGAGAAGACCACTCTTTTGTCAGTTTGTTCACCAGCTTTATCTGACAACAAAACCTCGTTTTCACCCCTGACTTTTCATTCTGTTCTCCATTTGCTTGCCCACCACAGTTTCAACATAGAATTTGGAAACCATTAGTGGACTTATTTGTCTGAAACAACTGTACTTTTTCCTCTTTGTTTTCATCCATTTAACAGCTGCTTTCCAGAAACTGAGAAAGAATTTAGGTCTGCTAGATGTTAATTATTGCACTGCTCTCTTACTCCCACCTCCGTACACCCTGATCCCGCTCTCCCTTATCATAAAAACATGACAGAAACTACGCTACGGGGATAGAGTTACAGGGAAAATGTTTCTACACACAGAGGTCCTTATTCAGTTATTGCTCAATACTCTTTGGGGGAAACTTGAATTCAGTGGGAGTTGGTCCATATAATGACTGAGCAGACATTTCAGGGCATGAACTGTAGAGCACAGGAACTCCCACAGAAATTTTATTTAGCAGATCAAGGGAGTGAAGCTTCGCCAATAAGCTGTTGTGGGAATACGACACCACAATTCACAAGCGGTGACTTCCACCTCTGCTTATGAAATATTGCAAGATCAGAACCTACATTTATATATCAGCTTAAGGCTGTAAAGCTTTTTATGACATTTCAGATTTGATAAAAACATGTTTACTATTATTTTAGTATTACTTTTAACATGATCTAATTTATAGACCTAATAGTAGATTTAACATATCCTATAGGTGGAGTTGGTAGCACTGCCTACTATTAAACTTTCCTAACACTTCCACTTACAAGACTCTGTACTCAGCAGCTTATAACTTTGCCAGACCTGAACCATTTGGGCTGAAATTTTATATGTTTCTCAGAAAATTTAGCCTTAGGCTGAATTTTACTGGCAAGTATCAGCCAAAATTGTGCAACTGTTCAGCTTTCTCCAAGAACAAAACTGAGAAAATTAAACATTTTTTGCAAAGTTAAAAGTATACAGACATTTTCTTGGAGAAGCTAGAAGTCCATGCTACAACACAGAAACAGTGAAAATAATGCTTTCTTACAGGGAGCATCCTTTCCCTGTTTTCCACCAAATTTAGACAAAATTTTACAAGATAAACTTCTATGAAATCACAGATTAAATGGGCTCAGTAGAAAAAGCCTTTCTTTTAATTCTGTCCTCACTGAATAGTCTTAAGCTTCTTACATTTCCTGTAGGGCTGGCCTTTCAGAATGAGAAATAGGCTATTTGTCTCTTACAGATTCCCCCCTTTTTGGGGCACAGAAGTTTTGGTAAAGAAAACTAGGGAATGAAAATACAGATGAAACATGAACTCGGATGTCAGGAAGCAGACAGTAGAAATGGTCTATATAAGAATGGGAGAGGGGACAAAGACAGATCAGTGAAGGGAACGATGCCTTGAAAATGAGCAAAGATTTAAGAATTTGCTGGAGGATGGGAACGAGGAATGGCCAAATTACACAGAATAAGAAGCCCAGGAGAGTCAGTGCAGTCATAGGAACATGTTGGAGAAGGTGAGACACGAAGTGGCATGTTGGGAGTCATAACATACTTTTTTTAGCCTGTAATGGATACCCAACTTCCTAAGTCTCATCATTTGCAGTTGCCAGATAGTAGCTGTGAAACCCATTGGTGATCTATGAGCATTTTTCTCCTTTGCAGCTGGTCTCTATAAATTATGTCAATTCACTTTTACTATAAATTATTTAACTGCTTGACAGTGCCCTGCTGAGTTCAGCAATGACGTATGATGAAATACCTCTATTTCTATTGCAAGAAAAGAAATAGGACATCACGGCTAGTCAGACTTGGGCACCGTAGTTTAAGATGGTACTACATCTATCCCAAAAAAGTTGATTATTCTTCCCCTGGTGGATTTAACTGTCCCCATGGCTGCCTCATATGAAGAGCCTAAAAATGTCTCCTCAATATCAGTTTTAATTCTGGTGACTTTTTGCTGAAAGATGCTCAGACCTGACTGATCTTGCACTGAACCAAACAGCCTTCATACAATCTGGTTACCTAATTCATAACAACAATAATCTCCAGATAGAGCATGGCCTAAACCACAATGAATAATGAAATAATTTGAATATTATTTAGTCAAAAACTCAGAAATCAGGTCTTTGTTAATTTGTTTGGTACCGTGATATAGTGGGCCTGTGGAAAAAGCAGCATAGTATCAATGGAAGAAAAATGCTTGTGCTCAAAGAATTACTTTCTAAGATTTCAGGGCTTGATTTTGGTCTCAAAATTTACCTGTGACATTTTAAAAGATATGTGTGCCAACACATATAATTTCCTAAAATATTAATTGTTCCTTATTATTTTTTTCATCACACCAGATTTCCTTCTCTCTTCCTGGTATAAGAAATTTTATTCTGGGTACCAGAATTTATGCTGCTCAGAGTTCAGTTCAGTGTTCAGTTATTTATTTGTGAAACCAAAGTAGAAAATTACAAACCATTCTGGACATTGTTTACTAAACAAAAACCAAACAGAGATTTCTAACTTTTTGGTTAAAAAACCTAAGGTGCTATTTCACCTACAGCTGAGCTTAAGAAGAGTCAGTCACTGTTTTTTCCACTGTTTGGCTTGGCCTATAACTTTGTACAATTTTACTTTGTGTCCACTGGTGCCAGCAAAACTTTCCTTTTCATTCAGCATCAAACACAGGAAATTCAGCTCCATGGATATAAATTCTTCCTCTTGTCTACAGCAAAAAGGCTGAAGCTTATCTTGAGCTGAAGCAGCTTATATTTTGTCTTTGCTCTCCAAGGCTTCATACTGCAAGGCTCAACAGAAAGGTTTCAGTGACTTGCTAGGATTCTGATCGAGCACTGTTGGTTTGGGGTTTTCTTGGAAAAGCCTTTTCACCTTCCTGAAATGAGGAAATCTGAGAACAATTACCAGAGGAGGAAATTGGTCACAAACTTATGAGCCCGCAGGCTGCTTGTCAAAGCAGTACTACGCATTTGAGGAGCAGTGGCTTTGCAGTAAGGCTGTAGGCTACACTGTATTCAGATCTGTATTCAGTTCTTGGTTTAAAAAGTATAGATTTAAGCAAGCCACTGAGAGCTACAGCCAGTGAGGGACTTAGACCACAAAGAGAGCGTTTTGGTAGAATATAAGTACCAGTGCCCAAATGTCTCAGGCTAGATGCCTTCTGCCATGTGCCCATCTGGGATACAGCAACAAACCATTCCTCTGGTTGTGCCCAAAGAGGTCCAAACAGCTAGTTTAGAGTTTCCTAAAAGTCCTAATCCCGAAAAAGACAGAATACTGTTTGTATACGTAGTACAACTTTTCTTTCCATATTCTGTCCAAAGAATATAGAGTGCAAATTTTAGCTGTGCTAGAACAAACCAAAACCCAAGACTGCTTCCTCCACACTAGCCACAAATTGCAAACCCCTTCTGGCTTTGTTCACTGCTGGACCTTGGGTTCCTTTTGGCTCTGGTTCACTGCAGCATAGCCCAGAAGGCCAGGGTACTGGTATCTCGAATGGAAAACACAGTCAAATGCCCTCATTCAGTGCTTGTCTGGACCAGCTCTTTCCCTGGTAAGTGCTCAAATCATAAGTCTATTATATAAAACAAGAGTACCTCTTTCATCTTCAGAAGTCCTATTTTCAAAGAAAAGCATAAGTGTTATTCTTTCAAAAACCAGATGTAAATGTCTAGCCACAGAAAGACCCTAGGCTCTAAAATGGATGGATACACCATTCTGTAGGCTTGGATCCAGAGCGTATGCTCTGGAGGGGGAGAGTATTCATAACATATAAAATCCTCCTTCTTACTTTTTCCTATTGGTTAGCATTAATCTTCTTCTTGTTTAATACATGTGTTATGTATTTTCCAAGATGTCTAATTTTCCCCCAGCTGTTCAAAGGGAGCATATGTACTTCATACCCACTTCTTTGCATTCAGAGGGTCAATGAACTTAAAATGCTGGTGTCTAAAGACATCAAAGTCCTCTTAGGAAACCAAGTCAGAGACCTATGGGATAGGTTCGTATCATCAAATTTCTAGTCATCTATGTAGCAAAATATAGCATCTCAGTTTTCTTGGCCTATCTGAAACATCCACAGACAACAGATTTACCCTCAAAACAGAAAAACAATTTATTATTGTGACAAGCAAAATGTTTACCAAGCGTATTACAGAATCTAAACACTAATTTTTTTGGACACGGAAAGGGAAGCATAAAGGCCCTCTGTAGCAGAGTCACAGCAAACCACTGACTGGAGTCTTGGCACTTTGCAATTCCAATTAAACACTTTTCCATCCAACCACTGAAGCCATCCAGCATATTCTGCTGAAGCCTGTGCAACTGATTTGCTAATACAAGTGAATGAACTAGCTCAATCCATAATCACTTCTCCTACAGAGACAAATACTATTATGCTGGATTCATCCACATTTTCCAATTACTGTCCTAAGTATTACATATACCTCACCACAAGAAATGAAATTTCTAATTAAAATTCCACGAACCACATTAGTTATCACTAATCATAGAATCATAGAAATGTCAACTCAAAATGAACTCTGGAAGTCATCTTGTCCAGCCTTGCACTGAAAGCAGGATGATCACCAATGCTGGATCAAGCCACCTGTAATTTTGTCCAGTCTGGTCTTGAAAACAACTTAGAATGAAAACTCTATAACTATGCAACCACAAGTCAATCAAACTAAAGAAGCCAGGCAATTTAAGGCTGAATGGAAGGCACCATCCCAAAGAGAGAACCAGCTCTGGTTGTGTAACCTAGCATTTTGTCTTTGAGACTACTATGCAAATGTTTAGGGGGCATATGTTAAAACAGGGAGTATGTAGACTGATCCTCTTATAGCAACCAGATAAATTAACGAAAGGGAAGTCTTTTTAGGAATATTATTGCACAAAAAATGCAGATACAACTTGAAGCTCAAATTCCTCAAGTCACAGGGGAATATTTTGCTGGGGAAATAATACATATGACTTGCATATCACTTATTATTTGTCCTGTTCTTATTCTCTTTCTGTATAAGATGTTGCTGGCTACTCAAAAATACAGGATACTTGGCTAAAAAGACCTTTGTTCTTTCTGCATCCTCAAAAGGTCATCATCTGGATTCTTATTCTAAAAAACAACAGATTAATGCCACCCCCACTGTCATTTTGGTTCACAATCTTTAATCTCACACTACCAAGAATGCTAAATGTTCCAAAGTATGAGATCTTAATCTTAATCATATGGATCAAGACAAAAAAGGAGGCTTAGACATTTAAGGGAGCAACGTATTTTCTGCCTGTTGTCAGCTTCAAGCTACTTGGTTGAATAACACTGTTGGTTATTCTGGGTTATCTTTAAATGTCTCTGTGCCTTTGCTTCACAACTTCAATAATAACACTGTTCAGACATGTTTCAAAATATATACCTAATGTATAGTTAAAACACTTCTATGTCAGGCTAAGGGATGACATTAATAAGTATCCAAGTGAAAAATTAGAATTGCATCATCACACATTTGAAGTATACGCATTAAAAAAGTTGCCCAGATCAAGTTACACAATAGAAAATTACAGAACAAAAATAAGACACCTAAATGATATCTTTGAAGTGGCAAAATAATAACTGCTTCACCTCCAAGACTTTCAAAGGAAAATACTGATACTCAATATACCTAGTGTTCATGTAAAATTATGAATACAACTAATTCCAGCAGATTTTCTTGCTTCATTTTCATCTTTCCATGCTTTTATTGTTTATACACCCTTTGGTTTCTCTGTCCCTGACTCAGACATGCATCATCTCTATTTCTGGGAAAATATTATTGACATTTCGTCCTTGGGTGTCTGTCACTGGTCGGTGGCAGGGCGAGACTATCTAATGCATGGAATGTAGGTCATGAAAAGCTGAGGGCAGTCAAGATGTTTTTGAACCAGAAGAAAGACTTTACTGTGATGGGAAAATAAGAACTTAGACAGCTTCATGTGATTTAATTTTAGATGCTGCACTGAAACACCATGGCTGCTCCACTGGTAACATCTTTTCTGGAGACAATGAACTGAGTGCTCTTACTATGGCTTGATGCTGGTAGGCAAACTGGGCAAAATTTAGCAACTAAATAGAACTTCTCTTTTTCTCAGCAGAAATACTGGGGAGTCATCTTTCCTCTCCTCTAGTTCATCTTGCGTGTGCGTGAAAGCTGCTAGGTACACACTAAAGCTTAGACACTACCTCACCACCTCCAGCCCCATCCAAGGCAATCAGTAAAGAACACTTTGCATTACTGACAAAGGAATTTGGGACAGTTGGAAAGTGCTTCACAAGTTTTTTCCATTCCAGTTCTTTCTGGGCGGTCCTTAGCAGAGCCTGCTCTAGGTTTTGGCTCTTCTCTACCCAAAGCTGGCCAGAATAATTTCAGTTATATAACATTTGCCAGACACTCTATTCTTCAGACTTCAGAAGAGTTCCTCTTCACTACATTATCCCAGATTTCCAATTAGCCTGCCTACTTTCCTCCCCTACCTACTTTATCAAATTCTCTCCTTGGCTCTCATTATCTTTGCAGGAATCTCTACATAGTATTGAAATCTATTTTATATCACTAACTCTTACTTCTGGACTCCGAAAATAAACCATAATACTGCGCCCTCCCTGATCACATTCAAATGGGTTTCCAAAAAGTTACAAAAGGAGATCCATATCTCAGTCATCAGCAACTATCTTAGGAATCTCTCATTTCTCATAGTAAGTGGAGAATAATGCTTTTTTTAAACTTAGGTACAGGTGCTAGGCAAGCAAGTAGCCTTAAACAATCCAAAATACGTGACACAGAAGCCTTAGAAGCATTCCTGTAGGAAACACAATTTCCTTCTTGGAAAGCAGACACCTCTCTTTTGTGGTTATGTACTCCAGTTAAATTTTTAAGGAACCAAAAGAAGTGATGACGTGCAAGTTATAAATATACCGTTGTTGGTCCTTATTGATCCTTTTGATGTTCTGCTCCCCTCCTTCTGCCCTTATCAAATGATGTGTGAAGAGCATCACTTTGGCTGCCAGCTGCCAACACCAGCTCAGGTGTTAGTCATAGGTTGGACACAATCCTGAACCCACATCTCACAAGTGGTCACTCATGGCCTGAAGTTAGGCTTGTACATCTAATTTCTAACAGTAGCCAGGTGGTTACTGAGGATTTTGAAGACTACTGAACCTAGTGATTTCCAAACCAAAGTTTGTGGAAATGGGAGGCACAGGATGTTTAATGTCTGTCTGCTGCACTTCAAGTGCAGTTAACAGAAACCACAGAATCCTCTATCATTATTTAATAGCTCATTTGAGAACAACAGGGTGATTCCCTTTTCAACAGTTGTGGCCCAGAAAACACAAGATTACATAACTTCAATCACTTATTGACAGCTTACAAGAGAGTAAGTTAAAAAAAGTGTTTGGAAGTTTGAAGTTTCTGATTGCAGAAGAGCAATTTGGAATGAAGCAGCATAAAACAGTATCAGGACAGAGACAGTCTTTCAGAATTACAGACAAATGCATATTGCAGGTAATTTCCCAGTAAAAATGCCTACTATAAATCCTCAAGTTTGTCTGCAAATGTAATAATGTCCAGGACAGGAAGTAATGTCGTAGATAAATGATGCATAAGGATCTCTTCAATAACAATGAGAAAAACGATACCATTTAGTCATTTGAAAATATGTGATGTTACCCCATCTGAATTTCAACAATAAGTGGAAAGAATTAAGAAGAATAAATTTTAATGTGCCAACTCAGATGTACATATGTTGTAGTAGATCTACTCAGCCCTTATAAGGACTCAAAGTTAGCTGTTGCAAAGGGTACATCAGATTAAAGTGTTATTAAAAAGGAGAAAATGAATTTGAATATAAAAATCCCACTTGAAAACAGTGTATCCAAGGCACAGATTTTCCAGAGGATGTACTAAACTGACATTCAGCCTAAGAGAAAAAATATGGATGGATACACATGTTGAACATAATGTAACTCTAGTTATGATTGAGGCTGTCAGGATTAGTTTTCCTGGATAATTAATCCACAGAGAATAAAATTTCAGAGGTAAAGCAACTAGGAATGACTACACCAAACTGGAGAGACAAGTTAAATGAAATGTTTCAATTACTGACATGGTTACATTTCATGTGCGTTTTATCACTACGTTTATTATCAATAAAGAATCTAGTAAATAAAATAATTAAGGCCAATACAGAATGCAAGATAAAGCTTGAACAAAAAAAACAAACCTTCAAATCCAATTCAGCTAAGGCATAATACTTAAAACTCTCAGACTGTTAACTTCTATCCCAGTTGTTCAGTTAGAGCCTGAACTGTAACCTTTGAAAATTAACAGACTCCCACAGGAATGCACAATTTCAAAATATAGTGCTGTTGCATGTCTTTTTCCAGTCATCTACCTGATATAAAACTAGTAGATTAAAGTCAGATTGCATAGGAGTTTGAATTTTAAAATTCTGGATATGCTATTAAATGCAGACAATAAGCAGTAGCAGGCACATAGGGAAAATTCTACACTTCAAGCCATGATTTTCCTTTTCAGTAACATTTTTGCAGCACTGCTCTTTATATGGACTGAGACTCCTCAGTTTCAGTCTGTCCCCTCTGTAACTCTCTGGTGATACAGACTACAAACATGCTAAGTACCAAAGCCCTCAAATATACATACCAGCACCTCAAACTCTTTTAAAACCAAGCCTCTTTCAGCTTTTGCCTTGACAAGAGCTAGTGTGACAGACACACCAGCTGCTCCGACCTGAATAAGGCCTTTTTGAGGCAAAACCCATAAGCACACCAAACATTCAAAATCAGACTATAGCAGATGAACACTGCCTGAAAATTAGGGCTAAGTCAAAACTGTGACACCTATAGTGGTACTTGTGTTACATAGGCCATATTAGTAATTGGCAGCATTGCCAGTAATTGGCAGATTTAAACAGTAGATCAGCCATAACTTTGACTTGCCTCACTATTAGACTAAAGAAAATAAGTGCCTGCAAGACTGAAAAGTTCTCAAAGTGGTAAGAGTTTTATAATTAAAACTATTTCATGCCAGATTTCAACACCAAATGCTTGCAGTAGATAACTTACATGTCTGCTAAAAGCATAAGTCATTCCTTGACTTTTTCAGCTTATAGTACACTTTCCTCTGAAGAAAACAATCACAGATTTTTAAAACTTTATCTCTAGAAACTTTCCCCTTTCCAATGTCCCAATTTCTGAAGGAAAGATAAATCTGCTTTCCAGTGGAGAAGGCAGCAGGTAGAATGTCAGTACATGTCTATGACTCTAGAAAAGACAGGTAACAGTCCCAGTCAGTATTGTAGTTGCTCTCTATTTTTACGTGTTTTGGCCATAATAATGCTGAAAAGATGATTTCTCTCTGGCTGCTTGCTGTATCTGTGTTATGGAATGAATGCAATTGTTAGTGCAGCGAGATTGGCCACAGCTCTCATGCTGATACTAATAAGGTTCCTGGTATAATTTCCATACCCCCTCTAAAATGATGCTATAAATAACAATCAATGCAGCCTTACATGGATAAGTCTTGATAAAGTTCCTGATGGTGCCAAAATATCCTATTTCTCTGCATGCCAGATGCTTTTAATAAAGTGAGTTCCATCTTATGGAACTGCGTTTGCATTACCCCATCTCTCTGAGCTGCTTACAGTGATGCTTACAGTTGGGTCAACTTTTGTCCCCGTCTTGCCCTTTTGCCTCTGTATAAGAAACAGGATCATTATTCTCTGGAGCCACCCACAAAGAAGAAAGACTGTAAATGGACAACCTCTTTCTAAGAGCATCTCACATTGATTTAAGACTTTGTTCCATTCAGGGCTCACTTCCACTGCTTTTGAGAAAGCCCTCTAAAAATGGCCAATAACTAAGCACAAATAAAATTTAAAAAAAAAAAAAATCAAAGGAAAAGGACTCTAAAGCAGACAACAGCACTGGGACTTTGTGTCTAGGTAATCTGCAGTGAAGTACCTGCTATCAGAGCCAAGTCCAGAACTCTGTGCTCCAATCACCTGAGGGACATCCCAATTAAAACTAAGTAAGGCAAGCTTATGCTTGTTGCTATGCCCTTGTTCAGAAATAACAACTCTGAAATCCTTTTTCTCACAGAAGCACAGGGCTTTTTTGCTATTTTTCCTGAGAGTGACTTAGTTAAGCTCATTGACTAAGAGATGAGAGATGTTAGTTTGAACTCCCTTAACCAATGAATGGCATTAAAACCTGATTCCACATTTCCTGGACAAGTGCGAGGTCACAAGCATGTTGTATTGAAAAGGTATATTCCCTCCTAAACATGTTTTTGTTAGGACTTTTTTTTAAAGAAAGAAGAAAACCCCACAAGGAGCCAGAAAATACCCTAGCATAGCACCTCTTCAAGAACACCTACAAAGCTAGCTGTGGAAGAGAGTGTCTGACATCCTCCATAGATTTTTGCTTAACTACAATACTTTGTCTCATCCCAATCTGCATTGACATGAGATAGATGGAGAGATGCAGCTGTAGGTATGCACATCTTTAGGGTTCAGATGTTTCTCAGCATTGATGGTACTTGAGGAGAGATGTTTTGATATTACAGTACTGGACCTTGGTACTTAATCTCGGTTAGGATTCGTTTGAGATAGCTTCTCAGACACTAGTCCTAATACTCTAATCCTATCATGTCATTGTTTTTCCTCTTGGGGCAGGAATCACACAGCACTCCCAAGACACTGAGTAAGAAATTCCAGTTTTTCCCATTCTTGCTTCCAGTGCAATTACCTAATGCATTTATTGTAATTCATGAAAGGCATCTGTTGAGAGCTTAAAGGTCAGCTGGTGTGAATGGAACCAAATACATCTTCTACATGTAAATGAAGAAATAAAAGCCAACCAACCAAAAAAACCCCAAACCCAACCTTTCCATAGTGTTCATGTTCCAGTAAGTACAAAAGTGAAGCAATTGCTGTCCCTTCTTGCTCTTAATGAGTAAACACATTGCTGACTGCAGCACATCTGCTGCACGGGGTGGGCTGACAGATCCTGCCCGTAGCCCACACTGGGATAAGGCCTTCAACAGAAGATCAAGGAATCTGAAGTGGAAAGAAGGACTTACATGGGAGCAGTAGGACTGATCCCAGAACTGCTCAGTCCACGGCTACTTACCCTTACTGACTTCTACGCCTGCGGCTTCACTGGTGCACTCCTGTCTGTGTTAGAAAATTTCACAGATGAAGTCTTTTACTATTGAGGAGGGAGAAATAGGGGAAAAAAAATAAGTGTATTCCCACATTCTTGCTTATACGTTAAACCATATGCCAGGCACGCAAAAAATCTCAGACTAAATTCTTGAAGCTTTTTGGGAAATATATCAAACCACAAACCCAGGCTAAGGCAGAGCGAGTGTGTGTCAATACACTTAGAGTTCAGTAGTCGCTGGGCTCTGACTGTAAGCTTCAGGCCGCACAGGCACAGAGTGCTGTTCTGAAGAGGTTCCAGTCCGCAGCGGGAAAGGAGGCCCAGCTCACTGCAGTACATGCAGAGTCAGATGTCTAGTTTTCAGAAGGGGAATTTGAATTCATTTATGCCCCAGAAAGGAAAATCCTAATAATAGTCTTATCAGCACTATGTCTACTTTATTTAGAAATGGAAAATAGGGTTGTGAAGGTTATTTTTTGAGATCTGATAACTCTTTGCTAAAGGATAGAATTTTATTAGACACTATTGAGGATAGGATTAAAGCTATTCTATGTGAGTCTTCTTAATCTTCCATTATTGGTCATATTACCTTCTGCATCACCATAAATGGATTTAGAAAAGTAACTGGAAAAAGAACTGATCTAAATGCAGAAGTAAGTACAGCCTCAGGATTCAAGGCAACAATAAAATGCTTTTTTTCGGTTTTCAGCCAGAGATATAAGCAGCCTCATTTAAAACAGCATTCTTACAAAAGACCACCACTAATTGGGAGGTTCTGCCAGAGGAACAAAACATCTGTGAAGAAGCAGTTGCCACATTTTGTCAGTTAAAAAGATACATCTATATCATACTCAAATCCTGTTTAAACTTTTCTTACTGTTGCAAGAAATGTCACAAGAATAATCTGTACCAAAAAAGGTGTTTCCAAGCTGTGAGAGACTAAAGGCAATTGCTGAAGTTGAATCTTACTATCAGTATATCCAGCTCCACAATAAATGCTGTGAAACTGGTTTCAGCGTTGATTGAAATTTTATGCTGCTTCAGCATCAGTACTGAAAATACAATTTTGTTAGTTCTGAATTTATACACCTGGAGCAGACCAGGAAATTCTCACAGTATTAGAGACTAGGACCAGATTTTGCTATTTCATCTTATTCTAATTATACATTGTATCTGGTATCTTGAATAGGAAGGTAATGGTTTTGATTATCAAGATACCTCTTCATTACCCTAGAAAAAAAGTAAGGACATGACATCTGGGCTATCTCTGTGAAACCATGTGTTCTGTTTCTCTGTCAAGTCATCACAGTTACTTGTGCCTTTACATTTCTCACTTCAACATCAGCAATAGCTATCTATTTAGTCTAAAAGCATTCATCATTTAGTAAATAATAGTATAAAATCCTGCAGTCCATCCCTTCAGTGACAACTGGGGTAAAACTCTGGCTGATCATATACTTTACCAAAGCTCAAGGTCACAATCCCTTTATTCCAAATATCTGAGCTAAGTATGTTTAAAATTCAGGATACCCTTAAGCTATTCTGGGATTCATCCCAATCAGGGTAAAACTCCTCTGATTTCAGGGCAACATTTTCTTAGGGATCAAATTTACTCTGTTTTATTTAGTTAAAAAACTACAGACCATTACTTAATAATAATAATAATTGTACTGACCATATGCACTCCTTGAGAAAAGTATCAGAAAGCAACACCTTGTGACTGTCTAGTCACATTTTTATTTATTACCACATAAAAGGCAGGATGAGACAGAAGAGAACAACACATAAGAAAGGATAGGATAGGATAGGATAGGATAGGATAGGATAGGATAGGATAGGACATGACTAGACTGTCCTGCATTTGATTTGATGTATCTGCAATTTGATTCTTGCAGTGTTTCAAAGGGATCTGAACACCTTTAGGTTGTTTCTTCAGAAGGAGTCATAGTAATTTATACAGATCCTAAAACTGGCTGTATATTTTCCAGCTGGCCACTTGGCTCAAATCCAGGTCACTCCTTCACATAAAATTATAGCTATTTCTTGACACCTGCTAAAGGTCTTTCTTGCTCTTAGTCCAGTTCTCAGCAGCTTGTAATTGTAATCACAATGACTGGTACCTTGCCTATGTTTGCAACAAAGGCAGAAGTGATTGACTGGTGTCTGGATTTACTCTCTGCCTTTTCATATTGTTTCTCAGTGTCACCATGAAGTTAATCACAATTTAACAGATATTGGGTTTTTTTTTCCACAAAGAAAAAGTTTATTTTGAGGAAATTACTATTTTCCATACTATTATGAAGATTTCTTATTTAGTTTCATTTTGTGATAAATCTTGTCTCACTACATCCTCCCCCTTTGACTTACAATCTTGTATATAGGTAATAACACGGTAGGAACTCTTGTTAAAATGTTAAAATTTATCAGATTTTTCTGTTCATAAATCCTCCCTTTCTTTGCCTGACATTTCCCTGAGCTTGTCTGCTGCAACTATTTGGAAAAGATGGTTTGGCAAAAAGCAACGGGTGGGAGTGGAAAGATAGGGATCATGGAGCTAGAGGTTATTTAATTTGACAACCTAATCTAAGTGGTGACGCACATAATGTACAGCTCTAGCATAATCCCTAATGGGTCTTCTGAATGCTTTAGTAGCAGAAAGGCTGGATGCTTTCTTGCATCTTGAGGAATCAAAGAAAATGGAATAAATCATGTCTTCTATTTTCCTTCTCAAAACTGGCTCAGAAGTCTTGCCAGTATCAAAACAGCTGCGTGATGAGTTTATACTGTATAATGTGCACAAATTACTTGGCTTAAGTTAAAGTCACCTGCTGCTATATTATTCTATGCATGAAAACAGAGAATACCAGTCTATGCATATTCTGCTTTTTAACAGATTTATGAGGAGGCTGACAGGTGACTTGTAGCCACTTCTAGAGCACCTTGAAAGCCTCAGCTGGTTTTCATAGCACAAACACTCCAACCGCTCCCAGATGTTTCAGACCTTCCAGAATCAAACATATTGTTAACATACAAAGATGTTTATGGAGATTTTTCGTGTTCCTGGTTCTTCAAATGTTGATTTCTTTGCAGCTGGCTGATAACGGAGGTTGTTTTCCAAAACCCCAACCTTTTTGGGCAAATGTCTGCTGTCCTTATGCAGATAAGATCTGTCAAGAGAGTCACAATTTTTGCACAATAAAGCACTACACAGCAGAGTCAGTCAGCTGAGTTAGCTACTGGCCATGGCCTGACTTCTGCCTGGTTGAACACAGTTTGGGACATTACCTTTCAAGCACTGGATCCAGTTGGGTGATTAATACCATGGACTTCAAGATCCTGCCCTTATTTGCTACCATTTTTTTTTTGTCTGAATAACAGCACATCAAGTTAATGAACCTGTATGTCTAAGTATTAATGCAAATCTCTCTCATAAGTTACTTCAAAAGTTTCATGAGCAGCAGCTCACATTTCGCAAAGCGTTTCATATTGGAAGCAAATTTCACTGGGATTTTTTTTCCCTCCAAATCTTATAAATATGGAGAGAATCCTTGCCCTCTGAATTCTCCCACTTTTGATTCAAGCTCTGGACATTTCATCTCAAAAATTTCCAAGAAAGTGGAAAATTTTCCATCAAGGCTGAATTAATCTTGGTTGACATACTAACTTTGGATTTTTCCTATGATATGAAGTATGACATTAGTCTAGAGAGGTTAAAAAGGAAAGTTCTAAGGGATAATTTCATTTTATTTTTGCTATTTTGTCTTTAAATAATAAGAACCTTAATATCCTACTAGAATTTTCTGGTTGAGACTTGACAAAAAAAGAAAACATATATAAAAGAAAGGAAAAAAAAAAACAAAACAGCCCCAAAACTGATGCTTTCTGATAAAAGGGAAACAGAGTATGAATTTGAGCCAGGAAACAAAACATTTTTGAAAATGTATGATGACTTACCACAGTTTAAAAAAAAAATCATTGAAATTTAAACTGTCAGCTGAAAAGTCAGTCCAAATTAAATGTTAGGGAGCTTGGAGACATCACCCTGAGTAATTGGGCAGGTTGCCTATACCCAGCTGAGACGCTGAATTCAGACATCTATAAAAGCACATATTCAGCAATGAACTAAGCTTTCAGTGAAGAGACTAAACACCAGAGAGGAGGCGATGTCCATTTAGACATCTATCTTCTTGCAGACCACACAGGCTCATGGAGTCTCATTTTATGTAGTCACATAGAGACAGCATTTGCAATTTGATAGTATAGTCTTGTTTGCCTGAGATTTCAAAGTGCTTCATGTCAGGAGTTGCTACCAGTTACATCTAATGGGTGCAGAGACTGAAGAAGAGGAGTTGAGCAACTAGTCCAGCATCAATCATGGTCTGGAATAGATTTGAACTGAAAACTCCCTACTTTTCAAATAAATTGTAGAAAACATTTTATCTGTATTAAAGTCAGAATTTATTTACCACAGCCACACAGAGTTTATTTACCACACCCTTGCCTTCTCACTGCCATGTGACTCTCATTCCTGTGGTCTGCAGAAAATGCAATCAAAATCATCCTTTTCTCCAGACATTTATCATTTCCAATTTTAGTTAATTTTATCAGCTGCAAAGTTATTAGTCTGACTTAAAAATTTCATCAGAATCTACCCTTCGGTGCTTATTTATATGTTCAACAACTAGAATTCCTTAAAAATTTCAGAGATCTTCCAGTCTCACTTGGAGCTTTTCGTGGAACATGACCACAGTCCTAAGGTTTACAGAAAGTTAACATGAACTATTAGACAGTTCAGATGGCTTTTAAAAAGGCTAAAAGTGAATGTCCTTGTAATGAATGTCCTTGTAAAATAAGAAAAAGAATAAGAAAAAGAAAAAAAATAAGAGAGGAAAAAAGAAAAAGAAAGCGTAGGTCTAGATGCATCTGTTTATACTTCATCCTGAGCTACTGTTAAACTGGAAAGTATGTCATCATTATCACATTAATTGACTGCCATGTCTGGTATTATCCCATTTGATAACACCTCTGTATTACAGAAGGAAATACCTTTTAAATGATATTTTAAGCATTATTGCCAATACTACCACCAGTGTTTTTAAATTATCAAGAGTAAATTGATGTCAGTAAAACTGACAGATCAGTGTCAGATTTTTTAACACCTGCTACCCACAGAATTCACTTTTGATCTTTGCATTTCCCTGATGCATACTTCTGCAATTCTTATATTCTTATTTATGTGTGTAGAGTACATATGTGCATGCAAAGTAGATACATGTGAATACATCGTGTATGTTTCATAGCATAGATAACCTGGAGTTAATTAGGGGTGTGTGTGTGCTATGTCATCATCAGTCATAAGATCAGGGATACTATGCACTTGCTACCAAAGGTAGGTGAAATACGTGTTGGACTGGCTAATTGTGATCACTCACTTGCAGAGATTTGGAGGGCTGCTAGAGTATTCGCACCAAGAGAACTCCAGAATTTTGGCCCAGATTTCGGTGTTCACCAATGTATTAACCCCATGCTTAACCGCAAGCATATGTTTTGATTCACAATTTTAGGACCAGGGCCTAGGTTTCTATGCTGTACTTGTTGTGGACTCTCGGACAGTTTATTTGTTAAGCAGACCCAGCTCTGGGGACTAGAACTCTGAGGAGTAGATGAGTATTATTTTAGTAGATAACTAATCTACCTGTTCTTTCTTTCAGGTTTTTGGTTGCATTACATTGCCAATCTTTCTTCTATTTCTAATGAGCCAACATGGTGTTTACCCAGGCTCTTGAGTCTTAACATGGAAAATGAGCAGTTATTTTGATTCATTGTTGTAACAGATTGTAAGCCAGTCCTCTGATTTTAGAAACATTTACCACAGCAGCTGAAAAATGATTTTTCAAAATACAATTGCTACAGCCATGGGATTAGATCTTGGGTTTAACCCAAAACACCCTCTATGCCTCTAAAATCTTCTTTTCTAATCCTTCTAATCTCTGTGTGCGCACACAAAAAGAAAGATGAATAGCTCACTGAGTGAGTTTTTCTTTTCTGTTTTTAGGGCATAATTTCAATCTAAAACAAACCTACCCTATGCAGTACATTATAATCAATGTGACTTTTTATTTGTTAATGTTGGCACAAATAGAGGTGAGGAATTATCAGTGAGAATGACCAGAGGTATTTTTGGTACTAACAGCAGAAAGACTTCTGCTACACATCGTTAAGCAGTAAGCTTTAGTTCCATGCATCGCTCTCCTATTTTGTGTAAATTTAAAACCTGAACATGAAGCAAATTCTCAAAATGGGGCTGTTTTAGCTGAAGATTCTTCCTACAGAGAGAAACCCCATTTTTTCCTTATTATTAATATATAACTGCCATTAAAATATCTCATAAATTGTGTACAGTGACTAAATATAATTATGATGGCTGTCTTTTGCTTGCCAGATGTTGGTAAGATTTCTTACCTAATACTCATATAGAGTGTGAGAATCAGATATATCATCTACTTTCTATTAAATTTAATATAAAATTAAATTTTAAATAAAAATGTCTCCTCTTGCCCTACCTTCAGTCCAGGTTCTCTGTCTGCTCTGTGATAGAAATTATTTTCTTTTTGGCTGAGCTATTGCTGTGTTCTTAGGGAGATAAATGAATATCGAAAGGTGTCCCTGTGATTGGAAATGTCAGGATGAACTTGCGGGAAATTTTTGTTCTAAAAAAGTTGTTTACATTCTAACTTTTTCTTCCCTACATCAGGACACAAACCAGTGCTGTGGTGTCAGAAATTGTCACACACGTATAAATTTCATCTTATGGTCAGTCTCAAGGAAATATAGTAGCCATGAACCACACACAGTGAATCACGTAATCTATACGGTATTCATGGCATACCACCTACATCTTCTGGAGAATCTGGACCTCAAAAGCCATGGGAATGGAACTGTATAAAGACACAGACAGTTAAATAAATCTCTGCATCATCCAGCCACTCTTAACCCCCAGGAAGAGCTGGCTGACACTTCAGATTACGATTGCCTTTCTATTCTGCTTCTTCTCTTCACATACTACTAAAGAAAGTGTGATTGAGCATAGGTCATTTTTCAGTCTTTGACTTCTTTCTTTCTTCTTTTCTGTAAAAAAAAAACAAGACCACAGGGGCTTGATTTCACAGAAGGTGACTATAAATTCATACTGAACATGCAAAATTAAAATGTATCAACAGCTGCATCTGTTCAAAATCTAAGATTTTTTTTTGACAGCACAGCTCCTCAGTGGTCCTCACTGACCACCTAAACCTTAAGCATCTCTTTGCATTTACTTACAAAACTTCCATTTACCTGAACAGCATGATAGCTGTAGCAAATTTTAACATGTTAGAAGAGGAATGTAGGTGTCATAAAAAAAAATATCAGAGTTTTCTGGGGAAAAGGAAAGTAAGTCTATATTTTATTCTGATTTATCATCTGCAGAAGCAGATGTTCTCAAACCCAGCCAGATGGAGGTTGATAAGGGAGGTCTTTGCTGTTAGCAAGCTGGAGGAGGTAACTTCTCCCCAGCTGTTGTAATTAACAGCAATTGCTGCAAACTTGCACAGCATTCACAATTACATACAGAAACAAATTATGCCTGACCTGCAGCAACCTGCAGATTGCAGAATCCTACCCAAAGACCATGGAAGGGCTTTGCTAGCTAGCAAGCTAACTTTCAGGTGAATTTTGCAGAGCCTCTTTGCCTCAGCCTTTCATTTCAGAGCCTGACTCAGTGCCACTAGGATTGACTGCATTAGCAATTTACTTTGAGAGGTCAAGTTTCCTCAGTACTATGCAAAATAAATGTTGTGTTATGAAAATACTGCTCATTTAAAAAAATAATCTTTGTCGAGGTTCACATTTCTCCTAAGAAAATACTGATTTAATTTAATTACCTACCATCTTCTGGGGTATAACAGTTCAAAAAGTAAGTTTTGCAAATATTGTTCAAGTTAAGGCAAACCTGCAATGCCTACCAATGCGAAGTGCGTAAAGATTACTATTTTTCTTTTCCACACTATATATTAAATTGCATAAGTGGTATATCTAAGCTGTAGAAAAGCTTGCTTTATTTTAAAGAAGTGGTGGTGATTTACAGAAGTTTGCCAGGTTGCTTTCAGAGGCTACTATTTTCAGTTTGTCAGGATTTTCTTATGTGTCTTTCTTTCTCTGCAGCTGCTGCTACAGGTGCAAAGCAAAAAAATACAGCCCAAAACAGCTCCCTCAGATTTCATATCACCTTTGATTTCTGTTTGTGGTTGTTTAGTCTCATACCAATGATACTAATAATGTCTATTAGCAAGAAATCAAAGAATTTTTCCTTAAAAAATCTCAGAAGCGCTCAGAACTGCAACAAAACCAGTTAAAATGTAGACCAAATTGTACAAAACTTTGGGGGGAAAATGTGAAACAATGGTATTTATTCATCTTTGCATTTCTCATAATTTCCTCCTCATATAACATCTGACATCACAAACCACATAGAAGCTGTAAAAGGGCTTTTCAAAACACCAGAACTCCCTTAATCTGCCACAAAATTTTCTCTGCTTTTCCCTAAATGGGGGATTTCAGTGTAAGATTTATGGGCCACGACAGTAATATTTTAGTACAAGAGAATGGCAATATTTAATCCCAGTGGAGTTACTGTATTTCAGTGTTGAAGTCTTCCTGTAGAGGCACAATTGGCAGCTTTAATTCCCTAATGGAAGCAATAGCTACTTTTCTAGTGGGCTATACAGACCTGCATAACTTGCAGTGGGAAACAGAGTACTGATGTCTAACCACAAAGACAACTAGCATGATGGACTTTCAAGCTCAGATATTTTTATGTACATAAAAAAGCTATTTGGGAGCATTTTTGGTGGTTTAGGTGTATTTTCCTATGTTCCTTGGATCTGGATTTATGTATGGGAAAGAAGGAGCTTTAGAGGTAAAATGGCTAGAAAGGCAAGTGCAATTAATGCATTTCAAACTCTGATTGGATAGGTTTTGGTAGGTGGCTGTGGTAGGCACGTCATGGTGTAGTGAGCTTGATACCTGAGTGAGGCAGCATCCACCATTTTGCTACCTCCCATTGAAAAATGTACCCCAGGCTCTCATAGATAAACCTGGACAATTCCATGAAATATCATGTATTACCACACTCAGAGTTCATTTCTCCCATTGCCCCACAACTTTATGGATTACTTTTGCTGGACACAAGACAAAGCTGAGATTGTTTTTCACTCATTCAAAATGAGGTTTGAAATTTAGCTAGTAACCAAATGCAAAGCCTTCATTATTCTGAAACCGCTTTAAGATTGAAGAGTTGAAAGTCATTTCACTTCACTTGGGATCTGTACAGCACAGACATGTACATCAATCCCGGTCATCTGAGACCCTCTTTACAGGAAGGAGACTATAGTTAATATTTTTAGAGTACAATTTTTTGGACCTGTTTTGAACATCTACTTTGTGAGAAGAGGAAAGCTACTGTTTCTCCTCAATGCTATGGGACATCTAGACAGGTAGCTCAGATGGAATCACTGTCAGTCTAAATGGCACTGACTGTGAGGTAGACTTCCTCCCACAGAGGGAGGACAGACCAGTTGGCACTACTGCTGTAGTGCTGCACACCTTCTTGACCAAACAAGACATTAGAAAGTCATCTTCAAAAGCATTAGCACTGAGTGCTCTAGCTTCACTGCCTGTGATGTTTAGAATTTTATTGAGAAGATAGTTGCAGGCTTCTTGTTTTCTTGTTGTGTGTTGAGTTAGTTGTTAGGTCTTAGTTTTGTTTTTTTTCCCAAGCTGCTTCTGGGATTTCAGGCAGCAAATCATTGTGCCTGGCTATTTATAGTTACAGAGGCAGAAGACCATTTTGTAGTGGAACACAGCTTCAGATGGAGGCAATCGAGAAGTCATTGAACTTCGCAGCTGTGTGGCTGCGTCACCAAACCCCTCGTGCTGCCCAATTATTTTCCTTGGCGACTGCTTCCTCTAAGAACTTGTTTTTTCCTGACTATACCTCAGTTGTCCATTTGTGAGGGCCTTGCCAATGTTTGTTGAAGAAAGAGTGAGTGAGCAGTTGCTTCTGTTATTCTCTAGAGGTCTTTATAAGGAAAATGCTGTTTAATATTGACATATTCTCACAGTCCCTGGGGGAGATTTTTGACAGAAAAGGAGGGGAAGAGGAAGGGAGGATGGAGGGAGACCTCCTCTGTCTGACCTTTTTTCCCAGAGGATAAAAATCAAAAGAGAAAAAATAAGTATCTTTTTCCTCTTTTTTTTTTTTTTGCTTTGTTTGTGATTGTTGCAGCCTGAAGCTCCACTCCTGTATCCATGCTTCTTGCTCCCCAAGCATTAGTTCCCTGCTAGTGAATATATTCTTGAGCAGTTTTAGTAGAAAAATGCAATATAACATTGCCTCGCATGTTTGCCAAAAGGTAAAGAATTGGAACAGCCAGCAAGATCTTCTCAGCAATTCTGCCTTAACTGATGGTGGTTCTTCTTTCTGCTGAGGTTTAGACCCCATGGCATGACCTGGAAAGTTCTTCTAACAGCATAACCCCACCAAGCTGTGTCTGCTGGATAAGTCCAGATAAAAGACCAAATCTACTATTTGCAGAATACCAAAGTTGCAAAAATAATCTCCTACTGTGGGAAGAGGAATGGGAACAAACACAGACCTGGATGTTTTCCCCAGGCCTGTCCAGTTAGATGAAGTTTACAGAAACCCATGTAAATAAGGGGAATAAAATAAAATAAAATAAACATGCTACACCCCCTTTCCCTTCCCTTTTTAAGTCTTCTTCCTATTTCAAAGCAATCCTCAGACTTTAGTCCTATGTGTGGGTACAGCAAACATACCCATACTATCCATACACCCCCTCTCTGGGATAACCTCTCACCCTTGCGTGTCTTTGAACACCAGCTTCTGGCTGGTAGTGCCTAAACAGAGGCAGCATCACTTTCTATATCCTGCAGTGTCTTGTGGTTAAACAAACTTCTCATCTTCTCCCACTGCCCTAGAATTATGCTATGGGCTTGAAACGCTCAGCACAGCACTCCAGAGCTTGGGAAGGAAAAAAAAAAGATTCATCTTTCTTCTGAATTTCTGCTAAACCAAAAAAGCCTCAAGCAAGAAACAAGCAGTCAAAACAAGATTAAAAGAGTGAGAGGCTGCTGTCTGGGATATATGGTGGTACAGAATAGCTGGTGCAAAACCAGGGGAGAAGAGCAAACAGAGCAGCTGTGGCGGAGGGCAAAATACTGTGCCCTGATTTTGAGTGTGACATTTCTGCAGCTTTTTCAAGCTTTTTCAGATCCCCACAGGCCAAAATTCCTGGAGCTGCAGCAGGTACGACTGCTGGACCATGAGGGTGCTCTGTGCAGCACGGCAGCCACAGCCTGAAAATCACCAGCTTTCCCAGCTTTTTACACCCAGGCAAACCCCAGGACTCATACACCTCTCGTGTCACTTCCAGTTTTCTGACAGAGCTACAGGATCCCCTGCAAGGGAAGGAATTCCCTTGGTTGTCCTTGCTTGCAAACAGAAAGTGCCTCTCTTTCCCGTGACATCCTATTTTTTAACTGGTATCAGAAGTTCACCTGCAACGGAGGCACTTGTGGAGTGGGGGAGCAGGTAGTCACAAGTAATCAGTAGTGCTCAGGGAAGGTGACAAGGTGCGTGCCACATGGACTGCAGTCAAAAGGCTCTGTCTCCATTATCAGTTCCTCTTGGAGAGAGTCACTGGTGTTTTAGGATCTTACCCTTCCCTCCCCTCCCAAACTGCCTGAGGGTAATGAAATATAAGATGCTGTCCCCCAAAAAGGGGTCTTGAAGTTCCTGGCAGCCGTAGAGCAGCCATGCCCATCTAATTATATCAAACAAAAGGAGACTTACCTTCTTTTCTTTGAAAAAAAAAATTTAAAAAAATATAATTATTTTTGTGTTATTCTGCGCTGTTTCCCTTTTTTGTTTTCTGCTTCACCCATGCCCTGCCTTACTAACAGCTCCCATCCCTCTTTATTAATGGTCGTGTTATGCACAGTGTTATCTCTTTCCTGTCTTCTTACTGAACACTGAGCCTGAAATGCCTTTAACTTGCTCCCTGCCCTCAGGGAGCCACAGCCAGTAACTGCTTATAACAGAAAAGTTGCTGAATGTTTTCTTTTAGGCAGCGACCACTGTTGTGTTTTCTCTCTCAGCCAAGGAACAAAGCTAGGAAGGTTGTGTTATAGACTTAAGTGCTGGCGTTGGTAGATGCTGACTCTATCTTCAGAAGGAGCTGCAATTAACCTTTGCAGCTCTGGCCAATGTCAGGGGACAAGTGGCAATTAATAAAGTCTGCTCTTTCATCTCAGCAGTTAAGGGTCACACCACAGCTGAAATGACACAGACGCTCTTGCAGCCAAAGGAAATGACAATGCTTTCTTTCTAAGAGAACCTCATCTGACCTTTATTCCCTCAAAGTGCAATTTGCTACAAGGCGATGGCACTTGCAGAGTCCAGGATGTGTGAGCTCCACAAGATTGTCAGAGAAAGCTTAGAAAAAAGGGGCTGTTGGTAGAATACAAGTTTTTGATAAGTAAGGAAACAGCCTTTCTTCCCTCCATGCAGTGTCATGATTAAAAGGCCAAGGCAGTTGGCCAGTGCCAGCAACAGTGTATTGTTTTACTTTGAATGCAGCTATGTCACTTTCAGACTCTATTCAGTATTATTGTAATAAAAGTTGTTACACAATTAATTTCAAAGTCACTATCATGTTATCTGGAAACCAAAAAGCTCCTCTTGCAGTAAGAGAAGCTCATCATTCAGACCCATTCTGTGGGTCTTTTTAACAAACAATTTGCTGGTCAAAAGCCTGAAAAATTGGCAACAAACTCAGATATTTTTCTTTGTCTAATATTAATCAATGGACACCAACAAATACCCCTCACAAACTGCAGAATGGCGGTCCAATGGGGTACACATGTATGGATAGGTTTGACTTTAGCCATGACAGCATCCTGCATTCCACAGCTATCCTAACTTCATGCTTAAGCTTCCTGCAAGCCTGGATGCTAAGGCTGTATCTTAACTGAAAGGAGTCAAACTCTCTAAATATAGAAAACTCAACAGGTACAAGGAAGTATCTTTTGTTGGAATGGTGAAAATAGCTCATCTTCGTGACAGCATGGGTGTCAGGGCACTATCAAAGACAGGGGTGATAACATGATAGAAACAGTATTTGTTTCTATAATATGATGGAAAGAAACAGTATTTTTTGATTTTAGGAGGAATAAGCCCCTCCACCTTTCAGCTGTATAGTTGCAGTCACAGCCAGCCAGTTCTTTTCCACAATTCTGGTGTCGTACAAACCCAAAGGAGTAAGGCTCCTCACAAACAAGCCAGTTGGTGCAGACAGAAAACCTAGAGGTGATGGCAAGTTAAAGGGAAGGTTCTGGCTGCCCCACAGACACAGCCTGAAGGAGTTAAACAAAGACCAAGTCAAGAAAGCACAGCTTGCTGTAGAAAATGCTCCAAGAATAGATACTCTGTCTCTTTGGGAACGGTAGCAATATTTGCCAAGAAAAAAGCTAGATGTGGGTTGCAGAGATCTAGGAGACCTGGATTCAGCTCTTAGCAAATTCTGTCCCGGATTTATTACATGAAAGTCTCACGCACTCTAGCTGTAGTAACAGGGTGGATTGTGCTTCCTTTCTGCTTCTTGTCACGTACAGACAGACTAGAGGACAACAGGATCCCAGCTAGATACTCTAAATGACATGAAAGCACAATCCGTAAATATGAAAAAGTGTAAATAAATGACTTGTGTGCAAAGCATTTCTAAACAGTCTACACAAGGGCAAAATTATCATACCATAGCTCTGCAAAGGGTTTTCATAACATCATGGCTCAATTTTCTGTAAGAAAATTTTCTCTTGGGAGAGTCTATTCCAGTCCAACAGAAGAAGGAGGGAATACATACTTGTTTAAAAAGATGTTTACATCAACACATTATTTGTGTAAACTTTAATCTCCGTACAGTAGAAACATACACAGTACAAGCCAAAAGTAGTATAACAATTTTACAGCAAAGCTTACCAGCAAAATGCAAAACTAATTCGTATCAAATTCTTAAAAAAACTGTGCATTTTCTCAAACTTAACTTTGTTCAGCACATCGTTTTGATTTATATATAATAAGGCATTAATTCTATAAGAATCATTTACTATATTCCAAAATTGCATGACCTAGGTGTAACACTCTATAGCCTGATACCATTTGTGTTCCTTTTTGATATTTACAGATTTGATCTACCTGCATTGACATGTTGCATACAAGCACTAAGAACAAATACAAGCTTTGCCAATAGTTTCACATTGAAAAAGTTACATAAGAAAAAAAAGCTGAACTGTCCATTGCAATAGCTTGGTTCTGCTGCAGCCATGACTGCAGTTTAAGAATAATTTCCACTTTGGGCATGCTTTCCCCCTTCCAGTAGTAGTTTTGTCATTTAAATAGCAGAACTGAATCTGCTCTGAACCTACAGGAACTGAAAGTGGACCCCATTTTTAACAGTTACCCAAAATCTTTTTCCTCCTTCCCCTCCCAGAACACAGTTCTTAAATTCTTTTGAAAGTTAAACGTTGTATAAATGGTGTAATTGAATTCATTCTAACTATTATGTACAGAAATGGCTCAGGCAATTAAGTTAGTCCACCTTGTCATTAGTCAACAGGAAGTATAATTACTGTAGCTGTAAAGGAGGTATCTAGTGTTCCAGAATAAGTGAGTTTAATTATGGTGAGAGCTTCCTCCATTCTATTTACATGACAACTTCAGGCTCAATGTTAAATAGCAAGTCATCATTTCCTCTTCGAACTTCAAGTAGTAGAGGAGATTCATTCATCACAGCCTCTTGCAGGTCACTGGAAGTCACCAAAGGACGCCCATTGACTTTAACTATAATATCTCCATCTTGGATCCCTCCTCTGCAACGACAAGAAGAAAAAGGCAGTAAGTATCTATTCTACGCAGAGAAAACGTACAGAGACTATTCACCACCTCTTTGGCTGGTGTGAAATTTTTACTTGTTTTAGTTTCCATTGAAGGGAAATTCCACCCTTCTGACTGTGAAAGAATAGTACTCAGTGGTACTCGTTAAGTGCAAAATCAGGCTCGCATTATTTCATTGAGGATTTTCTTCTACAACAGCAAACACACACCAACAGTAAAAGCAGCCCAGCCTTCTCTTTGCTTCCACAAAACTGCAGCAAGGGAAAAACAGAAAAGACTTTTAGCTATGACTGACTCACTCCAGAACATGCTTTTATCTCTCCAGTGTGTATTTCAAGCATTGGAAGTTGAACCACTCTCAAAATTTCAGGACAAAGTGTACTAATGGAACTACAGGTAAATTATTTCTCTCTTGCAATTCAAATACAATCCAGAATAGCCATGTTTTACTGCCTTTGGATTTTCTAAATTAATTCCTAAAGTAATTTTTTAGAAAAGTCTTACTTATTTTCCAACTGGTCTGTAAAATAATCTCTTCCCCTAAGATAAAGCATTGTCTCAGATAATAGCTCTGACACTGTTTTCTGTAAGTGCTAACCTGTTTCTTGTTCAAGAGCAAGACCAAGTTTCTATTTATTAATATTCAACATACTTTTCAGAAACAGAATTTGGTTCATTGCATTTGGGGTGTACCTTAAATTTGAACATTAGTGTTTCATAATGTCATTTTAGAAGTTCTGATACTGAAATAGATTAACATTTTTTTAAATGTAAAAGCATAATTTTTAACTGTTTAAATACAAATCAAGATTTCTACAAGAAAGTAATTGAATGTAAATAGAATTATTACCTACTAGTATCCATTTGCAGATTTATTTATGGTGAAGAAAATAATGTGCATAACATACCTATGAGAAGGTGAGTTTGGAACAACTTCATGTACATAAATTCCACTTCTGACATCAGGAAAATCAGCATTATTGTGTTTCAGTTCTTCCACCAAGCTGAAAGCAGAAAACAAATTATACAGCATTTGATTCTTCTACAAAAGTGGTAGCATCCAAAAATAATTTTTTATTTACTCTCAAATTTTGTGACCAAAAATGAATGACAACAGTTAATTGTTTGCCTCTTGTTCTTGTGATAAGCATGGTGGGGACATGAATTTGGATTAAAACAAGTAACATAGATTTTAAAGAGCCAAAAACTACTTGGCTGTACAAGGCACGATATATTTAATGGTCTTGAACATCTCCTGCAAGAACCTGACTTTTGCTATTTGTAGCAATAGCAGAGAAGGTGCTGGGTAAGAGCACAAGGACAGTAGCACTCTCTGTCCTGGCTGCTGTGCAGGGACAAAAGACATTCCTGCCCCAAAGAATTAATGCTGGCAATGGGGCAGCAATTTGCTGGTTTGCTTCTTTCATTTTGCAAGTCACTCTTAATTTGTCTTTACCTAGACCAATATAGCTTCTGATAACTTCAGTCAGACAGATCAGAACTCTGAGGGTTTTCCAAGGAAATTCCATCTTCCTCAAGTTTTCTTGAGGAATTGTTTGTGCATCCCTTTCTAAAAGAAGACAGGAAGTAGCTGCAAAATGAGACTCCAAAAACATCCCCTCATTTCTGAGTAGATGACATCATTTCAGGTCTGTGTACAGTGTGGGTTAAAACCCATTTCTAGAAAGAAAGGGTTTTAAAATCAACGATGGACTACTCTGCTGTCCACCATGAAAACCTGGGGTCCCTCAGATGGAAAGCAAGCCAAAATGGCCGCACACAGCTTAACTTAATCTCATTTTGTACCGAGGAAGCTAACAATTAAATGACTAAAGCAAACACACCACAGGAAGTGGTCTTTTCCTGAAAACAGGCCTGGAGACATCTTACACTGCTTCATTAGACACCACAAAAGCAGTAACAACTCGTATCGTGTTCACTTCACAATTACGCAGAGAAACATTCCGAGTGTCTCTCCACCGGTGGTGGCCCAGTGATGTTAATGCCATTATGCTGATTTGTTCCAGCTGAGGATCTGACCCTTTGGGGAGGACTACAAGAGCGTAACTCAATAAACAAAGATGGCTTTACTACAACTCCAGCTGGAAATTGTCTTGTTTAATTTCGTAGGCCGCTGCCACACTGGAAACTTTCCTACTGCTGGGAAAGAACACAAGCGTAAGAGGCCTCATTTGTTATCCCTGAATATATCCAGGTGACAGCAAGACACAAAGCAACACGAATGTTTGCAGACTTCATAGAAGCCAATGCACACTTCAGGATTCTCTGGATATTTGTAATGAAAGCTGAATGATGAAGTTCTGAACCACTATTGACCACCTCTTGTATGCACGGTCATATAGATTATCTTTCTAAGATACTTACGCAGGTGTGATGGTCAGCATTCTGATGCCAATGAAACGTTTCTTCCCATCTGAAAATAACACAGAGGATATTTAAGAAGTTTAGGGAAACACTGACAAAAGTAACTACTTTGATGACCCCAAATACCTGTCAATTAAAACAGGATGTGTCAGATTTTAACAAAACTAAACAGAAATCATACACATCTACACTGAGGTAATTTATTATTTTGTTTAGCCTTAGTGTACAGGATCCTTCTCTTCACAAGAGAAGTTCATTTACACTCTGTAGGAGTTTTCCCTCAGGAAATTCAGGAAAATTTCTGTGATCTGCTATCACATGACTTCAGTAAAGGGAAAATTTCATAACAAACTACCATTTCATCTGAAACTGGAAGACTATTTAATTATATGGTAGAATGTAGAAAATAGGATTTAAAGGAATTAAAATTTCTACCTTTCAGAAAAAAAGGACAATCACAAGACTCACACTGATCCTAACACAAATGGCGTGCTATTTCTACCCCAAAGAATGAAAAGCAAGTTTTAAAAAACCAAACACATAGACCTTAGACAAAATGATCACAAAAAGAAGGATGGAACACCTCTCCTATGAGTACAGGCTGAAAGAGTTGGGGCTGTTCAGCCTGGAGAAGAGAAGACTCTGGGGAGACCTTATAGCAGCCTTCCAGTACCTAAAGGGGGCTTATAAGAAAGATTAGAACAAGCTTTTTAGTAGGTCCCGTTGTGACAGAACAAGGAATAACGGTTTTAAACTAAAAAAGTTCATTGCAGATGACCTTTAAAGATCCCTTTCAACCCAAATTATTCTGAATCTATGATTAGCCAGGACTCTACAGAATTTTAAATGCTGCAAATCCACTGCTTTAAGACCAGCACCACATTTCTCACTTGACTACTTTTAGTAGTCATGATACTGCACAGCTGTCTTATGAAAAAATGCAGTTTGATGACTTCCTAAAGTGACTGCTTTAGTAGTTAGTTATATCTGCTACAAAACAATATTTCCCCTTACTTGTTCCAGCATAACTACTTCACAATTTCTTTGAGCTTCTCCATGTTCTCATGTGAGGAAGAAGCTTGAAAAGGAGATGCACAGTCTCCTCTAACCTCTATTCTTCCCAAGAGAAACAGTCCCAAATACAGGGACAATATACAGGACATATTCCTGTAAGTGAAAATGTTGAATACTAAGCATTGGATTAATGATTAACTCTGAACAATCCCACATCTGTAGCTGTCATCCCTGCTTTTCCCTGAAGTGTTCTGGCTCTCCCATATTTTGAAGTGAAACAAATGAGATCAAAATCAGCTATAGTAAGAATGTCATCAAGAAGTCCAATTACTCAAAATTGATGTCTCAAAAGCTTTGGTCATGGCCATGAACTAGTGCGCTCACAGTCACTCTCTAGTATAAAAGTATAAATCCAAGTTTTCACTTTTTAACAATATTCAAACATAATAATTCTGCCACCTAAAATAATCCCCCCATCCCTGCAATCTGGAAAGTTAAATGTTTTCATGAGACGCACAGTTGATGGACTCTCTGGTGACAGTTTACTGTTTGCATTAAACAATTTGCTGCTGGTCATCACCTGTGTGATGCAGAAATACACAGAATCACAAACCACACAGCTCTGAGGGCTGAGTTAGGAATGTCTACAGGGCAGAAAAATGAAAATGAAAGGAGGGACAAAAGAAACTGATCTGGAAGATACAAAACAGCAAGGAGGACACTGGGCAAGAAGAAGTGACAGCAGAAATGCTGCTGATCTAAAAGTGATCCGCAGGGGCTAATGATACACATAAAAATAAAGCTTTGGGGGGGAAAAAAAAAAAATCTGATAACTACAAACTTATTCACAACTATAAGTTTTACTCTACCTTCCTCTGTGGGCAGGCTGGGGTATTATTTCACTCCTGTTGGTGCACTAAAATGCAAAATGGCCCTCAGCCCTGTCTCCACAGTAAGCTTCTCTCACTGCAAGCAGTGGTTCATACTGTAACAGTAGCAGGCTATTATATAAAACTAATAGCTAGGAGCTATGGATTATTTTTGCAGCAGTCTAGATTCCTCCTCTTCATCCTGCAGCCATTTTGCATGTCAGAAATACAGGTTAAAAATCTTCAGACTTTCTTTTTTGCAAAAGTCTGTTCCATTCAATTTAAGCCAAGTCAAACATCTTGCACAAACCCCAAAGTTTTCATCAACAATGATTAGAGTGAATATAACTGTCCAGTTTATTAGAACTGGCAGAGTTCATCAGAGACTGGGCAGACACAGACAACCCGTTGTAGTGTTTTATCATCCCCAAAGGATAGGCATTTTGACGTCAGGGTTAAGTCACGTTGACAGAACAGTATGTGGCACCTGGAACTAACACTGTCATATTACATCTGCTCTGTGAATAAAAAGTCTCAAACCCTGTCATTCTGGCAATTTGTGGAACAATAAAGCAAAAGAAAAAATAATTAAGAGAACTGGAATAATGTGCAATCATAAATTGTAAGCAGGATGCCACCAGGGTGAAGTCCCAAAATTAGTTAATAGAAGGTTATTATGTTAGAACTATAAAGTTGAACAAGTGTGAAACCATTGCAGCTTAAAGCTGGAGCAGAGCACAACAGAGAGAGATAGTCAAATCACATTTCTTTTTTGTAAACACCAGGCCAGATTGAACATAGATTCCAGTGGTACAAAAATCAAACAAGCCAGCCCCAACCAATATTTTAAACTTAAATCAGTTAATAGAAAGTCACAAGCAGGCGACCCCAAGTATCCAGCAGCAGTTCACTATTTACAGAGATTTCTGTTCCATAGAAGGAAAGCAAATGCATTAGGTAATATAGAATGTTGAGATAATAATAATCAGTGCAAATACTTCATTCAAATGCCATCCTCTCATTTCTTCTCTCTCTCTCCACTCCTGTACTTCAGTAGATCATATATTTGCTGTTACATGCAATGGATGGGACTTCAAAAATACACGCCACTTTTAAGCAGTAGTTATCTGATCAACTGAGATTTAAAAGACCAAGGTAAAGCTTATTAAACAATATTCTGAGCTATATGCCAGAGTAGATCTTGAAAGAGCAGTTTCCTAAGGGAATTTTATCATCTTCAGGCAATATGATATTTAAAGTAAAATGATAATACCCTTAAACTTGTTTCTATGACCTAATAGTACCATAAGGGTGGATCCCAATGAAACTACTGAAACATAATTGGAGCAAAAGAAAACATGATAAAAATCCCAAAAATTATGCTTACATAAATTACTTATGACAAGAAGTAAATTCTGCTTACATAAATTACTTATGACAAGAAATAATGTCTATACAACAAAAGTGAAAGCTATTACTGAAGGCCTAAAAAATGTAGATTATGTCTCAAATATGGTG
The DNA here is from genome assembly GCA_004320125.1 of Scolopax mira. NCBI lineage: Eukaryota > Metazoa > Chordata > Aves > Charadriiformes > Scolopacidae > Scolopax > Scolopax mira. Next base: position 199,872 of record BJBW01002020.1, read on the forward strand.
CAAATATCTCTTAGAAATTCTCTATGCATCAACAGCTTTAAATTACTGTTCTTCCTACCCCAGCAAAAATAAAAACGGTAGTTCAGACAAGCAAAAGCAAAACAAATTTCAAAAATAAAAAAATATTAAATTTGCCTGTGCCCAGGGGATGCCAAGCAGTGACAGTCACAGTGGTGCTAAGAGTAAGAGTGAATCCTTTTCCTTTGATTAGGGGATAATGTGAATGATGAAAAATAAAATTAAAAAAAAAAATCAGACAGTACATTACAATCACAAGACAAACTTGAATCTTTCATTGTTTTCTTTTTCTTAAGATTCCGTAGACAAAGTTATCTCTAGGCCCTCTAGCTGCTCTCAGTGGGTTCATCATTCTCTGGAGGCAAAGTTGCCTGAAGGAGCAAGGCAGCTGATTTTAGTAGTGGAATCTCTTGCCTTCACTGACTTTAAGACCTCAGTTACTAGGATCACCTTGGCACATGGTGGGCTCTCAGCACAGGGCTTGTGTTCATGCCTCTAGAGCCATCCATGTTGCAGGGTGAGACACTGCTCCTCTCTGTTTTGAGATAAGCAGCTTGGTTCTGAAGGGTAACATCACCAGTGACACAGAAACCAAGAGTTAGCAAACTGGTGAATAAATAGGGTTGGTTTTTCTCCAACTTGGCTGGAACAAAATTATGTCAGCTACTTTGCAATGTACTTTTCAGCACATAATTCATCACTAACAATTTTTTTTTCCCCATCAATTCTACTCCACTCCCTCCCCTCAATCAACAAGTGCAAACAATCCAATTTGGGGAATTCAGCAAAACATATATGAGAGGACTTATCATAATTGTGATGGAAAACTCTGGGGAGACCTTATAGCAGCCTTCCAGTACCTAATGGGGGCCTACAGGAGAGATGGGGAAGACGTGTAGCGATAGGATGAGGAGGGATGGTTTTAAACTGAAAGAGGGGAGATTTAGATTAAATAGTAGGAAGAAATTCTCAACTTTGAGGGTGGCAAGACACTGGAACAGGTTGCCCAAGGAAGCTGTAGATGCCTCATCCCTGGAGGTGTTCAAGGCCAGGCTGGATGGGGCTTTGAGCAACCTGGTCTAGTGGGAGGTGTTCCTGCCCATGGCAGGGGGGTTGGAACTAAAATGATCTTCAAGGTCTCTTCCAACTCTAACCATTCTATGTTTCTGTGCATAACATAAGTTTCTGAAATAACAGTATTTGAGAGAACACCGAGAGGACAGAAGTGCAGGGAAACAACCCTGGCATCAGCAACTGGATGAATTCTGGAGAAGAAAAGATTAATATAAAAAAAAGATTCAAAAGAATGAGCAGCCAACAGTCCTGATACAAGATGAGTAGGGTGTGGACAGATAAATTGGCAAGCAAAAGAGAAAGGAAGGTTTGGCCTGGATGAAGCATTACTAGATCAGCTTTGGCTGTGCAGCACATAGTATGACACGTCGTACAGCATGACAGATACAAGGCAGGAACACAACAAAAAAGTCCAGAATATTGCAGTTGTCATTTGCTGGTATTTTTAGATTTATATGCTCTTTTGGTACTTCTCTTCTTTCTGCCTCTTTCCCATGTATTTTTTCAGGAATAAAGGAATTATCACACAGCTTTTCTTCCACTGGGATCTGAAAGCTATCTCAGTATCCAGTTATATAGCACTGACATAGATGGCCATGGCAAAATAAAGATTGTCCACTGACAGTGCACACACTAACTCCATCTGTGGACAAGTGTTTTAAGAAGTTCCTACCTTATTCTCCACAGTACACCTTAATCACATTTTTGCTTGGACAACATGTGCAAGAGAAGGACAAGTGCCCAGCAGTTCTCAAAATCATTTGAGACTGTAATGACTCATCTGTGTCCTCACTGTCCTCAGAGGCTTGTTTTTTCCCAGATTTATATGGATACTGTCTACTACTCTTCAGGGGTTTGAGCAATAAGATGTCTCTCCCACTTCTATGAAGTTGTTCTCTGTTTCCAAGTCTATGGTATTCTATCCTGTAAATAATGCTGCTCCTTTCACCAATAGGATCCCAGACCTGTGCCTTTTGGCACTTCACCAACAGATTAGGATAATTATTGAAAGATGTTGCCGTTTTTTGCAGACCTTACCTTTACTTTGTTTGTCATGCGATTCTGTGAGAAACTGAGTGATGCGGTCTGAAGGAATAGCAAAAGAAATTCCAGCTGTGACCTTCAAGGTGTTAATCCCAATCACTTCACCATCCTGTTGAGAGACAACACACCATTAATTTGCTCCTAAGCGACAGGGTTCAGCTCACTGCCTAGCACTTCACATTAAAAGCTGGTGTAAGAAATTTTAAAGTGTTGTAATCACTCAAGAAATAAACATTACTTGGAAGGGAGGATCTGGGCTCTGATTCACAAACCCTTTTGCATTTAACTGTGATGGCCAGAGAGATTACAGTACAGTTTGTTCATCCAAGGTCCATCCTACCACTCGGCAAGAGATTCCCTTCACTGAGTGGGTGGTGGAGTCACTACTACCACTACAGCCACAACTCACTGGCCTGCAAAATCAGTGCTGCTTTAAAGCAATCTTAAATCAGCTGTATGGATTAACCAGGTCCCATCTTTGCCCTGCATTCCAGGTTTTCATAGCGTGAACGAGCATAACTGCTCCCACCAGATCCCATTTTCCCCACTGCTGTGAAAAAGTGACCCTGCTCTATGGGGGAAATGTTTTTCAGGGGTGTATGAACTGAGACCTAATTTGCATAGTTTGCATTAGTTTCAGGACATTTGCCTACCATTAGCCTGAATGACTGAAAGCTGATATAGCCTATGAATCTTTAAAAAAGAATTTCTCCCACTTATTTCAAACTAGCTCTTGAAACAAAACAAAAACCAAATCACCTGGACTTACCAGATTAACTAGAGGTCCTCCAGAGTTGCCATACTGTAAAAATAACACAAGAGAACAATAAATTGGATGCTTCACTGTAGGAAATGCAGTTTTCATTTAAAATACTATTTTGTTCTTAAGTAAGAGGGGTGATTTCTGTACTTCAGTACTTCCGCACTAGTGAAGGACACAATACCGATCACAGAAGAATACAGATAGGTCTTATCCAACCATTCACATCTCTGGTGATTAGATCATTATTGTCTTTTCAGAAACAAGCCTTAAGTTAAGTTACCACTTTAACAGTTCAATAAAGTGTAGGGTCCTGCACCTGAGGAAGAAGAATGTCAGGCACCAATACAGGTTAGGCGTGGACCTGCTGGAGACAAGTTCCGAAGACATCCGAAGAGAAAGATCTGGGGGTCCTGGTAGACAGCAAAATGACAATGAGCAAGCAGTGTGCTCTTGTGGCCAGGAAGGCCAACGGAATCCTGGGCTGCATAGGGAAGCGCGTGGCTAGTAGGTCGAGGGAAGTCATTCTCCCCTTCTACTCGGCACTGGTGAGGCCACAACTGGAATACTGCATCCAGTTCTGGGCTCCCCAGTTCAAGAGGGACAGGGAACTACTGGACAGAGTCCAGTGAAGGCCAATGAAGATGATTCAAGGATTGGAGCATCTCCCTTATGAAAGAAGGCTGAGAGAGCTGAGACTCTTTAGCCTGGAGAAGAGAAGGCTGAGGGGAGACCTTATCAATACTTTTAAGTATGCAAAGGGTGGGCTGAAGGAGGAGGAAGTCAGATTCATTTCAGTGGTTGCCAGTGAGAGAACAAGGGACAATGGGCATAAGTTGGAACAGAGGAGGTTCCACTCAAACATGAGAAAAAACTACTTCACAGTGAGGGTGCCAGAGCCCTGGAACAGGCCACCCAGGTTGGTTGTGGAGTCCCCTTCTTTGGAGATCTTAAAGACCCTCCTGGATGCAGTCTTGAGTGACATGCTCTAACATGCTCTAGGCAATCCTGCTCCAGCAGGGGAGTTGGACTAGATGATGGTTCCTTCCAACTCTAAAAATTCAGTGAAATAGTTAGACCTTAAATTTAAGAATCATTAAATAGTTAAAATGAGTATTTTGATTCTTCTACAGATTATCAGAACAAGGTTTTGAAGTAAATAATTTCTATCTAAAGCTATAGTTCAGTGAGGTGCACATACAGTTCTTAAGCAGATTTATTCATCACTGGATTGTAACACTGTCAGTCTCTTTTACTCTCCACCAGAGAAGAGCACAGTGCTTTATGTGTTTAATCACGGTGTATTGCTGTGAGGTAGGTACTACATAAAGATTGATTTAATAACCACAGATATGCAACCCACTAGGGAGGGCATATAGCAGCTCCAAATAGTCTGAAATTGCCTAATACCTAATGGCCTTCAAAGGAAACATCCAACAGGACTACAGGAAGTGGGAGCTGGAGAAGTTCCTTGTCCATCTTCATGTTGGCTCAAAAAGTTTGTTTTTGAGCGAGGCCAGAGTTTTCAAGCATGTCTACTGAACAGCCAAGAGCAGCAATTTACCACTCAAAATAAACAAAAGCTAAGTGATGCACGACAGCAACATGAGCGATATAAACTGTTTATACTTAGATAGCACTGGGCAAACCTTAGATTCTCAGAAGAATAAAAAAGGCATTAAAGTTTCTAAAACAGTTTCAAAGTTTGAGTTAAACAAAGAGATCTCTTACTTTGTATCTTTTCAGTGATCAGAGCATACACACTTGATTTTTGGTTCCTTTGTGTCAGTCAGACACAAGATAATGATTTTTCAGTCTTCCTCAGCATATCACCTTTCATTCATTTGTCCTCTGCTTGAAGGATGCGAGAATGAGAGAACTTCAGCACATACAGCATAGCTCCATATAGGAGAACGTATGGTCCTGTTTTCTCCTGCCCCATGTTCCTGCTGTCCTAGCACTTCTCAGAAGGCAGCTGCATGCACATTCCTGCAGGAAAGTCTTGGCTGAGCCACAGGAATGCTCCAAGCAAACCAGCTCTCAAACTCCTCCCATTCTCAGGGGAAAACTAGTGCATTAGCTAAGCACAAAGCATCCCTATGCCAGGGACTATCTTCATATTTTCTCAGATGGCAAAGCAATTCAAATATATTGTCATTTTCTTTACCTCCTCTACTATCATTATTCCATTTGGTCTAGCGTTATCTGACACACTCTGCTATCCTCGTCTAAACTTGCCCATTAGCTTTTGAGGGTAGTGAATGCCTAAGTACATGCAAGGAAGCATTTTGATCTTGAGGAATGTGTATAGGCGTAAAGTCAAGAATCCCATGTTCTAATTCTGTCTCTGCCACCAGTTCAATGTGTGCTCCCAAGTAATCCTTTTTGCATAAGCTTTCCTATTCTCTTTTTATAACTTTACTAAGTAATTCCAATTAAATGTCTTAAGAAGTTCAGCTCCTAGATCATACAGAAGCTTTTTGAAAAAGCTCACTTCTGCATTGTATCTTAGCACAAAGTGCTCTTTTTTCATACCCTCTTTTTTTCCCTATACAATTTCTCTTGACAAGTCTGTGACAATGAGTATTTGTGAAGTTCTTTGCATGTGTTCTTTGCTAAGCATTATGATTTGTTATGTCAAATGTGATATTGAGGTCCAGCAAATAAATGCTGAAAATATTTTCCTTTCAAATGTGTAACAGATTTAAGCCATAAAATTTTAGACCATTTTCTACCTCAGATAAACGTGCAGTGCTCTTTTTAGAGTCACAAGTTATATATACATAAGTACTTAAGCTCTTTGTATCTCTCCAAGCTGCTCTGAAGGAATATTATTTTCATATCTTTCTCTACAACATGCAGTGCCTGCATCCTTAACTCCAAATTTTAGCACAAGCTTTATGTTATTTTACATCTAGATTCTTACTTGGAGTAAGTGATGTGCAAAGGGAAAGCAAGAGTAACAACAACAAAACCAACCCTCTCCTTAAGTTCTTAACTGGGTGTCCTGTCATTAAACTGGAGCAGATACTATCAACTTGATTATTCCATCTTCTAATGATGATGAAATAAAAGAAACCTTGGCTCTACTCTAGATCCTGCTTGGCCAGATTAGGTGAACAAGCAGAGAGGGAAATGTGTTGATTTACCAGCACAAGATCTGCTGTACTGTTACTGCACAAGATCTATAGAAGGAGAAGGTCTGTCACATGTAACATCTCCATAGACATGGAGGTGGCAGTTTTATTTAATGTGCCTTTCACAGCACTAACTCCTGAATGCAACTCAAGGACACTGCAAAAGAAGCCTATCACTGATTTTTAAAAAAGCTGCTTTCATTTAGTGGATTCATCTTTGAGAACACACTTCCCTGCTGAATAGGTGGGAATTTCAAGGTCCCAGGACCATGAAACTCACCTCCTCACATACCTACTACTTACATTAATAATAGCATCTGTCTGAATGTAATCCATATCCGAGTCCCTCAGGCCAAGTTCTTTGCCATCTCGCTGAGCGGTGCTGACAATGCCTGTTGTCACAGTGTTCTGCAAGGCAAATGGACTTCCAATCGCCACCACAAATTCTCCTGGCCTCAGATCAGCAGAGTGTCCCAGTAACAATACTGGTAGTTTTTTCTTACATAAACACAAAAAGAAAGAAACAGCCATTAGTTTATACCTGAAAATAACCTGATTGGAAAGATCAAAAACTCTTAAGAAGTTAGGAACATACACTTTCCATTACATTAATAAAAAAGTCACCTGTTATCATAGACCCAAAACTTAGGCCAGGTAAAATTAGTATACTGCAGGATGTTACTGCTTTATCCTGTCATCAGAAACAGACTGCTAGCAGCAGTACCTTTCAACTTCATCCAGAAAAAAAAAAAAGTCAGCAAGATTCTGAAACAGATTTCATCACTTTCCAGCAAATTATTCCCTCCATCTCCTAGAAATAGTGTACAAACCAGCTACTGACCAGCCTTGCAGTCCATGGATCAGTACTGCTGATTAACTGCTAGGATTAGCCAAAGCAGCTTGAGTCTTCAGATAAAGATAGCAGCATCTGGTCACATACTAACTTTTATTTTCTTCTTTTTTAGGAGATTATAACACAGCAGACAAAGTAATTTAATTCTAAGATATGAAAAAATTTCAGGCCTACAGAAACAGTTTGGTCAGTACATTGTTTTTCCCCAGATATATTTCCAAGGAATCCCTAAACATATATTCCAGCCAACCACTCTCTGCTAAATGAAACTGAAATAGGGTTCCCAAATTAATGCATTCATCTCTTTCTGCTACTCACCTTAGGGTGAATCTTTATTGTTGCAATGTCAGATTTCTTGTCAATGTCTTTGATGGTTGCTTCATAGGTATCTCCATTCTGTAGCTGCACTTTCAATTGTTGTCTCCCTGATATGGCATTTGTGCTTGACACCACGTGGGCATTGGTCACAATTAAACCAGAATCAGACATAATAAACCCAGATCCACTGGAAAGTGGAACATTTCGACCAAACAGAGGGTGCCTGTACAAAAAGTAAATAATTACCTCATAAGGAAAGCATAACTTAGAGAGGATTATATTACAAATCATTTACCACCTCTCACCCTGAGAAATAAAGCATTTGAGGATCAGTATTATGGTCCTTACAAAAATTAAACTAAAAATATAACAAACAAAGGACCCTTTTCTGAAAATTATGACTGGTTTTAGTCAGGCCAGGGAAAGAGGAACCCAATTTTTCAGACAACCTGCAGCAGCCTTTTCCTTTGTTTTCCAATTCTGTCTTTAAAGCCTTCCTTGCAAAGAGACTAGGTGATAGAAAGAGAAGGAAGAGCAGCCCATCTGATCCCACCAGCTGCTGCTTCTACACAGGAATAAAATAACAGGAAACAGTAGGGCTGACAAATGGACTGATCCTCTAATGGGAAAAGGGAAGAAGGAGGAACCTTAGATTCATAGAATGGTTTGGGTTGGAAGGGACCTTAAAGTCATCTAGTTCCAACCCCCCTGCCATGGGACACCTCCCACTAGAGCAGGTTGCTCAAAGCCCATCCAGCCTGGCCTTGAACACCTCCAGGGATGGGGCATCCACAATCTGCAGATGAACAGAGGAGTAAAGGAAGAGGTGATGCCCCAAGGAAGCCCAAATGTAGATTGGTAGGAAAAAGCATGTCTGGAAACTGAAACGACTGGGAACATAAAACACAAGAAATGGAAAATACTAACAATGAGTAAAACCTGGTGGGAAACAACATTTGCTGCAATATAGACAGTTGAAAGACTAGCAATTGTTTAAAGTACTTTTCTCTATGAATAATTGCTGTAACGACCTTGGATTTGTTAGGGGAACAGAAAGCGCCTGGGCAGTAGAAGATGAGAAAAGGTCCACAAAGTCTTTTTTCTTCCAAGATGTGGCCCTTATTAGGAAATAGTTTGAAAATTCTGGACTATTCAGCTGTAAAGAATTGGAGCCAATCCCAGGCAGAAGGCAGTATCCCAATTAGCGCCCAGCAGGCTGCTGGGCAAACATTTACTTATAGGGAAAGAACAATCTATCTTAAGATCTTAAACATCTTCAACTGTAACACTCTCTCAAAAGACTAGTGACAGTGTGCATAAAACTAAGTCTCAGAAAACCCAATTATCTCAATTTTTCACATTAAAAAAGCCTACTATTCAAGAAATTCTTAAGCCTATGCAAAATTAGAATACTTCAAGCAGAAAGGTATTCAGGTAATAGAGTACGTATAATATTTACAGTAATTTGTTTTGACAAATTTGAGCACTCATGTTAAACCTGCCTCCCAGGTTGTTTTGAGCACTCAATGTTAGAGTAAACTCCAGCTTCAGTACTGAAGCTTCAGCAAATTTAGTACATTTTTTTCATATCAGAAATCATTTCTGTGTTTAGATAGGTTACATCTGGTCAACATGCTAACTCTTAATAGTCTCTCTGCCAAAATAAAATCACCTCTCATTGAAAGTGGAACCAGCAACAAGGAGCTGCTTTTGCAGCTTACCTTCTGAACTTTTGTTTTTTTTGAGTTGAGATAATAAACATAATCCAACAAGCAATTCATTTTAGTGAAGGTTGAAGAGATCTCCAAAGATGAGACAGACTTACTTTGTGGCAGACAATAAGATTGTAAGCCCAATAACATAGATCTACTAAACAGGAACAAAACACACAAATGGGTGGTTCTCTAGATAAATGAACCTGCTGTAATGTTTCAGAGTATTTTGTGACAAAGAATTCAAAAATCAAAATTACTACACTGGAAAATCTTTGTAAGACTTTGTTTAATAATGCAATTATAGCACAAATAATTGAAAGAGTTACCTGAGAAAAAGTTCGATGTGCACAACTGCAGGTGCAATCTTTTCCACCACATCCGCTATGAAGTTGAATTTGTATCTTGGGCTGCTCAACTGTAGGTGACCTATACTAGCAGAAAGAATTGGATATGTTAATAAGACAACACCCTTTTTTACCAAAAAGATGAGATAAATACACTTTGAATTGGTCTGGTTTTCCTACTGGGATAGCTTTCAAACTGGAAAGCTGGAAACTGTCCAAAACATTGTTCAAAACTTATCCAGCAATTTGCTTGATCCTGAGAAAATGAAACATCAGCATGACTTGGCTATAAGTTCTTTGACTTTCCTGGGATGTCTACAAGGCTGGAATGTCTGGAATATTTTCTCAGGATAACTACTAATTATCCTATGACCCGATACATGTTGGATAATAAGTCAGGTTGGAAGGGACATCAGGAGGTTTCTAGTTCAATCTCCCGCTCAAAGCTGGGTTAGCTACAAAGGCAAACCAGGTTGCTCAAAGGCTCTGTCCAGGTGGGACTCGCAAGTCTCCAAGGATGGAGGCTCCAGAAACTCTCTGGGAAACTTGTCCCACTGCTTCACTGTCCTTCATGAGGTAAAAGTTCCTTACATTTAATCTGAAACCCTCTTGTTGAGATTCGTGTTTCAACTCATGCCCATTGTCTCTCATTCTCCCACTAAGCACCACTGCAAAGAGCCTGGCTTCACCTTCCTGGTAACATCCTCATGAGCACAGGAATGGTGCTGTTAGGTTCTCCTGATGATTTCTTCTTCACCAGGCTGAATAAGCCCAGTTCCAACAGTTTCTTGTCACATTTCCAGCAGCCCTAAATATCCTTACGACCTTCTCCTGAATTCACTCCAGTTTGTCAACACTTTTCTTGTACTGAGGGGTCCAAAACAGGATATAATATTCTAGATGTGTCTAACAAGTGCTGAGTAATACAGCCACAGCATTTGGGAACCACATTTAGAACCCAAGTTAGGATACTTTACATTAGAAATCTGCTGTGAATTATTATATTTGCACCTAAGGCAAAGTTTACGGTTGGACTTGACGATCTTAAAGGTCTCTTCCAACCTAAATAATTCCATGATTCTAAAAAAGTTTTGCAAATTTACATTTAAGCTGTCACAAGGCAGCTGGGCATACCTATAGATTACCAAATACTAAGCATTCTATTAAAAGCCAGTGTGGTATACGTTAAACAGCACTATTCAGCATTTCTGGATACTGAAAAATTCCACAAAACAAAGATCTTTGAAGAGAGGGAAAAACCCCACAGCATCCTTGCTTCTAATGTCACAACATTGTGGATTCTAACATCACAAGATCAATAATACTGCTTGTGTTAGAGTGTCATAGGTATCTGGAATCCCTAATACACAGGGACATATGTTAAACATATGCTAGGAGACAAATCGCCACACTCAAATAGTGATCTCTCATATTCACAGCCTGATGCTCCAAAATTAACTATGGGATCTAAGGGAGAGAGTAAACAAGTTGTAATCAGATGCCACAATAACATTTTTTCAAATCTGATCCAACAGCACGCTGTTTATCCCAGGAGACAGAACTCTTTTTCTGCCATTTAGTCAGGATGCAGAGGCTCTAAGTTCTAATTTCTAAACAATATCGACTCTTCAGAAACGACGCTTTGCACTATCATGATTTGCTCTCCTAATGATGAAGGATGAGCTTACTCCACAGTAGCTCATGTTCCAAGTCGACACTGGTCTTATGGTTCTAGATTTGCCTGTTTCCAGATCACGTAATATAATAATGGGCCCAGACACAGATTCTGTCTTTTGAAGGTATGTTCTTTTCTTTCATCAGCTCCCCCTGATGCTTGCCCATCCAAGTCTTTAAAAGTAAAGTAGATGGAGGCATCACACAAAAGCAAAGATACAGAGAAAAGAAAGGAGAGACAAGTTTAAAAGAGTTCTGATACATTTTTGTATTCTGCATAGCTCTTAATTCAAAGATCATATTCACCAATCCTAATCTACAGGTGTTTTACTGACCATTAAACCTTGTAATTTGTAAATTACTTGGGATGAATGTAAAGATTACAGCACAATGGAGACTAACCTTTTTTTACGAGCAAGACATCTCACTGGCCTATTCTATCGTAGTCACTCTGTAGTGGGTGACAGAGAACAACTGTAGTTCCTATTGTGAACACTTTCTGAGAGAGTATAAAGCGTTAAAGGACTGACAAAGTCAGGAAGTGAGAGGCCTCACATCATCACAGCAAAGGCAGGAACTTATGGAATAGACACAACACTGGTACCAAGGAAGAAAGTATTGACGAAACCAGATCAAGACAATTGGGCATCTCTCCATAGAAGTTCATGAGCTCTTTTTCCTGTTACTGGACAAGGGATTTACTTCTGAGGAGAAAGAAACCATGCTTACATTTAGCAAGCTAAATTTATATGATATGGTATAAACAGAAGGAACAACTTGGCAGGATTAGATTCTGTCTATTATTTTAATGTACATTCTCACGCACTCTGAAAAATCCCTCTGACCAATTGAACGTGCTTGTATCAGCACTTAGTTTAAAAGAGACACTGCAAAGAGGAATCACAGAGGACAGTCAAATGTCAGCACAATATACGTTATTTATTTTGCTTACCGGGTCTCTGAAGATTTACCTTTCCTTTGGTTCACAAGCAGCTTGCCTGATTGTGCCTTTCACACCTACTAATATGATTTTGAATGCTTGCAGAACAGCACTCGCTGACAGGACATAACATTATCAGCACATTTATCTTAATAGAAATTACCATCCATCTATGAAAGACAGTTGGCTAGACCCTCAGCTGATGAGCTAGCATAGAACCGGGGGGGGGGGAGGAGGGAAGCATGGTGAATACAGGCATAGCTCTATGTCAGTCAGGGCAACTAAATGCCTTTGCATCCGCTGGGTGCTGAACTCTTCTGCCAAATGTCCCAGCACAACACACAGCCAAAAGCAGAGGAGGGCACCTGCCAAAGAAATCAGTTCTGCACAGCTCTGGACTAGCCACCAGGGAAACATCAGGCGTGGCAGTGGCTTTCCAGGTAAGATTTGGGCTAGACAGAGAGAAAGTCTGAAAGACAGAAGCAGATGAACGTAAACGTGGAAAGAGTGGAAGAAAAAAAGCAGAAATACAGACAGGAGACTCTAAAACTGCAGCAAAGCTTGTCTTCTTTCAACACCATAGTGAAAGCATTTCCTAGTCTGAGCAGGCGTCCAGAACACCTCTGTTGGGAGACAGAAGACAAGAATACTCCAACCTGAAGGTGAATCCAAACCTGCACTATATATCAAAGAGAAAGTTGAAACAAAGGAGAATGGAGAATAGAAGATGCACAAGCTTTGTAAGAAAAGCGTAGTTGAAGATCTACTGGTCTGATTAGAGATGAGCTGCTCTTACTAGTGTCTGGTGGGGACTAATATTGATGAAAACTGACTTCCGAAGTTGAGACACCTTCATAGAAGCTGATCTCTCTTGAATCATTTTCTGCAAGCTGCAGAAGTGATGGGAACCTTTACCTTTACCATCACTGCAAGGAAGTGATGGGAACCTTTAAATACATTATATGACATCCCAAGAACTCAAACTATGGACTTGGATGATGTAACTGCAAACTAACATTTACTCTCACACATATAGCCCTATTTAAGGGAACTGAAATGTTGGCTATTAATAACAACATTTTAGTGAATAATTATCTGTTGGTTTTCACCAGAACTTCTCATTATACTTTAAAAGGGAGGAACTGCAGCCTGAGAAACTGAAGGAAGCAACATCCAACACTGTATACTGTGCAAGATCCCCCAGAAAACAAATGTTGTAACTGTAGCAGCACACTCAGGCCTTTATTTTACACCTTCAATCCACCCTTTTAATTTGCATTAGTTGGTAGACACTCCCTGCTGCCAGTGTTCTTTCTAAAACACAATATTAAACATGTGTCATTTTCTTTCTTCCCCCCTTCCTGCCAGATACTCTTGCTGTCTTGCAGAGTTTCAGACCTCTGCTGGACTGGACTGTGACTGCAAAAGCTCTGCCTTTGAGCAGATTTGTGGATTTTGACCTATTGACCTACTGAGATTTGCCACATATTTTTTCAAAGGTCTCTCAATAACATCCATTATTTTTCATGTTATTACTGCGTGTTCAAAATCATCTCACACTAACCAAAGCTAATTCACCTTGGCAAAAAGCCATAGTTTAATCCAATTAGCTCTCTGTTATATAACCGAGACAGCAAAGGTTCTGCAGCCAGGTTGTACTTGAAGCAAAACCAAATTTATTCTTTATGAGTCTTTAGCTGTCTACACATTTCTTAACCAAAAGAACTAGGGTTTCCCAATCTGTTCCACAGCCACAAATCAACAAGATTTTCAGTAGATCTGAACCCCCATCCTATCATTTCACTTAAGTGATTAGATGGTCAGAAGCTCCTCTCACAGAACACTCAAGATCTAGATTTGGATCTAAGTGCATGAACTAGAGTTCAGCCTGTTTTATAAATTTGATCTTACGTTTCCAGTCTTATGGGCTCCAACTCCTTGGGATTTACATGGCTAAAGCTAAGTGTCTGTCAGATAGGAGTATCCTTATTACTTAGCTTTAGACTTTTCTTGTGTAGTAGTATTATCTACAGGTTATGAGTTAATTTCATAGGGTTTTATTTACTTTCTTGCAGAGACAACAAACTCACTCTAATCTCATTAACGCTGCTGTAAATCAGGAACAGCTCCAGCAAATTTGTAGAGTTAACCTAGTATGAAGAGAACTGAAAAAAAATTTCAGCAGAAATAAATCATCATAATCCCACTGAACACAATAAAGCTAGACCCATTTACATTTGTGAAAGACTGAACGTTTCTGAATATCTGCCAACTTACTCCCTGTAGGATTAAATCAAATCACATTCAATGCTTTCTTAAAGACGCTACGTTGTATTAAAATCCACAATTTTATATTCATTAAGAATTTTGTGAGCCTGGGAAACTCATTCTTTTAAGGCTGTTCCCTCGTCTCCCTTTTGAAACCAGCTTCAGAAAAGATCTATGTGTCCAGCAAAATTATTATGTCTGAGGGAGGACTGCAACCTGGCAGATCTGATCACCAGGGATAAACACTGTCCCTACTGTGCTTTCATGGAAAGAAATGAAAGACAAATAAAAGATTATAATGTCTCTGCTTAAAAAACAGAAACATCTGCTGGAAACATAGGTTCATGGGCAGCTTTTCTGATGAATTCAGCATTAAGATCAAGTTGCATAGCTGTGCACTGACCATAAAGCTTCGGTGAGTTTAATGCCACATTAGGGTTCAGGCAACTTGTTTATACAATGGATGTCTACCCTGCCCAGATGAAAACAATGTGGTGAACCAACAGCAAAGGGGCTTTCCTGTGCCGTGCAGCAATCACAACGGCCAGATGGAGATGGACCAGCACAAGCCTTTCAGCACAGACACCTCGCTGCTTCACTGACTTCCAATGCCTCTTATTCCTCCTTCCCGAGAGACTCTCATAAGGAGACACAGGGAGAACCTCTCTTTCCTGTAGGAAGCAGTGAAGGACTACACTGAATATTTACCAAACGCTGTACAATATGCATCCTCACCTGCAGGAACTCAAAACAAACTCAGACATAAGGAAAACAATCAGTAGAGGAATGTGACTAGAGTTTGTGTTTCCAGCCAGTACCTTGCAGTGCATTTCCCTAAATACAGCTGGAGGCAGCTGTAAGGCTTTGATGACAATAATACCAGTACGGGACTTCAGTACCTCTTCCTGGGCCAATTCCTCTGAATGCAAGTAGTGATATGCTCAGTTATTGCTCTGTATCGTTAAGGATACGTACAGGCACACTCCAAACACCCCTTGTGGAACTGCATGCAATGACTCTGCTCATGCATTAACCATATTTCAAACATTTCTTTTAGGGAACTAAACTTTTAGGCTTATATCTTGCAAGATTTGACTGACATCAGTGAGGCTTTTTATCATGATTGCTCTTTGACAGTGACTTCAGTTAAACAAGGTAGAGGACAGACATTCTTGGGCAGAACTCTGCAAAGGATGAGCGTCAGAGCCAATGTACTTGGTTTCTGTAATTTCTTTCCTCATAAGTTTTCTAAACAATCTTATTATTTTCTTTGTTCCAGCGGCAAACCATTTTTTTAAATAATTTTTTGCTTGCACATCCTCAGTGAGAAACGCAAAGCCTTCAACATCTGAACTGTCTTCACAGAAGCCATTAGTAAAATAACATAGCAGGGAATTATTAATTGTACTAAGAATGCTGTACTAGGAGATCATAAATAGCCCTTTGTGCAAGAGTTTGACATAAATTAGCCATAGATTGCAGGTGACCTTGTGGATCCTTTGAATGAGAAGCTTGACACTTTAATAGGTTGATATGTGGCATTGTTAAAATTTAAATTTGCTGCAGTGGGAATTAAGGTGCTGTAAGGACTGGTCTTTGGTTACAGATGTTGTCTTCCATAAACGTTTATGCCATTACTTACACGCTGGCCTGAAACAGCTTGTCTTTCTCACAGTGGGTGACAGAAGGCAGGAAGAAACTAGCTGTTTCAGAAAATCCCTGTATATTAAGGTTGAAGGGGGCGGGGGGGGGGGGGGGGGGGGGGGGGGGGGGGGGGGGGGGGGGGGGGGGGGGGGAAGTATTTGCAGCATAAAGTTTAAATTGGCCCAGGAGTTCTGCAGACCATTCCTATTAGTACCTCAGAGGAGCCTGTGCGTCTGCTCAGATGCATAAGGGTAACTGCATGAAAGTATAAGCACACTGGAGAACATCAATACTGGAGTTCCTGTATCTCCACGCAGTACATACCCCTTTAAGAACGCTGTATCTAAAACTTGCAATTTGGTATGGTGTTCTTCAAGCTAATCCAGGCTTTCAGCAAGGGAAAAAATATTTAAAGTTCTGTCAATTTTGGAATCATCACTCGGTCATCCTGGACACCTCTTTCCTCCTTTTTGCACACTACCACTCCTTTTTCATTCATCCTCATTCACCAGACTTCTGTCACCAGGAAATCACAGCTATCTCAGTTTATCACATCCAGATCCTAAGTTAGCATCAGCATAATTAACTCCTCAGGGTCATTGCATGTTCTGAAAATGGCCTAAGTCACATTCTGTAAGGCTACTGTTAGCTGAGATTGTTTTAATATATGCATGGTAAAACTGGATTTGCTTCATAACTAGCTTAGCTTCAAACTGAGTCATCTGAGGCCAGATTTCTTTCAAGAACAGGGAAAAGAGAGAAACTCGACAGTAATTTTAAACTGTCGACTTTCCTCTAAACCCCTCATTACAGCCATTGCATGTTATTGTTTAAAAAAAAATATATAAAAAAATACCATAATTGAGTTCTATTCCTGGCTCAACCACCAACTCAGTCTGACCTTGGGCAAGACACTTGGTTTCTTTGAGCTTCAGTTTGTGCAGCTGTAGAATTGAATAAAAGAAATTAAAACTTAACAGAGAACCAGATGCTTCATCTAAGTGGAGGCTTTCTGGGACAAAAAATAAAGCCAAAATAAAGTGAACACTAAAATAGTTGCTTGGGAAAAAAAAAAGTTACCTCTACTTCACAACTCCAAATTCCTAAGCCTATTAAGAGTAGATTCAGGAGGATTCCTTAAAGAAAATGTCATATATACCAAACCCCAAGCACTCAGTAAGCCCTTAGATGCAAGCTAACTCACTCATTTTGGTTAAACATTCTGATTATTTCATGTGGATCAGTTCCAACCAAGTATTAGGAGTACTAAAGCTGATGTGAAAAGGAACAGGCAAACAGCAATTTATAACTACAAAATACTGAAGAGACAGATCATTGCAGCTCCAGGCTGGCATCTGGAGCAATTCTTGGCTTTGACAAGATACCCCTAAAGAAACCCCAGGAATATCATTCGACCTCCTCCCTCTCTGTACCACAGTCTACCTTCTCTCAAGAACAGGATATATGAAAGATCCCCTATTCACAGAAAACCTACAGGTAGCCCTTTTCTCTCTGATTCCTCCCCATAATTTTGGCAAGTTTGCTGTCTGTGAATAGAAAGGATGGTTAGTAGTTCACTTGACATAATGGAAACACTCAAAACTCTGGTATGCATAGGGCTTGTCTTTCCAGGAACACTATGAGAAAGGCAACGGAGGCAAACCCTTACAATAACTTATCAGTATGTGAAAAAAGATATTATCAGCACTAGCACTTCCATAAAGTGACTCATTTTAATACTAAAAATAAAATAATTACTAACTTAAGTGATTAATGAACTTAAAGTGATTAAAGTGATTAATGAAGTTAAGCCATCAAGCCTGAAGTTGCCATAGCACATGACAATATCCAAGGAAAGGTGGTAGTATGTTACTGCAAAGATAAGACCACCGGATAACCCCAGTGTCAACATTTTAAAACGCTAAGGAGGTTTGCATGCATTTTTTCCCCACTTTAGACTCTCCAAGACTACAAAACTTCTCATGAAAAGAAGAGAAAACAAGTAAAAGACTATATTTCAGGTGTTTTATATGCTACTTGGTGCTTTTTCTGCCCTGCTGGAGCTACATGGCTTTAAGAGGCATCTTTTGCCTGAAGATGCCCATCAGGTGAATCCAATTAACCTCCCACACACCAACTGGGAAGGCTCCAGAGCACAGGGGCTCCCTGGACCCCATTCTGCTTGTGTGGGCCACGGTGTGATGGGTCTGCAGCACAACCTGTGTGGGTGATGCCACTCGAATGCCTCGGCAGCAAGCGCCACCGTTACCACACGGAGGTGGCATCGGCAAGACGAGTGCAAGCTTGTGCTGCTGGCCGGCCAGCGTGCCCAGCTTGCCTTGGGAAGGCTGAGGACATGGCTACTGCACTGCCCCGACAGCCTAATGCCTTCCACCGGGCTCGCCTCCGTGCTGCCAAGGCACCCACTGCCATGCTACCGAGGGCAAACCTTCCCAAACCCCACCCGAGACCTCTGGACGGCGCTGAGGTGAGATCAACGAGGGAGAAGCTTTACTAGTTCAGAAAGGACCTGAGCGCACCTTCCCCACACCGCAGCCCTGTTGCCACTACCAGCCCCGGCAGCCGCCCGGCCTTCCCAGGCCGCTTCTTCGTCGCCTGGCAACCCCGCGCTGCCCACCCGCCGCCCTCGGCCCCGCCATGCTCCTACCCGATTCACAGGCTCCCTTCTGGACCTGGGCGACGGCGGGCAGCCCGTGCTGCAGCGCCTTGCGGCTCACCGCCTTCAGCTGGCAGATGTTGTCGTAGGTCCGGCCGTCGCTGCCGCACACCTGGGCGCTGAGCTTGCACTGGCAGACCCCCTTGGCGAAGCGCTTGCCCATGGGGTAGCGGCAGTCGAGGCTGTCCCCGCAAGGGGGGTCCTCCTTGCGGCCGCAGGAGTCCCCCTCGCCCGCGGCGCAGATGAGGCAGCAGTTGCAGCGGTCGGGGACGTAGCCGCTGGGGCAGCTGGGGCTGGGGCACTTGGAGACATCGCAGCGGGTCGGGCACTTGGCGCGGGCGGCCGAGAGCTCGGCGGCGCCCGGGCTGCAGCCGAGGGAGAGCAGGAGCAGGGGGCTCAGCAGCGACACCCGCATCCTCGGCGGGCTGCGGGCGAGCGGCGGAGAAGGGGTGCGAGCCCGCCCGGCCCGAGCGAGGGGAAGAGGCGGGGAAGAAGGTGCGATCGCCGTGCGGCGAGGGAAGGGAAGACGTGGGGCTTTATGCACACGCGGCGGGAAAAGTGTCTTCTGCCCTGAGCAGAGCTTCTGCGGGAAGGAGCAGCAGGGGGCTGGAGAGTGTAACGCCGCGGAGTCGAGGCCGGCTCAAGTCCGTCCCGGCTCAGCTGCTGGTAGGGCTGAGGCGCCGAGCCATGGCCGAGCTGCCGCGCAAGGTGAGCGCCGTCCACAGGCGGCTGCGGGAAGCAAGGGAGGACGGCGCCGGGCAGAGCGGCAGCGTTATATGTGGGACGCGCCGCCGGCAGCTCCGCGCCGGCAGCGACGGGCAGGCCCCACCCCGGCCGGGGAGGGAGGGCTGCCCGCGGGCGGGCCGGGGAGGGCCTGGCGGAGGGGAGCCCACGGGCGGGCCGGGCAGGGAGGGCCTGGCTGGGCTGGGCTGGGCCGGGCCGGGCCGGGTCGGGTCCCAGCGGGCGGGCAGTGCGGGGGGGGCCCGCTCCCCTCAGCGGGAAGGTGCCGCCCGTCTGCTGGTAACTCACCGGCCCGAGGGGAGATGGGCCGCGGGGGAGCCCGGCTGAGGCGATTCCACTCGACGCCAGCGGCTGTGGGTGCGCGACGTGGGCTAAAATATCGCAAATATATGCATATAAAAGATTATATGGGAAGAGAGCAGTTGTGATCTCTGCGAGTGCCGGGGGCTGGAAGCCAGCAGCCCTTTTTGGCTTCCCTCATGCTCATCTTTAATGTTGTCGGTGTTACTACGGCCATAGCCTTGAACCCAACAGCACTTGGCCATGGATCCCCTGTTGCAGATCACAAAGCAGAGACACAGGGAGCTGAATGCAGAATCACAGAACAGTTAAGAGTTGGAAAGGACCTGAAAGATCATCGAGTTCCAACCCCCCTGCCACGGGCAGGGACACCTCCCACCAGACCAGGTTGCCCCCTCCAGCCTGGCTTTGGTAGCCACTCATTCCTACGTGGCATCGTGGCAAGTGGTACGGCATACTTTGCAACAGACAAAGGGGATCCACTGGGCTCCCTACTGCCATTTACTTCAACAAAATGTTTCATAGCTTCTGTACAATGTTAATTGAAAGTATTGATAAAGTCTTAATTTCTGATGTCTTGATTTTTTATTTTTGTTTTTTCGATTATTAATCACAAAGTGTTCAGTAACACTGTCAGGTGGAACAGGGCATCTGTTGAGCTCTATTAACTAGTCACCCACACAGACTTGTGTGAGCCATCCTTATCAACAAAACATTTGCTCTGTGGCAGCAACTAGTCCTAACTTTCAAATTAATTAGTCTAGATATGGATTGAGCTGGCTTCCAGGGAAGTTAAGCTGATTTAAGGAGAAAGACCTCTGACCAAGGGACTGTACCAAATTTGGCAGGTCCTACTTGCTGTGTTTGACACTTCCAGCCTTGACTTCTGTCTGCAGTTCCCCCCTTTGTCTTTTTCATGCAAGGGATAAAACTTCCTCCTCAGGCTTTCTCCTGATGGGATCCCATGAACAAAGTTTAAGTAGGCACTATTTGCTGACCAGCTGAATCTGTCTATAGGGTCATAAAAAGGGAGAAATTATGGTCCTGTTTTCTAATTAAGGACCTGTTTTCTAATTAAGGACCTGTTGAATGCAGTAGAGAGCATTCAGAATCCCCTGCTATGGTTAGTGTTTTGTTGTTTTTCCCTCTGTTACAGTGACAGACTTGGTCTGAGACTGGATTCTTCAAACAGCTGCATTCTCACTTATGGAAAAAGAAGCTAGCAACATTACATGTCTTGTGATGAGAAAACTGTAATATTTTGCTGTAGAACACATCTTGATACTTTTTTGAAAGGTAAGAGTTACTAAATAACTTTATTTATAGAACAGTATCTAAAATGTGAAAAATGCCTATGTTTTGGTAAAATCTTGCCCTTTAAGGAAACAGGAGACTAATAAAAATGAAGAGTATTAGGTCTGAAACATGGATCGGAGAGAAACAAGAGCTCTGTGTGTAGGTAACATGAACATTTTCATTATTTATGTTGACAGTTACAAGGAAGAGGTTGGGGAAAATGTTTCAAATTACAAATAGCAGTCTGTGAGTTACTGCTGTTAGACTACAGGATCTTTCATAGCTCTATTGGTATTCCTATTAGTTGTCTCTTTCTGTAATCACACTTGAAGACTTAAAACAGATTATAGGAAAACAGGGTGAATATGGCAGATAAATACAGTAACCTTAACTGGAGACTTTGCAGTCTAGGATGAGTTCCACAGAATCTTTCATAAGCTCATGAGTCTGCATCTTGTTAATTTAAAAAATCTTATTAATTGAAAAAAAAATCTGAAAGTTATTTTCTGCTGACTATTGTCTTGTAGGCAAAATAAGACACAATGTAATTTCTCACAGATAAACATATATCTAATATTGCCACTGCTAGGACTGGGTATTAATTATATTCTGAGAGGTGCTGATCAGGCTCCTGTTTATTATAGGAGAAAAACAAAACTATAAGGAATACCTCCGTCTCTGCAACCCATTTTTTTTCTTTCAAAATTCATTATTCCAAAAAAAGACAGTGATGCAGACTGTAAGGATAGCAAAAAAAAGTAAGTCATGCCAAGTATTGGGTGTTCCTCTTGGGAATACTGAGTAAGAAGTTTCATGGCTCAGTGCTATTTGTTGAATACCTTTCACTAGAATTTGAATTAATTCAAAATTCAAATGTGACACAAAAAGCTATTTAAATGATAGCTCTTTCAGTAATAGTTCTCCATCTCTTGGAAAAATAACTGTTTCAAGGGTACTGAATCACCTCCGTCTGGTGGAAATGGTGCTTACTGCATAGCTGGAAGGGACGTGCCTCAGGACAAATCCTAAGCAATGCAGGAAATGTTACTGGTGACTCAGTGGGTTTCTGTCTTCTCTCTTGAGGGCCAAATTGTGATTTTATGCAAGTCCCAAAAGACAGTGAAGCTTGTAGTTGCCATGTCCTTAAGAGTTGGAGTTTGCTCTAAAACACACCTACTGCATTCCAAGCCCTTTTCTTCCCTTTTTCATGGTAGGAAATAAGTCCTTGTTGGCTTTTTAGGAAGTTAGTTTTCCTGTTGTGCCTCCTGCTTACATCTCCTGGTGTATAGGCAGGGCAGGTTTATGGTCCCTGGCTGTTCCTACTTCTGCCTGGCTGCGTATGTGTCATCAGAGCCATGAGTGCTGGTCTCCGTTGTGCTGTGTAGTCCACACAGCCATGACAGAGAAGTAGGGTAGCACATGGCACAACACAGAATTAAACAGAATTAAAAGCAAAATGATGCCTTAGTACTGCAATGGGTATCTATCTATATGCTGCTGGTAAAGGAAGTGCCACTTGGATGATGCCTAAATCTGAATTTACGACCTCATAACCATTAAAATGTACATTTAATTGCTTGAGTATGAGAATATTTTCCACTCTATCTTGTCCCAATCCAAACTGGGTAATTATGTATCAGCTGATTTAAATCTCTGCATCTCTCTCAGTTTAAATCACTGAGTATTCCAGTTCACGCAGTCTTGTTATTGTAATTCATCTCCATGTGTACATAAGTGTTATAAATTTCTTTGGAGTGAATTTCTATATAATTCAAATTTCGTGTTATTGTTTCCTTAATATGGTTAAAGTTCAAAAACGTTCACTTCTGTTACAACCTCACTATACAAACTGTGTAAGTTAAAGACCACTCTGACCTCGCCGTTGAGGTCTCTAAATTAGGAGCACATGTTTAATATTCATCCTCAGTTCCTCGTAGGAGTATTTTGAAAAGAAATCCAAAGCACACTTTAAACTGAAGTAATAAACCCTGTTTATTTATCAGATTGTCTGCATCTCATTTCCTGAACTAAACAGCTAAAGTCTGTTTGCACTCCTGACATTGCAAGTCTCACAAGCTGATCCAAGAGAACATCTGTCTGTTTGTTTTCAAGACTGGACAGTGCGGAAGAAAAGAATGGGTGGGAGGAGAAATAGACTTTCGCAAATACAACAGTTCAAGCAAAGTGAGAGCTTTCTCAGCTGCCTTCATAAGCCTGGCAAGCTGTGCCTACACTTTGTTTTCCTTTTTCTCCTTCCTTACAGTAGCTGAAAAGCAGAGGTCATTTTTCTTCTCTGTATTCTGCTCAAACTGATTCCAATAAATAATTTTAGGAAGTGTTAATGAGTCTAAAAATGTATTGCAGAAACACTCTTACAGTGTACTGAAAGCAAATTAAAAAATCAAGAGGTTGTTTTCTTCTAACATGAGACACAGCTACTCTGAACTCATTGCATTTGGTGCAAGAGAAGAAAGGTAGGCTTTTGGCACAGAGACAGGATTATTTGCAGGAAATGCCACAGCCTGCTCTGTTCTTCACTCTGTTTCTAGCCAAAAGAAGAGTTTGTGGTGGTATTTTTAAGGGGAGGAAATTCAGACCATTAATAACACAACTGACCTAGAAATCAAATGCTTTTAATTCTGTCACAGTCTTTACAGACCTTTGTCTACCTGTAGAAGGGGGAATTGTATCTCAAACTTTATCATTAAATGTAAGGTCTGCAGTGAAAAGGTATGTGTATATTTGAGCAGGTGTATGGGAACAAAAAAAAGAGTCTGTTTTTTTAATTAGAAAATACTAGTTCATTAAAAAAAAAAAAAAGGTTTCCAGAGGAATAAAGCGTGACAACTTTTGTTTGGAAGAGCTATTTGATGTGTGAGGGTGCCTATAAGGAGACAGGGGTAGATCTGGACAAAGAGCGTGTTTGAAGAGAGAAGAACAGAGAATGATAGAGGGAAAGAAAAGACTCGTTTGTTTTTCCTCTCTATGAGATCCAAGAACCAAAATTTCAATATTTTTTCTGAGCTGTAAAAGGTTCAGATTTAATTCTCTGATCTTTCTGGTTTAGAGCAGGGACTTGTATTTGATGTTTTGGTGTTGCAGGTTCTGTCCACTCTGGAAGATTCAGTTTTCTTATGTAGTGTTAGAAGCCCTAGTTTTATGCAAAAGCAAAAAGACAAATATCAAACCCATTGCTGAATGCAGGTTTCCTGCTTTGCAGCCCACCCTCCTGTAGGGTCTGTAGTCCTTCTGGACTATTGCCATTAATTTGCCACAAACATCATGTGAAGGGCCTTTTTGCAAGAGCTACAAGATGCAAATGCATTCAAGTTCTGAAGCTGCTACATGCAAGTTCAGTCAGCTGCTGAGAGGAGTTAGGTGGACTAGGCCACTGCTCAGCAGGATATCTAAGTTTGCAGTTCTCTAAAAATACTGCTGTACTGTTCCGTACCTCCTATCAGCTCTCCAGAGAGAGGCACTGTGGCACCAGATGCTCTCAGTTCAGTGTGTGGGGGGCTATCTGCAAGAAAGAGAAATGTACTTCAATTCAAAACATGCTTCTGTGGGTTCTTCAGACAAGACTTGTAGCCAGAGCCACACCACAGTCTGCTCTAGCTCATAGGTTTTTGTGTGTGATTCAAATTTGTTGAACCAACAGTTGCATGTAAATGATCGTAAGCTGTAGAAACTCCTTATTCTTGGAGTTTGGCTATAGTGACTCAGAGAAAAAACATACAGATATAAAAGGGATTTTGCTTCTCTCTGGTCTGTGCTCTGCTTTGCTGTTGAGCAGCTGCCTAGAATCTCAAATAACCTCATCCCAACTGATGTGTCCCTGTGAAAATATATATATATCCTGCAAGATTCTGCCACATGCAAGGAGGACACGTTAAAGAATGGAATGGAACAGACCACTTGTAAGGGATCTACAGCAATCATCTAGTATAACTGCCTGACCACAGGGCTCACCAAAAGTTAAAATATTAAGGGTCTTGTCCAAATGTCTGTTAAATACTGACAGGCTTGTGGCATCCACTGCCTCTCTAGGAAGCCTGTTCTGGTGCTTGACCACCCTCTCAGTAAAGAAAAGCTTCCTAATGTCCAGTCTAAACTTTCCCTGGCAGTTTTGAACCATTCCCATGCATCCTATCACTGGATTGTGGGAAGCTGAGGAGCGCAATGACATCGACCCTTGGCTTCTGTTTCTTCAAACTAGAGAAGCCTAAAGTTCTCCACCACTCCTCATAGGACATACCTTCCAGCTTTGTCATCAGCTTTGTTGCCCTTCTCTGCACATACTAAAGGACCTTCACATCCTTCTTAAATTATGGGGCCCAGAAGTGTGTACAGTACTCAAGGTGAGGCTGCACCTACACTGAATACAGTGAAATAAAGAACGAGAAATGAATTTGAATAGAATGAGTTAAAGGGAAAGAATCACTTTTAGAAATTTTCTACTCATCTGGGCCCAATGCGTTTCACCTTAGGATGCTCTTAATGAACTGTCAGAAGCAACCTAGAAGTGCAGTTCACAGTAAAGTGAAAATAAAGTCAGCTTATAAGCCTCAAGAAGACCATAAAGTGGTCCATGATTGAGAACATACTATGTCTCACAAATCTAATAGACTAATAGAAATTGTAGTCTGGGTAAAAGCTGTGGATGTTATATAAATACATGCTGACATTATTAATATTTTTTTATGCTGTCTAATAACATTTTTCTAAGTAAACAAATTAAAGCCTGTGTGAAGCCTTGTGGTGTATAACCAATTGGAATTCTGCTGTCCAAAAAAAGTCATCACTCCCTCATAGTCTACCTGAAATTATGTCAGGTATTTCCATTTGAATATCTCCTAAGCCCAAAGCTCAGGGCTTATTATAACTGCTACTGGCTGCAAGACAAAAGAATAGAAAAAATGAAATTTAAAATTATGTTTTTAAATGGGAAAATGTTCCCTATAAGTAAGGTGCAATTCAATAAGGATAAGTGCAAAGTACTACACTTTGGCACAAGTAATGAGTAGTCCAGTAATGAAACAGGGACTGACTGGTTCTATACAGTTCTGCCTACAAGTTTTTGAGTTTATGAGAGACAGTCAGCCTACACACTGAGGGGAAAAAAATTGTACCAAAACCACCCAAGCCTCTTACTCTTGTTGAAATACATAGAACGTTTATAAATCTTACAAAAAAACCAACCTCAAATTTCCTCTTTCCTCACTGTGGTAATGTCTCAGTTGGAATTCGGTTCTTCAGCTTGCATTTCCCACTTCAAAAAAGATGTGAATCAGTTGGAGTAACTTTATTAGAGGTTTAAAATATAGAGGTTTAAAAATATGCCTTACAAGCAAAGCTTGAAAGATCTGAAATTGTTTAGTCTAAAGCAAAAGAAGACAGAATAGGGACATGATAAGAGCATTCAAATATGTAAAAGGTTGCTGAAAGAAGGGGTAACAAGCTGTTCTCCCTGTTAACTAGGGTAGCTCAAGAAGGAAAAAAAAAAGACTCAAGATGATGCTAGGACACTTTAGGGCTGGTGTTATGAAAATTTTTTTAAATGTAAAGGGACTGATTTTTTTAAATATAAAGATAGCAAAGCACTGGAACTGAGTTTTGTGGAGAGGTTGTGAAATGTTTTTTTTTTTTTAAAGCCTTCTTTCTAAGACAGCTTGGATAGTTTTTGTTCAGAAATTGCTTAGAAAGAACTGATCATGCCTTGGGTAGGTAAGATCTTGAGCTCCATTCCTATTTTTCTTCTGATTTTGTGACCATAATGCAGACAATCTGCCTGATTAAAGATTATATAGTCAGATAGCAGAAGTCCCAAAATGAATTTAGGAAGCTCACTCAGAATTTCAAGAAAAAAAAGAAGGAAAGAGATGGATTAGAATTAGAGATGAAGAAGTATTCAGTTAAGGCTATTGGGGATTAGTAGTTTCAGTAGTGTGATAAAACCACAAGGCAAGACCCAAGTAGAAATACAATGAGACTGAAAGTGAAAATGGTTGTACAGATAGAGTTTGAGGTCTAGGGATGATCAGAGGATAAAGTGCTGGGAACTGGGAAATCAAAGAGAAATATATAACAGATGGGAGGGTGAGGGAAAGAGAAACATTTCCTCCAGCTGGCATGTATTATCTCCTGGAAAGATTGGCAAGATTCTCTAATGTTGCCAAGAGGAAGATGTGCTGTGAAGAGAGGTATACCAAGTGTATTTTATTAAATTCTATTCAGCGAGTAAGAAAAGACTTCTTGTAAATGAGTTACTCTTATAAATATGCAAATTCCATGTATTAATCCAATGTGCTCCCAGTGTACTATCATTATTGGTGTCACTATGTGGTCAGTGTATAACTACGGGTATTCTCTAAAACATCACAAGATCAACCTCCTTCTGTGTTCCATCTCTTCCTAATTATTCTTGTTTATACCATCCCATATTCTGTGACTGTTTTTTTCCCTTCCTGTCAGAGGACTGCAGATTTTATGAATCTTTTTATGGTGGCTTGGCGTTGTAGAAGGGTGGTATGGATGTCTCTGGATGTCAGCCAGTCTTTCTCTGAGAGGGTCTGCACAGAGGGTGCCAAGAGGGATGAGGACTGGAAGGCTGAAATAGCATTGTAGAATTGATTGCAGAAACAAATACAGAATTAATAGAAATTGGAGTAAAAATTTATGAAGAAAACTTTATTCTGCTTAATCCATGAAAGGACAAATTGTTCAGTTTCATTTGGAAAAGTTTAGGGGATTTGCCATAAAAATGGTCTCTGCGTAGGATACACAAAAAGGTAGTATATGACCAGTTGCTTTTCTTATCAAATTTATCTAACTAAACAATCAGTCCAAAGGAAGTGGGTTTAGGAATATTGCTGACCTCAAGTTTTCAAACTCCTGAGCCTTTTTCTCATTATGAATTTAAAAATTAATAATCTATATTTTGTTTCTTTTTAATCTCTTCCTTTTATAAGCCTATGAGTTGCGGGTTTGAGTTTCCCTCCATAAAATGAGAGCCAGAAAATTGTTTTATTATGGAACGGAGACTGTCAAATTATTGCAGTAGTTAATGTTTTAAGAAAAACACCACATTTTCAAAATTTGCCTTAAAACTACAAGAGTTGGAAACTTTGATTTAAGTTAGAGTTCTAGAACTTGAAGGTAACTAAAACTACTTCTGATTAAAGAAGGGCAACAGAATTACAATGGGGAAAATTATAACGCTGCCTGAATTTTCCCTTCGGAGGCTGAACGATGCCAGGAGAGAGGAGCTAGCAGAACTCAAAGCCAGGTTTGGAGAGGTTGATAGGATGAGGGAAACCATGATGTGGAGAACAATGGATCGAGTGTGGAGAAGATAAGAACATAAATGTGGTCTTTCCAGATCGGTCCAAAGGGCCAGTCTCCTCTCGCTTATGGTGACTTACAACAGATCCTTGGAGAAGAATAGAGGAATTCTGAACTGGCACTTCTCACGCTGGAAGGTGCTGCTGATTTGGAAGCAGCATTTTCTCACATCCTGCCACCACTGCAACATTTTAAACTGGAACTCTCCGCCTAACTCTCTGACTCAGAGTAATTTTGAGCAAAAAGAGTCGTTAGACCTTCTCACCCAAGCTATGGGCATTTTTATCAGCTTAGCCCTGTGAAATAATTGGCCAAGGCAAGTTAAGGAGACAGGTGTCACTGCTAGACCAAGCTGTTTGCCATAGGGTTTTATTTGCTTACCCTGGCACGTTTTGTATGATGTCAGCACACAAAGAATGTTTCTGCAGATAAAGCAAACGGCCAATGATTTCATGAGCCTGTTTGTGACAGATGTGTGCAGTGTGAAGAAACATTGTAGCACAAACTACAGTACTCGTCAAGATCGTGTTATTCCAGCTCATTAATCACATTTCTCTGGTTTGTCTCCACAGATGACTATCTGTGAAAACTCACTAGCAGTCATGACAAGGCTTTCTGCTTGCCACCCCCTCCACATAGATGCCTGTTGAAATTCTGTGTGTCGTTGTCGAAGCCACACTGAAGGCAGATGGGTGTTGTACCTCTTTCACGTCTGCTTCACACTCCTCTTCCATTCAGGGCCAAGAGCTGCTTGTATATGAAATCTCCCACAGCTCTTCATGCTGAAAAAATTGTTTTAATCGGTATTCTCACCAAATCCGTTTTATCAATGTGATTTCAACAGATAGGTTAAAATCTGTCACGCTTTTTTTGGTGACGACTGGGCAAAAGAAGAGCAATAATAGGTGCTAAGTTAAAGGAATTTACATAATGAAATTACTGACTCACGTTACTACAGTGAAATTAGAGCATAAAATGTATTTGGAAACATGCAGACCTTAAGGGCATTATTTTATGTGAGGGAGGAAAAAGAGGAGATGCTTGCCTTCTCTCCACTCCAGAGAACCCAAGAGAATTTATTTACTGCTATCCCCAGGACTTCTGTGTACTCCTGGCCCAGTCTTCGGAAAATTTTACTAGTCAAGGAGTCATGCGTGCCTGTTTTCTCATCCTTTACTTGTCATGGAGCAGCTGCATTTCAGAGTTGTTAGGAAAGAGCAGTGACTACATATGGAAGAGAACAAGATGAATATACCAGTACTTGCAGTTGAGATCAAATCTGAAACTTAAATAATGTGATGTTCATTGTTGCAAGAGAAAACCAGGATTGAAAAATTCCACCTGTAGCAGTGCACAGACTCATGAAGCTTATCCACAGGCAAACCTTTTAGTTTTTGGGTGGTTCTGGCAGGACAAGCCTCGGTTGGAAGGACAGGTTCTTTTATGGATCTGCCACTTTCATCATCTTGAGGAACAACAGCAGTGAACCAGTCAGGTCCCAAATGGTATGCACTTCTCTCCCTTGAGCTTTGTTGAGCTGTCGTTCAGTCTTAAGTCTCAAAGCTTCATGTTCCTGTCCCTCTCTACCCAGCCCTTCTTACTGTTCTCAGAGAAGGAAGAAGGCTAATCCACAAATCAGGATTAGGGTGAGTTTCAGCTTTCAAAGACAGTAGAGGAGGTGCTTGGCATTACACAGTCCCACAAAGACATGTGCAGCTGAGAGGACGTGGAATTCCTCACAGCCAGGTAGCTGAGAATTTTAGAAACAGTCTGTGTGACATTGCTGCTGCAGTCAAATTCAGGACTTCTGCACTTAGGTATCTGGGTGTCATCTTTGATTGCATGTTTGCTTAGCAGTCTAACAGTGCCAAACAGCTCTGTCTCCTTCGGGGACAGGATTTCTTTTAAAAATGGGTGTCTCCTCGTCAGCCCTTTCTGTAACGCCCCATCTGGTAGGTAAGTTCTGAAATCAAGTTATACTGTAAAATTCCACCATATGGATAATTTTTGTGTGTGTGTAAGAGGTAGCAAGGCAATGCTTTTGGTTGTGGTGTTTTTTGGGGGGTCAGGGTTTTTTGTTTTTTTTTTAAACTGAGTGAAGGCTTAGAATTGTATGCTGCAAAATCGTAACAAAGGGTTGAATCCTCATCAAGATCAATGTTTGGGAGCCACTGTGTAGGCCGTGTGTCATAGAGTAGCTTATAGCAATAATAGCTTATTTTCACTTACATGGAACAGCAGGGGCTAAGAAGGAGACGATAGATATTCTTTAGACTGTCCCCACATGGGATTTCGGAGGTATTTGCTGTTGGTGCAGAACTCTGACATTCTTGCTGTGTGACATCCTCAGCTTCCTCCTCTTACTTACTCCCAGGTAGGTCCACTGCTTGACTCCTTGCTGCCACTGGCCCCTCATTATACGCTCATTCACCTCACTTGAAATTCAAACTTCTCATTCCTGCCACAGACTCCAAAAATACTGTTATTTCTTTTTGCCTCATCCATACCAGCTCCTCTTGGCTCCTCTTCTAGTCTATCAATAGTGACTTCCACAAGTTCTTGAGAAGCTGTCTCATCAGAACTACTTTGTTTAACCTTACCTTTGTCTTCTCATCTGATGTCTTGAAGAATCTTCCTCCTCCTCTCTCCCCATTCCACACCTGCCTTTTTCCCTCTCTACATTTAAACAGGTAACTCTTATCCCAGATATCTTGTATGTGATGAGCTTCACTAAATTAATTAAATTATTTGCTCAAGTTAAATCAGTCCCTTTTCAATGTATAGCTAACTTTCCCAAGAATTCTGTATAAGGATCTAATTTTATAGTGCTTTATGTTTGAATGGCAAACTATTCCATGGAATAATGAAAAATCTTCTCCTAAAGTCACAAGTTAGATGATATCTTAGGGACAAGTTGTGCCTTTCAGTGCAAATTGATGCTGGTACGTCAGATACTTAGTGCAAGTATCCCAAAGTTTTAGTTTGCCAAGCTAATTAGGCAAGTCTGCCTGTTGTATCCAGTCCCCAGGGTATAGCCAACCCATTGAATTGTGACCATATTTGTCCCTACATATCAAACTCCAGATACAATCAAAAGTTATGTTTGCTCGTATGTAAACCAACCTGTCACCATCTTACATTCCACATCTTACAATGTTTCCCAAAAAATTTTAGGTGAAAACATTTATCATGTTAAAATGTTTCTATCAACAAATAGCAACTCATCTGGTATCAATATTTAATAAGTAAATATGATTTAACAACACTAAAATTGGTTTTTCGGCATTTTTGTAATTCTCTTTTCTTGAAATGTACTAAGTGCCAACAGTCTGTTTTTCTATTGCAATCAATGGTTTCTTACACAGACTTTCTAATTGCAATGAGCTTAAAACACCTGCTTGTGGACAGAATCACTTGAGTTTTAGGTTGCTTTTTGATTTCTGCTTCTGTCTTTGGAGTTCAAATAACACGCGCTCACCTGACAGCATCCAAACCAAACCAGAACAAAACCTCATCTGCTTCTCCTGAATTTCCCAATGCAAAGCTGACAGCAGATCTAGAAGGGAACTGATTCAAGGGCCAAAGCCTATGCAGCTTTCAGTTGGTAGAATTCATATGAATTCAGAGGGCACCAGGAGGAATCCTGGTACCCATATGCAAAAGAAATATGCAAAACTAGACACAAAATGTTCTGGGCTTGTTTTTATAATACTATATAATCTGGACAGGACACTGAGGTTAATGCCTTTCCTCTTGTGAAATGTTCCATGAGATCTTTAATTGATCACAAGTCACCAAGGGTCAGGTGGTACTTTCTCAGCAGTACAGTGACTCTTTGAAGGACTTCGGGCACTGGTTTGATGCTGACTTGGAGGGAAGACTGCTGCCTTCTGAATCATTGCCACCGTTTCACTGTAGCACCTGGCAGTTCTTTGAAGATCACAGCTCCCATTCAGAGTTTAGCCACTGTGAGCCTGCGCTCCTTTACCAGCTGTGGGGAGATCATAACCTACGTTTGTATAGTGTCTGACTTGAAGAAAGTGCTTTACAATTTAAGAAACCTTTAAATCAATAGCTGATAACTAGGTTCTTTATTATATAGGCAGGCTAAAATTTCCAGGGTACGTACAAGTTCCACAATGCAAATACAGCTTTCAAGACACAAGTGGGAAGATCAAACTGAGGTAGCTTGTGAAAAGGCAAAACCTGTAGGGCACTTAGATGTCGTATTAAAAAGTCTGTCTCTTCAGTCTGTTGGCTCCCTCTTATATATCTCGGTCTATGGTTAAACTGAAGCAGCTTTACTCAGTTCAGGGGAGATACAGAAAGCTATTTGAGCTGGAGAGCTGTAACAGTTCTCTGAGGAGAGAAAATCCTTATGTATCAATCTGGAGGCACTGGCAGGGAAGTGAAAACTTCAGCACAGCGTCAGTGGTCAACCACAAAACAAAGACTCTAGCTGTTTTTACTGTTACGGACTTTGAGTTACAGAAAAGGAGAACGTTTAGTTCATTTGATTAATATATTGAATGGAGTTTAATTTGATCAAATGTGGGTGTCTACTTTCAGATTAGACAAGTAATTTTCTTTATTTTACTTATGTATTAAATCTGTTGATATTAAGGTTAGCCTGAACACCCAAAGCTCATGCCCAAGTGTAATTATTTGGAAGACTGAATATCCCTCCATAATGACACTATCCAGACTGCATTATTTCCTTTTAAATATAAGTAAAGCTAGTTAGGATCAAAACTTACTCTCATGTAACGGGTGTTTGGTGTCTCAGTCCTGTAGATAGATATCTGCATCCCCAGTGAAACCAATGAAGTTAATACTAGATATGTATCCAAGACTCAGATTTTATAATGCAATAAATGAAGTTTGATTCACCTTGCTAACTCCAAAGGTCTGGAGTGATACACTACTTGGTAGTCCCAAGCAGGCATGGCAGTTGCCCTGACAGCTGAGGGCTGTACAGTTGAGGCATATTGTATAGCAGAAAGATGTTGATATGAAACTTTTCAGGAATTTCTGTCAGGGACTGAGCATTCACACTGCTTATTGGATCCAAAGAAACTTGAGAGGGGCTGGAGCGTTCTTAAAACATGCGGAATGATCCAACAAACCTACTCTCTCACTGACAGTGGAGGCCTTCCCACTGATTCCAGCGTGAAGAGAAGTGGGACTCAAAAGCACACTTCTGCTGCCAGAACTCTTAGAGCAGAAGCTCTTTATAACCAAAAAAATTGCATTTAGGAGTTGAAATGCAATACATGTCTTTTGCCTGTTAAAACTTCCTTATACATACAAAGTTGTTCTTCTTGGCACACACACAATTGTGCTGTCCTGACCAAGCTGGATGTCTAGCTGCCTGTTTCTTGATAAAGCCCCTTACAATTCACACTGTTGGTATCTTTATGCCAAATTCCTTTAACAATGAACAGCAGGCACCATCAAATTAAATTCATTAGTCCTAAATTTGTGCAAATGCTCAGAGAGAAGAATATGCTTTTAAAAGGAGAGCAATATAGCTTTTTCTGTGTTGTTGTAACACTATCTCAAATTTGGCTTCTCTTTGACAGAAGAGAGAATAGTAGAACATGTAGAGTTTATGAATTGTCACTAATAAACTTGTGTTTCATCTTTTAGCTACATTTTTTTACATTTAAAAATAACATCTGCTCCTTCCCTCTTACTCAATAAGACCTTTTAGAAGAGATTAGATGCAACAATTTTCTAAAAGCCTAGTATAATGAAACAGCTGAAAGAGAAGCTTAAGAGAAAGCAACTGAAAAAGAAATGTATTCCCCACCATGACCATAACTCATAGCTATATTTTGTGAGAACTCTAACAAACTAATCCATCTGGTTTTGGTTTTCAGTCACAGATGAACTAATAGCGTCTCATTTAAGTTACTGCATGGAACCACTATGAGCTTAAAGAAGCATTAGTCATTTTATTTGCATTCAAAGGGTTGTGTTTTTTTGAATGTAAAGAGTATCTCTTCCCTTAAGAAAGGAATATATCCTGCATAGCAAGGATTACCAGAGAGGTAGGAAAATCTGTGTTAGCTAAAAAATTGATTACACAGATGCATTTGGGTTGGGCAAGGATCCTCCTGTGTCATCAATTCCATTCCACTGCACCAGTACCAAACTGATGATACCAATTGGATTGTGGGATGGAAGAAAGTATAATTTCAGGAAGAAAGAACCTAAAATTATTTCAGTGAATCTGTACGCAATAAAGGACCTTTAACTGTTCTGATAGCTCTCTTGTAGAAAACGTTAGCAAGATTTGCATTGTTTTTGCCAACTTTCTCCTCATTTGATATTTAAATGATACATTTTAATATGAAACATTTGTTGTCTGTCTTCTCACTGTTTCTTTCAAGAATGTTGCTAGATGTCCTTCAGCAAGTAGTTGTGAGTAGATTAGTTGAGATGTAGCAACCATACTTTTGCCAAAGAAGGTAATGTAGGACTTTCAGTTTGCTTCATCAGGGCCTGCACTAATTAACGTACCTCTCTTATGACAACAGTTTTAATTGTGGAAATATGCATCCATTCAAAGAAAGCCCTATCATAAAGAAGGAACTTTACTCACAACAGGCTTCCTCCTCCAAGGACTGTTTCAACCCTCACTCAAGTCTGTCATAGTTTTTCCATTGCTTCCATTTGGCATTGGATCAGGCCTCTTCGCTGATGAGTTTGAAACGCGGATAGATAGGACAATGTTTATTCTATGCAATAATCATTCCTAAAATTACCATGTTACGGTGGACCATAATGAAGAATTTTGCTGTAGTAGGAATTCTAGTCTTTCATTTTGGTTTTGACCTAGAAATTATCTGACATGCTATAGACAGATAAATTGTTACCATTTTTGATTGTATATGTAGTTTTAAATAAGCTCAAGCAGCTGTTTTTCAGTATGTTCTCTATTTTTTCATATTAGGCTCATTATCCCTTAGTCCAGTGCTATCATTATAGATTTCATAAGAAGGCAGAGATTATTTTTAAAAAAATTATTAAATTATACTGTCCTAAACTTACCACCAATGTGTTCTTCATTTAAGAAAATATCTTTTTCTCAGAGACTGACAAAGCAGCACTCATCTAGGCTCGTCAGTGTGTTACCTTTTATTCAACACATATCTAAGTCACAATGTGTCTTGTTTTCCTGTAGACAGAAAACCAAGCTGATATGTATAGTTGGCAATACATCTTTTTGCTTGCCAGACTTGCTGTAAGACATTTCATTTCCCCAAGGAACCATAGGAGTAACAGCTTTGTTCACAGTAAGCATTTTTAGGACATCGTTGTGTAAGGTATTAGGGAAAAAGACTGTGAATGTGTCTGCCTGCTCAAAAAGTTCATGGAAAAGCTGCCTTATGCATAATTTATGTCAAAGATGCCCAGACTGTTGAATGGAAGGACATTATGAAGCTCTGAATTTCTGTACCCATAGACTCTGTGAAATAGTGATTTCTCCAGTCCTTGCTATGGTACTTATGATGGTCATTTGGGGGTTTTTAAGGTTTTGGGAGTTGTTTGGGGTTTTTTTTTGTGTGTGTGTATTCTGTTGGGGTTTTTTTAAATGATATGTGCCTTACTCATTCTGCTTTCACTGGTGGCTCTGTGATTTCTCTGAACTTAGAAGCTTCAATATGGTGTGACTTTTTCTGTGGCCCACATCTATCATTAACTGTTTTTCTAATACTTAGTAGTTGTGTCACCTTTGATATTAGACTATAACTATTTAGGGAAGAGGTTTATGGTCTTCATTCCACAGATAATTTTGTGGGCACACCTGGGAGTACATGGACATCTGTGT
The DNA here is from genome assembly GCA_004320125.1 of Scolopax mira. Lineage (NCBI taxonomy): Eukaryota > Metazoa > Chordata > Aves > Charadriiformes > Scolopacidae > Scolopax > Scolopax mira. The sequence continues at coordinate 235,853 of BJBW01002020.1, forward strand.
CAAGGAATTTCTTTTAGAGCTGCTAGTGGCAATTTTTGGTTTTCTTTGAAGGCCTCAAGATTCTCTGTTCTGTGTGGTGTCTGCTCTGTTATAGTCTGGGTAATACTGGTAGAGATCCCAGAAGTTGTTTATGTGAGAAATTAGAAACTCATTTACATAAGGTGTTACTGTCACAACCAGCTTTATAGTTCTCTCCTACAGCAAATGGGTTTTGATTTGCTCTCCTTTAGGCCTCATGACATAGGTCCAGATTTTCCATGGACAAATACAATCAGCACCGGTATCATTTCGCAACTCAAAATGGCTCATAAGTCCACAGAAATTTTCCACTGGAGAGAGATCAAATTGTCCACAGAAGTCTATTTTTATGAAACCCACAGGCAAAATATTCTTAAACCACCACCTTTTCTATGCATGGTAATAGCCATTTGCCGACAGTGTATTTGCGATTGTTGGATTTTTGGGTTACAACTGAATAAAAAAGAGCAAATTTTCAGTGAAAATAGAAGAGAGAAGAAAGGAATATATAAATCGTTGTTCCTCTGTCCTTGCTAAGTCACTAGTTCTTCACAAAGACAAAAAATTCTTCATATTGCTAAAATTAAAAAATTATACAGCAGCTCTGAGGAAAAAGACCTGGGAGTTCTTGTGGACAACAGGATGACCATGAGCCAGCAATGTGCCCTTGTGGCCAAGAAGACCATGGACAAATACAGATATCAATTAAAATTAAAGGAGCTCAGTAAGAGTAATAAGAAGATAGTAATTACGATTAAAGGCCCCTGATTGGCATATTATATAAATAACATCAAACAAATTAACACTGAATGCAGTAATTAAAAAAAATCTGCTGCAAAATTACGCCTAGCACCTGTGGAAGACAGCAGTCATCCACTCAGCCTGTAAATTTAATATTTTTTGTTCACATAAGCAAGTCTCAGTTCTTGCAGACTTGCTTCTGAGCTTTGCCATTACCTCACTGAGGATTTGTGCGCACGGGTGTGTTTGTGTAGCAGTGGAAATTTTTTTTCAACAAGTATGAAAATAAAGCCTTCGTGTTTTTCAATTCTGAAAATATTTTCCTTGGCAATGAAAGTGATAAACGCAGTGGCTAAAAATGGTGCACTTTCTAGGGTATATTTCTTGCTTTACACCTGAAATACGACATCAATGTCAATGACAACAGATGTGTCAGCTGGCAAAGTTAGTACAATAGCATGAAGTCAGCAAATTAAACATAAGAAAGCTCTCATTAGTCTAGATTTTTGGAGTTATGTAGCAATACAGAAATCTATTGCCTATATTGTTGTTTTGATACTATGGAATGACTGGTTATATCTTTGTGAACTTCACAGTGTTCCTGGAGTAATACTGCAGCCACTGAAAAAGCCGTTGTCTTTCACTCTTTAGGATGTTTGCTTGAGTTTTCACCATCTTCAAACCACAGTACCCAAAGCTGAGAGGCCAGTGCAGGCCAATCAACAAAGACAGTTGGATGTGTAATGGAAATTTACAACACTGGGATCGTTGTACTGTTCATACAACTCAGAGCCAGCAAAGATAGGCATATGGTAATTGCTCCTCTGTTTACTGGTATGACTTCCTTTTCTAAAAGAAAACTTTTCTTCCAAGAAGAACCTGCTTTTGGAACTGCAAAGCCCACATATGATTATCTGGGACCTTAGGATAGATAGAATGTTCAATAGAGCTGCCCATTAGTTTATGGTAAACTACAAAGCCAAAGAGACTCCCTGTGATTTCACAGTCCTACTGGTCTGTAAACATACTGATAGAACTTTCTCCATTTTCAGTTACCTTGTGATGTGGGAACTATGGTTTATACCACAGGAAGAACATCTAGTCAAGAGAATCCAGTGGTCAATATCATAAGTGGACTTTAGACTGCTTAAAGCAGCTTATAAGTGTGAGTTTGGGTGAGTGGAGTTTTGGTGTCAGGTGCCTCGTATCTCACCTATTCATTCATTCATTCATTCATCTGTCTAGCCCACACAATAGTACTTTGAAGTATTTTCATTGAGGATGATGGATGGAAAAGAGATGTAAGCCAGCAGAAACCCTTAGCAAGGAAAAATACTGGAAAAGATTGTGTCATGCTTGATGTGGCATTGAATCTAGTTCTTCCTGATAAATATAGTTAAATTTTGGAAGTAGCTGCATTTTTTTCGGTTAAAATTAGGGAATGCTGCATGCAGCTGAAATAAAACTGTGCATATAAACCAATTCTGCTTATAAAAATGTTTTAGTAGTGGAAAAGGATTGCTGAACAGACCAGTCACATGCAAGGGATATTACTTTTCTGTTCTAAATTATGGGTTTAAAGTCCAAGATGCTAGTGACAGCTGCTCATTGGCCTCCACTCCTCTCTCAATCTCATTTCTTAGTGGACAGGCACCCGTATCAGAATTGTCAGTCTTGGTAAGTAATTGTTTCTGCATCAGCATGAAGACTAAACTATTGTCCCATAAACTGAGAAAACCCTTTAGCATCAGCATTGCCACTGTATTTCATGTCGTGCCTGTGTAGATAAAGAAATTATGTCTGTCTCTTTTGCTGTCATATCTACTTTCATTCACGAGCACTAAGCTTGTCTGAGCACAAGAATAATACAAATGAAAAAGCTAAATCTTCCAAAAAGATTTTTTTATTGTTTAGCTTGGGTAGGCCAAAGCCCATTCAGTCACTGTAGGATATGAGATTCCTTACTAAGCATCTATCCAGTGTTTTGGTATAACCACCATTCAAAATCTTTTCCGAACTCTTCAGCCTGATTAAATCCCATGTATGCTTGCAGCTTTGGCACAGGTCTCATACACATCAGCACTGGCAGTGCCAAAGAAACATCTATAGCCTTACAAAATTGAAAGAAAACAGGTTTCCCTTATCTCTCACTCTAGTGATGTAAGCATCGTTAGTCCCTACAGAACACAATCAAATGAAATAATGCCCTTTTAGTTAGTGGTTGGACAGCTAGACATGAAAGAGCCTGAATCACCATCCCCTTTGCCTTATATCTCCTAGGCTCTGGGATGTCTACAGATGGAGGTCTTTTGATCCCTCCACAGCTTAAGCTGTTCTATTTTGTCAAATTAAATCCTGAAAGCATGCAAATGCAAGGGATCGGAAGGATCTCTAGGGATCCAGTGCAACCCTGATGCTCTGAGGCAGAACTACCTATAAACAGGATGCCAAATATTAAATAAAAAATATTTATCTAATGTTTTTAAAAGCTGTAATGAAGGAGACTATCCTTGTGTAACAGATTCTGGTACTTCATTACTCTACTATTATGAAAATATACAATATAAATCTTATTTTCCTTTCCCCTGCAGATGAAAAGAGCTGTGTTTTTCATATGAGGCTCATAGGTTGTGAAGACTATAATGTCTGCCTTCAGTCTGTTCTAGACTAAACAAACACTGTTCCTTCAATCCTTTCTCAATGTTCATATTTTCTAAACTTTTTATCAGTCTTATTGTTCCTCTTTGTACTCTAATTTGTCAACATCTTTCTTGTGTTGTGTTGTGCCTAAACTGGATACAGTTCTCATCCAAGGTCTTATTGGACAGAGAGTAAATTTCTCTATATGTTGTCCGTGACACTTCTACTGATCTGAAGCCCACCATTTTTACGCTACAGCCAAAATGTTTATTCACGTCTGACTTGTCACCCATTATAGTCCTTCGTCGTATTCTGTTACCTAGTCAGCTATTCCCCATTCCACATTTATTTTCCATAACACAGCTCTTTAGCCCAAGTTTTCTTTCTCGAAGAGATCTGAATGCTGATCCTATCCTCAATAGCGCATCTAGCCCCTTTCAGTGTGCCATCACTGAGAAATTACAGACATCCAGAATTCTTCAAAACATGTAAACAAGCCCAAATTTTCTCTCTGAAGGTTGCTGTTTGAAATCCTTTTCATTTTGACAGTATGAAGAACCAATAACTTATTTTCAAATTTTTAGTAAATGACATTTGCATGATGTATTCTTGTAAAGACCACGTGTGACCTGACACTATTTTATATAGTTTGGCATTTATTATTTCACTTTTATCCATTGTCCTATTAAAGTACTTATCCTGGCAAACTCTGACATGTGAGCTCTAAGACAGTTTACAATCATTTTGGTATTTTCTACTGCCACTCTCATGCCACTAGCATATATTATGCCAAGGTGGCTACGGATTTTGAAAAGTATAAGGACGATGGTCATGTAGGAGTTGCAATGTTGTTGTCAAATCCAAACTGCAGAGACTTTGTGCTTTTCTAGTCAACTCTTTATAATCATAAAAAAGTCCATCCAAGTGTAGGTTCTGGGGATTGAACCAAATTTGTATGTTCTTTGGAAAAGGGTGTGTGAAATAAATCTGTAACAAGATCTTTTATTTTAATGAGTTCAATTATAAGTACATAAATGTATTTCTAAGTGATGATTTAAGCCTCTATAATAGTGCAATGGTTTATTTGCATGGTGAGTTCTTCCAGAGACTTCTATTTTATGTTTTTATTCATGAAAGATGAATTTAAAGAATGAACATCAATTTAATGTACAGTAGAGTATGGAGCAAATGAAAAGTGATACTTGACTCCACCCAGAAAAGAGCCACCTCCCCTTAATGGATCAAGCATTTGAAAGGAAGAAAAATAGCTTCAGGTTATTTTTGGATGTTTTCTAAAGTTGGATGAACTTAATCCATTTTGTTTTCCATAATTTTTTCAGAAGTATTGCCTCAGGATATGGATGATTTTAAACACTGATATTCCACCACACCCCATAATATGGAATACAGCAACTAGGCACCATAGTAAAAGTTCAGACATTGGCCAAGATAGCGTGTCTATCTGAGACATTTATACTCAGTTCCCCTGTAGTTCTGGGGAACTCAAGGGTTGTAACTTTGGTACTATATTCCATGAGGTGTAACAATTATCTTTGTTTTCATGTATCTTCTACAGGGTCCCAATCCTCCTTCTTCTGTATGAAAAATAGTTTTGTGGTCACTTTAAGCAAAATGAAAATAGGACTAAAATCTTAACATGAGTGGTATGTTTGCAACACTACAAACATGAGGAATTTCTCAGCTGGAATAAAGGAATAAAAGTACCTAAGATCTTGAAATCATCCCAAATCTTGGTTCTGCGATCTTCAATCTTTTTGGTATGTATTTTTCGTACATGTAATTTTTGTCAAGGACTTCATATGGGAACGTAGCTAGTGAATGCTTGAATCTTAGTGGAATGCAGTTAACATTTTGAGCCTCTTCACCTAAACTGTGTTACTGGTGGTACAGGAGAGGGTTCAAAGGCTTTATTCTTTAGTTGCTATGGCATAACTAATCAATGCAATGAGAAAAAAATTGTACTACTTTTGAAGATGCAATGAAGATATTAAGAATACATTGTTCTCCTGTGCTGCTTGTGAAGTTCACAATTTATTTTTTTTTCTGTAGTCTGAAAGGCAGTGTTTGCTTAATTTAATCTATAGATTTATGCTTGGGTTTTTTGGACTAGAAATAAAGTGAACTAGTGTAGTAAAAATGAGACAGTATTAGATAAAAATGAGAAAAAAATAGAGGATCTTCAAGTGTCATGAAACTGTTTTTCTTATGTTTGAGTTCTCCAAACTACTTTTCCCACAATGGAAAAGCACTGCTTGAATATCCCACAAGCTTTGTTACTCTAATAAAATACCAGATGCGTATTCTGTTAGATGCTCACAAGACTATTTTAAACTAGGTGAGTGATGTTGAGAATATATTTGCTTGCTTAATCAGAATCTTTATATTAAGCTGTTTCAGCTTGAAGTTAAAATTTCTGAAATTACAAAAGAATATGTGAAAATATATCTTAATACCACTTTTGAGAAATAAAAATAATGCGCAATTCCCCTTATATTTCCCCTTAGTTCAGGGGGACTGAAGGCTCAATTTTACAATTTCCTGGCTTCCTAATATTCAAAATTAAAAGCAGGATAAAATTATCCTTTTATTGATTGTCAGTGTCCAACTGATAGACTTAACTGTGGAAGGTTTCTCCATAAAATGACAAAAGAAGTAAGGAAAAATCCAAGCAGGAATTGTCAAAATCACACTCCAGTAAAATCAGCCAACTATTAGCTTCACAAAAATGTAAACAGAGCAGACAGTGTCTTGGTTTATGAATTATGGAATGGGAGAGGACTCTAATTACAGAAATATGCATCAGCCAATGAGGGATTATAGATTTTTTTCAGAATATAAAGAGAAGTTCCGTAAGATCTTGAACTGTAAGGGAAGTGAGAGACTGGTTTTAGAGCATAGCCTTGTAATCATCTTCCAGAATCAGACCTCTCTAATGGGTCCTATAAACCAAATCCTGTAAAATGTGTCCTACTCTGCAGCCCTCTTTCCAGTGGAACCTCTAATAACGGAGGAGGGGGAAGGTCACTGGGAGGACAACTGAGAAGGAGAATGTATAGGAATACGCCAAAACTTCTACGTCCTGTGGAGAAGTGCTCCTTATGGCTTAGTGCAAACACAGTGCTGAGGAAGTCTCTCCACACAGCCCGCTCCCCCAGACTCACAAGGGAAAACACAGCCACCCACCAGGGCTGCTCAGCAGATATCAGATGGGAGGAAGGGTCAGTCTCTCAGCCCACATACACTGTGTTTCCAGGAGTCCATTCAACTTGGACCTTTATGCAGGACCTCAGCACTTAGCTTGAATCTCCTGTGGCAGGGGAATGTCATGTTAGATATAGACATTTAGCCAAATCTCAAATTCTTAATTTGACCTAGATCTGGGGCTTTATTTTAATGGATCTTAGCTGATTTACGTGAACTGGGAATGTGGTGCATTGTCCAAATCAGAATTTCATGTCTCAGCAACTGAGTAAAATAAAACCTTAACTTGTGAACACAGAGGTCCAAAGGCAGCAATTGAAGTATTTCTAAGAGCTCAATCTAAGTTTATATTAGATTTAACTTGTTATAGGCCATACCCAGCATATTTAAGTCATTTAAAAATAGAAGACAGTTCAGAAAAGATCAACAAATACATTTGGGTAATCCAGGTATAGATTTTAAAGTAAAGTTAAGAAGCACTAAACAGGCAGTTTGCAACATTGCAGATATTTGCACATTACAAAGACCGAGCCCACAGAGAAATATTCAGTGCACTCCTTAGAGTTTTACTTCTTGCCAATTAAAAAGAATGTGTTTTGGGCTGTTAAAAAGTAACAGAGAATTCTGAAGCTTCTAATGTATGATTGCTCTGAGTATGGGAGAGTGGGTGTGATGCAGCAGCATCTTCAAAAGTACCTCCTCATTTTCATTTGTCCTCATTTTGAGCATTGGATAAGCTTTGTTCATACTTTCCAAAGCAATTTTCTTATTTTCTGTTGGAAGACTCATGGGTGTATTTGCTTCACCCTTTTCACAGCATGAAGCATACACATGGCAGGGCCTGCTTATCCCCATAAGATGCAAGTAGCTCAAACTTATTCAGTAGGCATACAATGTTGGTAGCACGTGTCAAAACACCTTCCCTACCAAGTTGCAATTTCTTAAAAGCATGTGACAGGAATACTTTTTGTTAGGAGAAAGTCCATACCTAAAGCAACCCCACTTTGCTGGCAAATGAGCGCTCCTGGTCACTAAAGCTTTATAGAGAATAGGTAAGCAGACTTCATTTGGTTTGAAATAAACATTGACCAATTAGTGCATTTTTCTCTAAACTCATTCTTAGAAATAGGACTGATTTTTTTCCAACAGTAACTGGTATGTGGCAGACACCCAGGATTCAGCAAGGGTGATGAAAAGCCTGGCAGAACTAAACCCAAATAAAAATGGTGTCTAAAAAAGGAAAGCAGTAGAGCAAAAGTAATTGGCAAAAAGTGCAAGGACAACGTTTTTCTAGTTTAATAAAAAAGTGTTGTCATCTGTTCAATGACACAGAAAATCACAGATGCAAATTTATACACATTGATCAAGTGGTAGGCAGAAAAAGGAAATAGATAATCTAACAAGGCGATTCTACGAGAAATTCCACTTATCTGTGAAAGACAAAAAAATATGTCAGAAACAAAGACATTAATTAATTTTTTTTAGTAAAAGACAGTTTTAGGGTAAAATACTGACATACATCTTGATTTTCTTGAAACTTCTTGTGGTTACAAGTCTTTCAAGATTTGAAGAAACCTATAGCTATCAGTAAGTTAAAGAAAATGGGAAACTTGAAGAAGAATTGCTATCTTGGATAATAAGGAAAGAATAATATTATAGTAATATAATTATTACTTCATGGTGAACAACATATTTACCCAGCTGTAGGTTTGCATGGAAGACTATTGTTATCTCTGGTATGCAGGAAGAGCAGAAAAAAGAACTTTTATGCAGTGTATAATTAACAGACCTACAGCAGAGCATAAAAGAAAAACACTTTTCAGATTACTTAGTAAGCCATTTACAAGTGTTTTCTCTTGAGTTCAATTCATCAGCACATGATTGCATGAATTTTAACTAAACCTTGTAAGTCTTACCAGTAAGAGACTTCATCTTTGGAATTTAAAGAAAATTGCACTGCATATCACATTAATCTACCAAAGAAATAAATACAGATTTATGCCAAGAATTAAAAATTCAAAAAGTAATGGTTTCCAGGGAATAGATGTATTTATTTTACTATCCCGTTTCTATGCCTCTGCATAGTTAGTACTAACATAAACTTTGAAAACATCAGACAAAACATCCTGGCCTCCTTTTACAATGATGCTCAGTAATTCAATTCTGAACTGCTAGTAAAATTGCCTCAGTAAACAATAGGTTATTCAAGGCTAAAGATACTCTTTAAAAGGGCAGTAAACTAAAAGTAATTACATTTAGATTTCAAGAAAACACAGATGCTTTGCTGCATTTCCACTGAACAACAGTGTAGCTTTATTTGGACTTTTTGTATGTCATTAAATAGATATGAATTGCTAAAGAGAAATTATGAAAAAACGCAGAAATGAACTTGGGTGTTCTGTACATCACTAGACCTAAGCCCCCATTTCTCCTAAACACACACACACATTTATTCATGACCAAAGAGCAAAATGTACAAGAACTCCAGAAAAGGAGGCAATAGGTTCAAGGTCATTTTCAGTCACTTCTTAGGTGCTCCCTTGTATGTCCCAATACCCCTGTGGTGTTGCTTTCTGATAAAAGTGCCCCGTTACACTGTGTACTGTGTTATCTCCTTGTCAAGAGATAGAAACAGGTGTGTTGCATCTCAAATGTAACTAATGCATATATATCAGAAAAGACAGACACACAGAAATGTGTCTGCACTTTAAGCAAAATATGAGCAAGTGGATAGTGGTCTGTAATTCCTGATAAAGTCTTTCCCCAGTTTGGGAATGGATTGGCTTCTGAGAAATTTCTCTCTCCCCTGGTTTATAACCTGACTGATAGAACAGAAGTATCTAATGACAGCCAGGGGTGTTAGATATACTTCAAGAAACATTCGGAAAGAATCCATATTATTTTTAGAAGAGGAAAAATGCTCACTTTATCATACCCGTTCCAACTTCCAAAAAAATTAAATATTTTCCATGCAGTGGTGAAATTCCTGTCTGTTGACTTGGCAAAGAGAGAGTACTTTGAGCAGATTTTGTACATCTGCTACATCAGTAAAAACACCTGCTGAAAATTTTCAAGAGTTTCCCACCACATAACTCTCTAAAGTAGTTCAGCATCTAAATGGCAAATAAGTTTTATATTGTAAGTCAGAGTAATCTTGAGTTTGCCTTTTCATGCAAAAATACAATCCTTTTAGTATGTCAGTGCATTGCATGGGCACTCAACCTGCCATTCAGTGATTAAAATTCCAGATAGATAAATATTCAGGGAAATTAAACATTACTTTTCTTCCCTTTGTTATCTGAAATGGCAAAATGAAGGCAGAAAGACATTAGAAGCAGAATACGTAGGGGAACATCGTAGCACATCAGCAGACACTGACACCAGGCAGACAATTTATATTAAATGGGAAAAGGGCTCCCAAGTCTGCTAATATCTTTGGTACATTCTCAGAAAAAGCGGTTTGCTCTGTAGGTTAAATATTTTGAATGTCACTGCATAGGATGCTGCAGCACCAGGCTTATACAAGGCAGTTCATACAGGATTTCTCTTGACAAAAGAGTAGCTGCCAAAAGTTGGCCATTTTAAACTAACACCACCAGTTTTCAGCACGTGTTGCTTCTAATTTAATTTAGCAGGTTTCTCCTCTATCGCGGTATTCTGTATTTGCACTCCATTTTTCCTCTTACCAAATAAAGCCATGTTCTACCTCAGAGCAGCCAACTTTCCCTAGGATGGTTGTAGACAAGTCAGTTATCAGAACTCTAAGTTTTTCGAAGTAGCTTAGAATTATTATCCTCAACTTTTTTCTCCCTGCAAGTGTTGTGTTGTTTTCTGTGAGCATATTTCCTTTGCAACAGAGCAGAGAGATGCTTGTCTTGGCAAGATCTGCATTTCTCCTGTCCTGGTAAACGGGCTTGAAGCCTTAGCTATGAGCTATGTCATCAGTTTTGAATGCATCATGTTTGAAGGGGTTTTTGTTTATTTGTTTGGTTTTTTTGTTAAGGTATTAGATTTAATCTGGAAAGGAAGGGTAATGAAGGAACAGCGTGATATTTTTTCTGAATTCCTTTCTTAAACTTCTGACTAGAGGCTACTGATGCACAGATAGAGAGTGCCACCACGTGGCTAGAGGCTCTCTTGGCTGGCAAACTCTATGGCTTGGTCCTGCAAAAAACAAAGTGTTAAGATTGAATGGATTAGGTCCTGAAAAAAAACCAAACCCACAACATAAAACAGGCTTTTCTGAGGAGGCCAAAGTTGCAAAAAACACATGAGAAAGCAACGGAGAGTAATCGATACCCAAAGACCAGGAAGCCTGTGTGCCCATTTCCACTCCAGAGACTGTACTTGATGCAGAGGTACTTACTGCAAGCCTTTCAGAACATGGGTGATGGACCCCAGCCTTCCTTTACTCCTAAGTGAGCTCCTTAGCTGTGAGACAACAAGGCTGTGCTCCATTTCACATGCACCCAAAGAGCAAACAGATTTACCATATGTTTTTATCTAACCAGGAGAGATGGAGGGAAGTCCAGGCTCCCAATTAGGACAGCCTACTGATTAGGGTACTCTGTATTTTCCTCTTTAGAAATGTGAGCTTCTCCAGTCTGAGGAAAGCATAGGGGTTGATCTTCCCCCTTTCCAGTAATTAAGTATTCCATACCTGGATAGCACCACTACCATTCCGTTGTCTGTAAACCCAACATATATCATTTCTCAGTGAGAACCCACCACAAGCATCTGGTTCTGTATCTGACAGGGTTCAAGCTACGTGGCTGCTCGCAGGCACCAGTTCATGCCTTCCTGGAAGCAGAACCTTGTTATTACCAATCAAGCAGAAATACATACAGAGTGTTAGTGCCTGCAGAGCTTTTTTCAGCTTGGCAGGGATTTTTTTTGCTCATTAAGATTATTAAACTTTTGCTGACTAGCTATATAACTAGTTCTGGTTAGAAGCCCTCTGAATGTACATCTGCTTTCTATGTCGTCTTTTTTTTTTCCATCCCTGTCTTTTCTACCAGGGCTTGGCAGAAGCATGCTTTTTATACCTTATTTAGGAGGCATCTAGACTCCATGCTATTCTACCTTTTTGCTTTATTAACTGGCAGAACTTTCTTCTAGTTTATCTAACCAAAATTAACCATTTAAATAACAGCTAAGGGTAGGCAGAGCTTTATAATCTCAAATAATCAGACTTCCACTTATAAAGACTTACACCAGGAAGCACACACATAAGATTCATCTCACCCATCTACAGAATTCTGCATTGCAGACAATTGATGATTCTGATGCTAAAAAGAGAAAGGCTCTGACAGGTTTCTTCTGAAGGGAAAAGGAATCCTATCCCTCCTGATCAAAGGGAACAGAACTTAACAGTAAAATCCTTTAGCCCAGATTCAGTTCCTCCCAGAATTTGTTAATTCCAACTTTTTTGTCCAAGTGCACTTTATTTGTTATCGCAGAATAATAAAGTGACATTGTGCTACCTGGAAAAAAAATATACATAAAGGTGATCTAACCGGTTTGGAAGCAGTTTTAAAAACTTAGAATATCATTTATATCTCTAAGAGGAATGCAGTTATTTAAAATTCTATGCCTATGACTCATTTTAACCACACTGAGTAGGAAAACGGAATTCCTGTGTCATCAGAGCAAGGAGAGAATTTGGGCATATTGCCTTTTCAAAAACCAGGTAAATTTTTGGATGCTATTCACCAAGCTTGAAATTCAGTGTGCTGTACACTGCCCAAGCACAATTTAACATTAAAGGGTGAATTAATAATAGAGCACTGGATTGCTATAAAAGCAAAAATTCTATGGAATTAGAGCAACAAGATGAAGTAGCAATGCAAGAAAGATAAGATCTTAGCAGAATTTAATTCTAGATTGGGAAGCGCAGTTTCCCTTCACAGAAAACAAAGAGGCTGCCTGTGATTACAGCAGTCAGAACCAGAGAGAGGTTATAAATTTATCTAGTCTGAAAGCCAAATGAAATGGAAAATAGACTACCAAGTGCTGAAAAGCAAGTTAATGAAGAGAGCAACATCCACAATTTTCCCATCCCTCCAGATATCATACAGGACTTTGGCTGAGCTTTTGGGTCAAGACAAGGAAGAGAATATGGGATAATTAATATCCCATGCATAGTGGGACAATATGACACCAGATTGAATCTGATTCTTCAAAATAAGTTTATAAGACACCCACATGGTAAAACTGTCAACTTTGATGTTTAGTTCAAGTTAGATTGTGAGTGTTCAAAAAAATTGTATGCAGAACTGCTTTGAGCAATACACACATTTATACAAACAAGACAGAGGTCTGATTCGCTATTTTTTTTGAAACAAACTGCTGAGATGTATTTAATGATCCTACATATTTACAAGCAAGGCATTATCATGTTAATTATTTTTAGCTATTTAATCCTCAGCATAAAACTGAAAACAAGAGAAGCATTTAAGTTCTCTTTGCAGCGTCAGAAGTTGCCTTCTAGAAATAGCAAATATGAAGTGTTTAAGCTTGAAGGTACAGAGCTAAAGCTCCACTTCATTATGTGGACCTTTGAGCCAAGTGCAGAGCTGCAGAGAGTTACCTTGTCTACCTCAGAAGTCAAATAGTCTCTTCAAGGTAATTCACAGCTCACAATTTTCATGACAGTGGCAACTACCTGTTATATAGGCTAGTGCTTACAGCACCTGCCAAGGAAGAAGATGCACTTCCCATCTCCCTGGAGCATCACTGTCCAGATTATATATGTATTATATATAAGTATCCTCTCTTCCTCTAGGGAAGATGTCAAAAAACTAATGAAGAATTTACAAGGTCAAAAAGACAAACAGAAGTCAGATACCTGAATGCATATATGGAAAGTGTTCAGAGTGCACTATGAAGGACAGATTCTCGGGCAGAGAACCAAAGCAACGACAGTACATAACTACACAGACCAGGAAAGGAAAAAAAGCAAATAAAACATAATATGGTGCCAACAACCCCAAGCTGTGTGTGCATCTTCCAAAGACACTTCCATAATTCCATTCTTTGTAATGTCTCAAAAATAAACAAGTAGTTTCGACATGAAGTTGTTAGAGAATGAAAAGACATAATTTCAAAGTGTAGCTGAATATTTAATTGCAATATTATCAGATTTTAAGACACTGACATTCCTTTTCAAAATATACAGCATGATCTAATATGTCAGTTCTACCATAGCTTTGGTATGAAAATGTTTTAAGGCACAAAGATTTAGAACTATCGAAGTTAACAATCTAGAATTTTTGCAATTAAAGCAGTACATTCTTCTGAACATAATGTAGTTATATGTAAGACAGTAGGAAATGCTATAAGAAGTCATTGCAGACAATACTGACATCTCACAAAAGGGTCAGTTAAAAAAACCACCCAGATAATTTGCGCTTGAAAACAACGAAGAGAGCTTTTACATGACCACTGAAGTCCACAAAGCTACAAGTTTTCTCTCTATTGCTAGAGACTTCAGTTCTGGAAACCAGTTACTACGACATGTACATAAGTGTTTTGAGGCACTCATTAAGATTTACCTTCCAATTCCTTTAAGTACCGCAGTAAATTAATTTGATAGGAAATGAGGGGTGCTGCCTGGGCAACTGAATCAAACCAATTCTCAAACACCCAACCTAACATTCTTGTGCATATATTTTTTATGACATCAAGTAAATACAATAGAGCTAAGTCATACAAGAACTAGGTAATGCAAGGAAAACCACATTTTTTTATGGAGTATTTTATTTCTGGAACACTTTATTAGATATTTTTTATTGCATTTATGCTTAATCATTTTCCAGTGGCCATTTTCTGCCAGCTAGGCAGAAATAGATAACAAAGAAAAATGTAGTTTATAAAAACCTGTTGGTTTTTGGTCACAGGCTGATGCTTAAACAACAAGACTGTATCTTGAAGACAATGAAATGTAGTTACCTATCATATAAACTGGTAATTTAGTCCAGAGTGCTGAGTTCCATCTTAGAACAAATGCATAATGAGACACTGAATGCATTTTGCATCCTCCTACAAAGCCAGTACAATATTTCTTTTGATACTTCTGTAGTTGTCAGATTGTTTCCAAAGATGCTTATGAACCTTTATAGCACTGATCAGGAGCTAGATTTATTCTCCTAACGTTCAACTGTGTTGCAAAAGTTCTTGCCTTTTGATAGAAGAAGAGAGACATTTCCCGATCCACAAGGAAATTATGGTAGATGACTGCAAGTCTTGTGTAAATCTTCAGTTGAGCTTTTTTATTGCCCAGGTCCATGGCAGCAGCAAGAGCCAAATGATAATAGCCTGCTGCATCAAAGGGATCCTGAAATAAAAGATAGAAACATAGTACTATCTATGGTATAACCAGTGTAAGAGGGCATAAAAGCTCCATTTATTAGATATCAAATAAGAATAATGTAGGTTCTGAACTTCAGTAGATTTTCCCACTTTATTATTTACATACTAAATGCATAAAACCAGAATGCAGTAAACCCTGATGATATGAAACATTACTCAGTGTAATGATTTTCTGCAGCAGTTTTGGTTATTTCTTACCTTAAGGTCATAGAATATAATGTCTCCTAAGATCAAGTACACCTTGACATAATACAGCGTTTCCTCCTCAAACTCCAGAGGAGAGGAACAGAGGGACAAGGCCTTCAAATAAAAGTGTTCAGCTAGTTCACAGTGACCCAAGTGATGATGGATAGCAGCCAGCCGATGGTAAGCTATTCGTTCATTTAGCTGATTTCCTAATGAGATAACATGAGTCAGGATAAAACCAAAGAGACAAAGGAATCAAATTGCCTCATACCAGAATACGTGTATGCTACTTTTTGTTTACGTCTATATGGTATTTGCTGATCTGTTGAACAAAATTAATTTTGCTCAAGAGATTCATGGCCAAAACCAGCCCCTTAAGAAAAATCTCACAGAATTCCTGAATTTCCCAGTGTGGGATTTGAGTGTCTGGGATTTTTCTTAATACCTACATTCATATCACATGTCTATGTTTACACACCCTGAACATACTTTACAAAGAATACAAATAGATTATTTCGAAAGTATAGTAGCTAATGGTAGCTAATAAAGACTCCCTTGCCCCTCCCACTACACACTTTACATCAAAGTTATGACAAAAAGATGATTTTCAGACTTCGCAAAGTGACCTGTTTATGTGTGCGTGAGGGGGTGAGAAGGTTATTAAGCAGTCAAATTGTGCTCATGTTCAAAGAATAGTCATAATGGAAACTACCCTATCGGTTTTGACTACTTTTTCCTAGGTCAGTTCACCAGCAAGGCTGTGAGCAAATCTGAAAGAAATGACACTCAAAAGCTTCTCAGGACAATATTATTCATTAATATTGCAGCCTCACTGAAAGACGATGACTCAATTTGAATATGGTAATCCCAGGTTCTGTGCTCTAACAAGGGTTTTCCTCGGTAGCTTAGAGTTCAGAGAGACTAGTTAGAGGTCCACATTCTTGAATGAAAACAAAAATAGGAATGATAGATTTTGTGTCAGAATTTCATAATGGTAATTGAATTCAAAGGAAGAAAGATTTTTAGAATTCTGTCATATTTTGGAGATATCAGTAATGTTCAACTATAATTGAAGTTGTTCTTACCTAAACTTACACTGAGCATAAGAGATGCTTTTGCATATTCCAGACTTTCCTCATAAACCTTCAGATTCACCAGCAACTCCACCAGTTTATTGCATAATCTGAGTTCAGTTTTTTTGTTGCCAGTCTTAACAGCAAGTGGAAGAGCCCTGTCCTGAAATACATAAAACCAGTTTAGGCAGTGCTGAACCCCAGGATGTGCACTAACAGGCTTTCACTTATGTTACATGAAGCAATTTGTTTGGTTTTCTTTTGCTCTTTGCATAAGGCATATTTAACACCCAGGAGTTGCAACAGGTGAAATCTATTAACACCATGACTAAGTACTCAGCTGCAAGAGGTTACAAGGTTATAAATTGCTGAGAGGATCAGCTTTCCGTTCAGCATTTGTAGAACACCTGCTATGCTGGGAAGGTACATAACTATTGATGCAGTAGAAAAATCACACAAACCCTGTAGAAAGTCACTGCTTTCTCCTTTTCCCGAGTACCATTGAAAAATATGTCTCCAGCAGCTTCAAACAATTCCATTCCTAAATTTGGATCTCCTGTGTGAAGAGCAGCATCCTGAGCAACCTATAAAAAAAAAGGAACAAACAAACAAGGAATAAATAAAGAAAGAAAATCTTAGTTACTAGTTAAAAAATAGTCATAAATATTAGCAACTGAATAAAGATCTTGTTAAGGCCTCTCGTGGTAAGATTGGAAAGGCTATACTTTATGACACCATGGTCTGTCTTTTTGGTACTCTGGCTTTGAGTAGGCCAGTGGCAGATGCTGAAGAAAGAACACAAAGACTTGGGTTCATAGTTTTATGGTCTCCCTTTTACTGGCAATAGTACCCAGATACTTTTGTCAGCACGCCTCTCTGAAAAAAACAGCAGTGCATTTGATACCTGCAATATATTGAATTTTAATTAATTTCCATGATAAGTGCAATTTAATTCTAATTGCAAGTTAGATATTGCTAACAGCACAGATTTAAAAGCACCTAAAGTGAATTCTGTAAATAAATGAGGCTCCAGTCTTGTTATTCTGAGATAAGTAAGTGCCATGTTACCCAGGAGAACTTCACGAAAGGCAGCCTGCGTCCTCCTCAAAGCAAGGATACCAGGATACTAAGTTACTGATCAGAGAAGTAGTAATGAGAAAGGGGGCTTGCACATGAAGCAAGTTGAAAATCTTGCTTTGGCTTAGAATCTTTAGCTTTTAAGTGACATCCAATCAACACAAGTCCAGCTTTCTGCTTCAGCACAAAGGCAGCAATCCTTTCAGCCTGTTTTGGCTTCAGGCTCCTCAAGGCTCTATTGCATCACATTTTTGGAAGCTGTTTTAAAACGTGATGGCTTGTACAAATTACTGGCACAGCGGTCAGCCTTTCAGTGGACAGATTCCTGCTTTGAGACTTTCCTTATGGAGAGGCACTGACTCTGCTCTAAATGCCAGGTTCCATACATGCACAGTATGGAATACACATGCCTGTCCCTGGCCCGCTCCTCCTCTTGGAGGAAATAAAGCAGATGGAGAATGCCATCCCACATGCTGATTTGGCTTTGTACTGCCAGCCTATCAGCTAAAATCATTTACTAAAAGAAATAACAGGTTTATAACATAGTCCCTTCCTGTAAGCACATTTATTCAGTTTTCTTGGTAAGATTTCAAAAAGTCAAATTTAATTGAGAGAAAATAGTGTCCAAGTTCATGTTTTTCAGCTGCTTTGTAGGTTTTCAAAACATCTTAACAGTCATGTTTATTTTATTTAGAGATCATGTTTTGGTACCAGTCACACACCAGCCAAGACCCAGATCAGGTACTGTATACATCCTGCACTACAAGACAGCACTGTCCCTTGCAACAGGAGAAAAGTATTTTTAGCCTTCACAAGAGAAACTAATTCCCCAAATGCTTCAGTGAATGGCTAGAAGGCATTTAGACAGTCAGATCTGGGCTGCAGTACCAGGACTCCAGATCATCCAGTTTCAGCAGCCACAAGGGCTAGATCCCTATTTCAGGTCATCTTTCAGTCCATGTTGGCACAGCAGGAGAGGCAGCAGGTCCCAGCTGGTCTGATGCCAGCCACATGCCCCCTCTCTCACTATTGGGAAGGCGGCAGCCACAGTTCCAGCTGGCTCTGTGCTCCTCTGTGAGCAGCCACAGAAGGAAAGCTTTAGATGCTTTGCAAACACCTCCTGAAGAAGCTACTCTTTCTGGGGATCTGGTCCAGCAGATGTCAGCATGCTAGGATGATGTCCTAAACTTCTAAGTCTCTGTATCTCTTCCTCTCCTCTTTTTTTGGGGGAGGAGGAATGGGGGGTATCTGTCAGTCTGGTTTTGGTAAATTTGGCTGAAACCATGACAGATGATTATTAACTGTTAGGCACCAGCATATAGCATGCATACATACTTCAATTGCTGTGGTGCCATAGAGCTGGTAGATGATGAAGAAATGAACAAAATTTACAACAGAGCAGGTGCTAAGAAAGGCCCAAATTTTTTTCCAGAGTCAACCAACAGACTAACATGAAGCACCACGATAAAATGCTGAGACTTTCAGCTGTCAAGCATTAAGCACAGAACATAAGTTAGCAAAATCTCTGGGATCATTATATTGAATTTCTTGCTCTTACCATGCCACATGCACCATGTTGACAACATGTGCATGCCTGTAGTGTTGACAACATACCTGAATATAAAGATCCACAAGCTCATTCTGCCTCAGAACATAATATATCTTTCCTGCCCGTAGCCAAGCATATGCCTCTCTCTCTTTTTTCTGGAGATCTATAAATATTCCAAGGCTCCTTTTGGTATATTCCAGAGCTGACCTGTAAGCCCTGTAACAGGGGAAGACTGGTAATCACTGAGGGGTTCTTCAGAATTGGGAATGTTTTTCTTCATAATGAAAAAAGCTTTATGTTAATATAAAAAACCCATATGTTTCCTCTAGTCAACACAACTATAATTTCTGTTATATTCCATTAGTGACTAGTAAATTTGTTCTTCCTTTTTTGGTCAATTTATGTTTTCTGTTCAATTGTTATCACATTCTTTCATGATAATTGTAGATGCGTCCTTCTCCTACACCTCAGGCTACTGACAGGCAGAAAAATCTTTCCTCATCTTTAACTCTTTATTATGTATCATTATCTTTAATGATGATCATTTATGGCTTTTTCCCCCACAAGCCTCAGAAACAGGTTGTATCTGTAAATACTTTTTTTCTAAGTGTCACCTAGGCCTTAGACTTAAGCACAACTCAAACTAATCAGCATTTATAGAAAATCTTGGAGGGGGATGGACAGACATGATCAGTTCTAGAAGCAGGGAAATTATCAGGTCACTGGGCAGTGCAATTTTCTTTAAGTGCAATGGCACTGTGCTCTCAGAAGAGTGGTCATACTTTTCATTAGAAAGACCTGCGAGATTGATTGAACTTACGATGCTTTACACCAGACACAGAAGCCCTAGACTTCCTTATTAAATCCTTCTCTGTCTCGTGATAGACTTCTATTGCCTTGACCTGGTGCATTTTCCTCCAAGCACAAGACACAAACATATTGAACTACAACATGAACTGTGCAGTTACAGTGAACCGTTAGAACAGCCTGCTTAGGCCTCCAAAAAGATCCAAAACAAACCTACAAGTGATATGCTCCCCAGTATTTCACTTCATCAAGACTTTAGTTCTCTCTCAACAAGGTATCAATCTCAACTGAAGGGGGAGGAAAAAAAAGTAATGTTTCTACCACATCCTGATTCTTACATAAATTGAAGAGACCTGTCACTCCTTTTATACTCATGAGAGGAAGTAAAAGTCCGCTGAACAAGCCTGACATTTCAGTCTTTTCTTTGCTAACAAGGTGCTGACTTGAGGAGAGGCAAGGTAGTTGGAGTAGTCCAACTCAGCCCAATTACTGAACGCCAATTCCATCCCTCCTTTGGATTTTTTGCTTTTACAGCAGACATACCAATCCATAAGCAGCACAGCAACTGGAATGGGTCAGACTGTGTCCCCTGGTGTGGCCTCAGTAATTTACACAGTAACAGAGGTGGTGACAGCAAGGACATCACTGTTCTTATTACTTCATCATAGACACATCCTTGTTACTTGGGACTGTTAACTCAAAGAATACTGCAATAATATGGTCTAATATATTGATTACATGTCATTATCCAGTAGTGTGTAAGGGTTACACAACCAACATTTGGGATCCAGGCTTCTAGATAAGAAGCAGGGAGTTGGATGTGACAATTCTCAGGGATCCCTTCTGACTTGAAGAGATATTCTATGATAAATTCCATTCTCTAAATGCAAAAAAGTAGCAACATCCCTAACTAGTGAAAACCTTTGAATTCCAGGTAGTTCAAATTCTTAACCAACTCCTTTGTTTTCAGCCTCTCCAAAGGCTTTTCAACAAGTATTTCATTAAACAGCAGTGAACAGAGCAAAATAAATTAGGTGACATATTAGGAGAGTTAGAGACTTGGACTGCAGCCACTTAGACCTTAAATAAATATCTACTCTCTTTTCAAAACTGAGAATATTTTTTCCATCCTTACTGAGGTATGCATGAAAATACCCAAATCTGAAGTGAGTCCCTTAAGTAATATACAGTAAGAAAAAAAAGACATCAGAAAAAGCTGCCTTAAAAACTACTTTAAAATTGTCTAGAGAAACCTGTACAATCACCCAGCACCTGTTAGTTACTATAAGTTGACTTGCACAGTCTGTTTTTTCAATAAAGCAAAGGGAAAAAAAATGGTGTTCTGAAAATCAGAGCAGTATAGAAAAAGCTGGAGACTGACACTACACGGTTGTGCTCATGGGCTTTGTGCTTTTGGAAGTTTTGGATAAAAAAAACCCCCATGTTTTCTCAAAGAAAAACACTTAGAGACAATGTCTGACCTCCTTGGAATATGTAATTTGATCTCTAATGGAAAAAGAGTCTTGTAAAACTCTGTCATTGCAAACAAGTCACCTGCCAGCAATAATCCTAGAGCTATAGCAGTCATCAAGAGTTGCATAACATGCAATAGTTTTAAAACGTATTTAAACAGATTTAAAAATTAATTTGGCTCTTGAACTGCTGCTAATCCCTGATGAACATCTTGTCCTTCCTTGGGGGATGATAGTTACTTAAAAAAAACCCACACCAAAACAAGAGAAGTCTCCACTAGCACTGAATCCTTCTACTCTAGTAAAGCATATTGGCCAGGCAGAATTTAAATTAGTCAGTCATATTTAGCTGTTGAAAAAATTGAGATCCTTTAGCATGACAGAAGAGTTATAATCAGAATAAAAGCAGTCATTCAGCATGTCTTACCTTTCTGTTCCTAAAGACAAATAGAGCTGACTAATGGTTTCCAAAATTTGTCCCTCCAGAACTTTGTTGGACATCTTTCTAGCTAAAGATAGCTGATATTCATTGTAGATGACACACTGAGCCTCATTGGGAACAACTGTACTGTAGAACTGACACAGCAGTTTAATGGCTTGTAGTTGACCTAGGAGAACAATTTGAAATACTAATGTGAATCTTCATTTTAAAAATGAAAAATGAAAGTTATTTTAAAATAATTCATTCTTAGTGTTTCACAAATTCAGTCAATGAATAACAATGTAAAATTAATAATAAAAATATTCCACTGCCAGTTTCTTCACCCCCAAAGTTAACGAAGAGGTTACTTCAAAGTTGACCTACAAAATAAAGTAGTAAAACAGTTACATTACCTATATAAGCTGCCTTAATAATGGAAGCAAGAATAAATAAAGCATGGGTCTTCAAATACAACTACATTATGCAAAAGTAATTCAGATTACCATTTGTTTTTATAGCATTAATTATGGGTCTAGTGATATAACTATTGTAAATATTATTGAACATAAATATTTTGTAAAAAGTTCAGAGATTTCTATTTTTTCTTAACACTTCGTTATCTCTATTGTTTCTGAAAAAACTTAGTTTCCACTAAGAGAACAAGCCAACATGTATTTCTCTACCATTATGGGATAGAGCAAAGATTTAAATCACTTTGGTAGCTATCACATAACATGTTGTTTAAGGAACAACCATAACATACCTAGGAATAACTATAACATGGCTATATAACAAACATTCCCAAATGGGGTACATTTTATACGTTTAGGAGAAAAAAAAAAGTACTTACTTTCCAGATGACTTGTCTCCATTGCAACTAAAAAAGCCCATTCATAATAAAACCTTCCCTTTTCTCTTTGAGTTCCACCAACATAGTAACATCCCAGCTGAAGGAGGACTTGGATAAAGTCTTGGCCACAATCCATACTTGGAAGTTTGGAGAACAGCTTCACTGCCCTGATATAATAATGTTCTGCCAGCTTGCTAGCTGCTGCGTGCAGGCAGAGTGCCCCAAAATTAGCCAGGGCTATGGCTTGGTTATGGGTCATCTCAGTCTCCTCTGAAAGACGCAGTGCTTTGTAGTAGCTCTCAGCAGCTTCTCTTGTATTGTTTGTTCTTTTCAAAACTATAGCAAGCATATTATAGGCAATGCCTAGTTGTTGAGCACTGCTCCATGAAGAGTCTACAACAGCATTTAAAATGGTTAAAGCCACATCATATTGCCTGTAAAGAATGTATAACCAAGCAAGTGACACCAAGTAGTTAATAGTTTCCTCTGGCCTTGCAGAAACATCAGCATCCAGTGCTTTCAACATGTAAACAATAGCTTCTCCATACCGTTTGTGGTGACTGTACAGTTTTGCTAAGCTAAGGTAGATAGTGCTGCATAGTCCTTGCTGTTCATTAGTGAGCACAGAGGAAAGTGCTTGTATGAGGTAAGGTGCCGTTTGGGATGGGAGTATTTGTCTGAATTTTCTCAGGCCATAGAGCTTGGGAGCATTTTTGATAACTAAATCAATCCTTTTCAAGGAATCTGCTAAAGTATTTGAGCTCTGGGAAGAGGCAACTTTTATGCAACTTAACACAATGTGTGGCAAGCACTTTTCATTGTAGGACTCTGCTAGTTTGAAATAACAGTTGTTTGATAAGTTGTTTTGTAAACCCAAGTCATTAAGCAACAGTTGAAACCTTTCCAGGAACGGCAGCGCCTCTTCATGCTGTTTGTGTGCACTGTAGTGTTTTGCCAGCAGAAAGCACGCCCTTGCCTCTGCATGTTTGTTCTGGCTCAAAATTGTCCTCTTCAGAGCATACTTTAGAATATCTGACTCCAGGTCAGCACTGCAAATGTAGTTGGGAATTCCCATGAGAAGAGATGTAGCTTTGTCAAAAATATAAGCGCATTTCTCTTTGTTCTTCTGTGTCAAGTAGATGACCGTTAGATTCGTATAAAGAGCAATTACAAAGTACAAATCACTAAACCCTCCAGCTACTGCTCCCAAAGCTTCCTCAAAATACACCCGAGCTTGGGAAAACTTCAGCTTTTTAACACTGAGCCTGCCTAAGAGAAAGCACAGTCTTGCTAATGCCCAGGACGTACCTGCTTTCTTTGCTGCTTCCCTTGCTAATCTAAAAAAGCCAACTAGTTCTTCTTCTTCTGAAAACCCATAAAACATACTATTGATAAATGGATAAGAGAAATCATACAGGTTTTTGAAGTTTCTGTCATACTCTTTCCTATTTAAGAAGAGTATCAATGACTCAAAGATGTCAGATGCTTGAACATCATCTTGACATATGTGGAAGCAAGGTGGAGGAAAGGTTTCTGTATTTGGAGAGCTAGCAGAGTCCTTTCCTTCAGTAGTTGGCTCTTCTGCCTCAGTGGCCTCCAAATTCTTAAAGTTCCTCAGGAATTCTTCTATCTTGCCATTCTTGCTAGTGGATCCTGTGCTAGAATGTGAGCATGGAATTTCTGAAATTGAAAAATAAATTACAGTTCACAACCTCATGTGTGCATGCACACAAAGAACTTTGATAGACCAACAAAAAAACATCAGTAGAAGTTTGCTATGAGGAAAACACTACGTAAACATATTTCAGTTTCTTAACATTATGTCTAGGAGAGAAGCCCAAGGTGGTGAAAAAGAGAGATCAAGAAGGATCAGGGAGGAACAAATATGGGAGAGTAGAGGAGTGGGAATAAATGGGACTTGCCACACGTAAGCAGGTTGCTGATGGGTACGCTTGCCCAGCCAGGCCCTGTGCCTGATCCAGCACTAATCCAACTGGAGACCAACATTAATTCAAACTGTTTTGTGTCTGAGTGTTTACTCAATATGTACTGAGGGCATATTTTCTCTTCTCTGTGCATATAGGAGAGAGATCTGCCAATGAATTACAGCTCAGACTAGCTGCTAAGCAGAACACTAGAATCCAGAAAGACCCAAGATCTGACCTTGAGGCTGGATAAAGGGCCCCAGGTTACACAGATGGATTTAAGGTCTAAGGGAACTGTGAATTTCAGCATGCAAGTTGAATAAGGGCATGCCTACATCCTGATAGAAAGCTAAGGCAGCTTAGCCAGGGAGCCAGACTGAGCTATCCGAGTTGTTGAAGTCTGACATGGGTGCTGTGAGGGTGCATGCAAAGGTCCTGTTCTCTCCACATTATCTCTGTATGGCCAGCCATACCTGTGTAATAAGATTTCTTCTTTCAATCAAATACCAACCCTGATTCTCTGCTGGCACAGATTAACTTTCTCAAAATTATCAAGTCAGTCATTGATCTAAATTCACCTAGTACTGACATTGTTGAATATCTTAAATATAAAAAAAGGAGACATGCCATCATTTCATTAGTCCTCCTACTGTTATCCAGCCAAGGTAATGGGGCAGGGACTGGAGACATAGCTTGCAGTTAGTCTTACAGCTGCATATCAACAGGAGCTTTTTGAAGTTGCAGATTTAGAGTTCATTTTCTCTAGAATCTCATTTCTAAAACTGTTCAGCAGAATCATAAATATAAAAATTGGTATTTAGAAAACTGTAGTACAATATAAGTAATGATAGTTACAGCTTAGCAACTAAATGCCAAAGGGAAATAATTCTGCATCCTCATCAAAATATCTCCTTTGAGAAATGTATTTATGGGATGAAGTTTCCTAGCAGATGGAAAATCTGCTGGAATTCAAAGTCAGCACTTGTCAGGTGCCCCATAAACAGTATTTTGCCCTTTTGAACAATGCAGGGTAGTTGGGGGGGTTGGGATGTGTTTTACTGTGGGGGTTTTACTGCTGCCACAGCAGTAAAAATTAGTCAGAGTTTATAATTGCATAGCAAGATCCAAGAAAGACTTCTGATACCACTGAAAACCAACAGTGTCTTACAGCAAAACCTAGGAAAATAAATGACAGAAGAAAGTTAGAATGTGGAGAGACATTAGAAATAAGAGCTGGCAAAAATACAAAAAATGTCGGAAGTTTCTTTAATTTTACAGAAAAATTAAAGTATTACCATATTCGTGATCTTTGTGAAATTCTTGTTCTTCTAATCGGTCTGTAAGAAAAATAACAGGTTAATTATGGTATTTTGTTTCTTTTTTGTTTTTTTAAATATCATAAAATAAGGCTATTTTTGAGTTTGGAATTCTTTATATCAGAAGAATTGGATATGTCCCGGAAATGTAGAAGGTAAGAGATTTCTCAGTTTGACCCCAAGGTGACATACCAGGGACTTACCCTCCTGCTGATACAGCTCACTGCTTTCTACATGGTTGGAAAGCATCACTACTGCAGTAAAATACAAGTGGGCAGTACAAATACAGTTGTTCCCCAAAACCCACACCCTAGAAAGGGGTAACAAAATCCCCTTATTACTATTGAAATAAGTTTTAGCCTCACTCCCAGGGTGGGGAGTCAGTTTGTGTAGATCAGAGTGTCACTTTTGTGGCCATTCCAATATTATGCAGATGAAAAATCTGCTTCTGAATCTACCTTTTCTTTTAATACTTTAGACATTACTACTGTAGATCTACTTTTAGGTGTTTAACCTAGAACATCTGTAGAACATTCAAGAATTACTACTGTTTAGAAAATTTTTCTCAAGGTATTTCAGTTGTCGTGCTGCATTTTAGGATTATATTCTCTGTCTTTCATACACTAGATGCAATTCTGAGTGTACAAAGAACATACGTAAAAGCAGAGGCTCACAGAACTAGGTCTATTTCAGTTTATGGAAAGCTATTTTGCTTGCCTTCAAGATTTACTATTTACTTCTGGATCTCCTTTCTTTGAACTCTTTCCTGTGGACAAATGCCACAAATGTTTACATTTAAGTCATAGCTCAATGCTCTGAATATCTAATAGGGGAAGTGCTCACACTTCCTATTAGGTTGATGTAGATGGAAGGTATCAAAACCCCATTTACTCAGATCACACAAAACACCAAGTGAATATTGAAAGTGCTTGCTCTAGGCAAGTCATGTTGATTGATTGTGCATTTTAAGAGAAAAAAAGCAATAAAAGATGGTACTATTAGTTGGGAAGATGTGAAAAAAAGTTGTCACTTGTAAAAATTAGGGTGGAAAAAGTGCAATAGGCCAAAATAGCAGTATGTCCATTAGGCCCACGAGATTGTTTTAGTACAACAAATAGAGGTCTGAGCTTTTGATCCCAGGCTTTTCATCTGAGCAAGAAAGGTGAGAGATTAAGTAATTTTGTACATTGACAAGAGTTGCCTTTTGCAACCCAGGCCTGACATGCTTTAGTTATTATTCACACACAGTTTAATTTGCAGAATTAAATCAATGCACCTGAGTCAAACCTACACACCAGCTCCTTTCCAATTGGAGCCTACAGGCCTGTCTCTTAGGATACCACTAATGGAGATAAAGCTTTGTTAGATATTTGACAAGCATACATATTGCTACAGAGTAGCCTGTGGTGAAATAAGAAATTGCTGCTTCTGTTCATCAAGACAATTAAATTACACTGCCTTAAACTAATTGGGATAATTGGGGTTTCACCTTTACAGATTTAGTGTATGTAAGGCATGAGCATTTAGAAAAATAACAGCTCTATCAGAGATGTAGTTAAAACTTTTTTTTTCTTTTGCATGAATAGATTTTGCTTTCCTCTATACCTTGGGAAGCTAAATCAAACACAAAGAGGTGTATGTTTGCATTAGCTGTCAATAATTATTATGCTACCTTTACTAAGATGAATAAAAAGCCAACAGTATTTGGGTGAATATACTGCCTTTTATAACACAGCTCTCTTGACATTTGAAAGCTTATTCAGCTCAATAACAGTTTTTAAAACCATGCAGTTTAATTCACTGAAAAAAAAAAAAAAAGGACAAAAAAATTTGTAAATGCTCTGCTGGGAAAAGTCTTGCATCAGCAGGAAAGTAGCAAAGACGATATAAAGGATTTTTACATGCCATATCTATGATCAAACAGAATACCAAGATCTTTTTAAGTAGGTGTAAAGACTGGAATGTCATTGAAATTGAAAAAATATAAACAGGATATAGGAACTGTGTGTGTATCTTGTGCAGTAAAAAGGAGTAGAGCTCATACTTACCTATTTGATACACAGAGCAGACATCTGTGATGGAGGTTTGTTTCAACAAATGTATGACTTCTTCCAAGTTTTTTTCTTTTGAAAAAAAAGAGAGCTCTTCTGCTTCAAGAAAATCCAGGTCCTGTGGTCTAACAAAGAAAGGTACAACTTTGAAAACAAACTTGGCTTAAGCAGCTCAGTGCATCAGCCAAATTTAAGCTTGTTAGAGAAATTAATACTATCTTTACATTACAGGTCATACTGTGATCAAAATTATGGCATGTTTATAAAATACATTCAAATTGATGATTTTTATGCTTGCAAATAACAGTTTCTGCCATATCAAAGTAAGTTATATGTCTGTGCTGTGATGTAGCACTTTATGAGACAATTCATTACAAGTATTAATCTTTAAGGACAGTATTGTATTGATTTTTCTAATATAAGCTTAAATGTATGCATCAAATCAACCTGTAAACAACATTTAAAAACTCCCTATTTCAACATGCAAACAGTCCAGACATATTGATAGGAGCAGCCTATTTACATGGTACAAATGTATGCTGAAATGCACACTTCTTACAGATTTGACTGCTTTATGAACAATTATTTGTAAAAGGCAGCTCATTTGAAACAAGTTAAGGCCTGTAATTGAGGGTACTAGCAAAAATAGAGCTTGGACACTTTAACATCGATCTTGCCAGACCAGCAAAAATGCAATCTTCTGTAACAGTAAAGCTTCTTGAATCTTGTAATCCAAGGAACAGAGACAGAACCAGGGATAGCAGCTATAGCAACCCCTTTTCCTCAGTAAGAAACTAAAGGCTGAGAACATTTTCTACCATTTAAGCAGACTTCATGTTCCAATTTCTTTCTATTTGTTTTGACTGATGCACACTATGACAACTCCCATTTAAAAAAACAACCAAAAAACCACAAAAAAAGCAAACAACCAAAACCAAACAAAACTGAGTTTAACAGAGTATTTTAAAGATTAAGAGACAATTTATTTTTGCTTAGGAATTAAATATATATAACTTACTTAGTTCTAGATAAGTCCAGTTTAACATGACTTGTCTTTACAAAACCAATTTGGCCAGTAAATATATGTCTGCCAAGAAACCACTCCATGCATTCAATGAAGTATCCAAGGATCTCAATTTTGTCCCCTTCCTGGAAACTAATCTCTTCCAATACAATACTTTCATAATTCATCACAGCTATACAGGATCCCATTGCTGTGTAACAGGGAGAGAAATAGTGTTTGCAGATAAAGTAATTTAACAATACAAATACAACAGAATAGCAACTCAGGAGAAGAACGTATTTAGCAAGAGACATTCCTGGAACTCTCGAGTTGCACATGCGATGCAACAAGATTTAAAGTAGCCAAACCTAATCAGCTTGTTTTGAGCAAATAGAATTGTAAATCACAGCATAAAACTGCTCATTTCCCAGCCATTAGAAATCAAAGTGTAAAACGTTTTCAAAATTCTAGCAAATTTCATCATGAGGTAACAAAAATAAGTGATTTAAGTCCCTACTTTTAATAGTGGACTCTGAACTTGGTCCAGAGTAAAAACCTTTGAGCCATCATTATTGGAGAAATAGTTATAGAAGAATCAATATGGTATTTAAACATACACATGTGGTAGAAAACAAGTGAAACTTACTCTCTAACCTGTACAGGTTTTATTTCTCTGGCAGTATACGTGTGAAATATCCACAATAATCACATTGGTGCATTTTTTTTTTTACGTTTCATGATAAAAATCAAAGGCATCCTCAAATTGCTAATTTGTATACCTACTTAGTACAAAAATATAGGAGAAAAAAGGGCAGATATAAGACATCATATTTCAACTTAGTCATGTTTAGCTGTATGTTTTGTAAAACCCTTTTGTCACAGGTATTGCTAATTTTACTGCAACATAATTTTGAAAGCTGTTTTTTTGATCCTAATAAAATGGGGAAAAAATATTGAAGCTTTCAGAGTCTGTCCTAATGAAAGCATGGAATAAGTGTTTGGTTTTTTTTCCAATGCTGATGCTCAAGTGGAGTTGCTTACCAATATTCTTGATGGATTTAGATTCAGTTTTGTGTACAACATCAATAGGAGCAGAATACATTCTAAGAAACCATCTGAAAGTAGAAAAAGAAATTAGTGTATGAAACACTTCAGTAAGTGTTGTGGCAATAACATTGTTATTTTAAATCCGCTGAAAAATAGATGCACCCCTCCCACAAGTATCCGTCAGTTTCAGTCTGTGCACTTCAGACATAGCTATATTTTGAGTAATATTAGTAGTAAAAGAAGTGCTAGTTCAGTCAGTCAAACAAACCTGAGAAAATTTTATTTCTCCCTGCTGGAGGTCAACAGAAAAATGCCATCTTTTTAACTACTAAGGGCACCAAAAATGAATTATTTTGTGGTGATTCCTGAAGAAAATCCACTGATGAGTTTGTTATAATTTTGACTTTATAGCAATGATGAGCTTGGACATAAACTTGAAACAACTGCGTTATGGAGGTGGCTGCTATCAGTAGCACTGAGCAAGAACACCGCTAGCCTGTTATGATCCACACTTCCAAGAATCCCACCTGTTACTCTGATATGTTTCCAAGCATCCTGAAAAATGAAAATTCTCACTTTATATTATTCTAGAACTATTAGTAGGTTTTATTTCAGACTGAGAAAAAAATCCACAGTGCCTCATTCACAAGATGGGAAACCATCTTTAAATGGTTCTCTGCAGACATCTGGATTAATTTCAGTTGTATAATAATATAGAAGGAAACAGAGCATTTGTTCTTAGTGTTAATGGAAGATGGATGTTCTGTAACAAGCTACCAACCAGAGACATCTGTGTTTAAGCAGACTTGTTCATGTGAAACAGATGCATATAAAATAGGTAGCAGGAGTTAGGTACCTACTGATGAAAAGGGATCAATGGCTCCAGAGAAGCACCAGACAGTAGGGTCTTGTCATTATCCACAGATCCACCTATTACATCTTCAGTAAAAACCCCAGTCTCCAAATAAGCATTTATTTCATTGTCTGTAGCAGTTATCTTTCTTATCTGGTTGTCAGGACATAAAACAAAAAATGCCCCTAAAAAGAAAGCAGTGAAGCAGATGTCATTTTATACAATGTTTTAGAGTCATACAAGCTTTAAAACTGGCTTCAAGAGCATCAGTAATACTCAGGGATTCAAAATCTGAGATTTAACAAGAATTTTCTTTCCAATTCTTCAGATATTCATACTTTTCTGTCTAGTTTCTTTCATTAAGAAAATAAAATGCAGAGCTAAGATGTTCCATGAAGTGTAGAACCTTTTTCTGCTGCACACTTTGTGTATTCCTGCTGCAGTAATCAATGACACATCTAGCACATCACTCTCTGGTGATGCTATTTACGAGAAGCACAGGAGCCTGGCAACTATCTGTAATCGCACTCTCGGACATCTTCAGGATCTGCAATAAGATTAAGCAAGTTGGAATGTACATCCCTTCCTAATCCTTTTTGTACCCATTTATGGGCCAGTTGCACATGAATTTCTCTAGTCACTCTATGTCTCACTGAACCCAATCTGCGTGTGTTCCTTTCTCTTCTCTTTCTGGTGCATTTCAAGTGAATACATTTAAATTTCAACTTACATTAAAATCCTATATCAAATATTAAGATCTATTCACATACTTAAAGATAATTCTCCAAATTCAGCCTTGGCATGTATGGTCTTCCTTACCTTCCTGTATTAACAGGCTTCTGTACATCAAATTTAATGATTTTTCATTTATACAGACTTCAATGCCTGTTTCTTCCTCCTCTTGAGAATAGAGCCAGAAGGATTGATCTAGGAGCAAGTTCTCCATGCAATGATTTATAAAACCTAGAAAAAAAGATCCAATTTGTTTTCTTTGCAGTTTTACATTACAGAAGAAAACTTTTCAGTAAGTCAGGGACTGGGGTAGGCATTCACATAAATCCATTATTGCTTAACCCACAATGTGTAGCTAATTTTACTACTTAGCATTGTCAAGTCACATTCATTACAGCTACTTTTAATGCTTAGCTCTCACAAACTACACCTAAACGATGCACAACTTACTTTTTGTGCCCAATCCTGCTGAAAAAGGACCCTTACAAGGGTTCCCCATGGTTTAGCTGTGTTTGAAAGGTTTGGAGTCTGGAGAGAGATAATCACTAGGAAGCTTTGAGCAACGGGTTCTTAGCACCCCTTAACAGACAACTGGAAATAATGTCAAGAAATAATCTTTCTATAAATTTCTGTTGCTCGATTCAGCAATGTCAATTTATGCTGATATTGTGCCTGGGTATCAGATCCCTGCAAATTCTTTGGGACAGATGATGCAACGTCCCAGAGTCATAAATCACAAGGAAGTAGTGCTTTAGCTTAGAAAATGGGACTCCTTACATTAGGATTTAGGGCTTTCAAAGCTGTATGATAGTTTGATTGGTGTAGCATAATCAGCACAGTATAGATAATAGATTATTAAAGAGCCAACATTAATACATTAAAAATCCTTTGTGCAAAATTTGATGATAAAAACACAAGGGAAGATCAGTTAATAAGGTGCTACTCTGCTAACTCCCTGTTAGCCACAGCCTTGCCCAAGAAGAAGCTTCATCTTTTCATGCTCTCTCTGCAAAATTAAATTGAAACAGTGTATTTTCTAGTTCTTTAAGGAGCATTTTAAAATACAAAATAGCAAACAAATAACAAACATGAAATTAAAGATAGAATTCATTTTTTTAATTTGGTATGATGAAGCAGGAAAATTCAATAGTAATATACACAAGCTCTCCATCCACAGAAGAAAACTCAGGTGAACAAAATGGATACAGAAGATCCAATTCAAATACTACTCTTCAGAAGAGACCTGTGAAGTTATAAGATATTAAAAATGGAATTCACATCAATAACATCCCATTGTTACAGAAGGCACACTCAAGATTTAGACACAGAACTGAAGCATGCAGAGCATATGAAGCAATCGTTGCTTCACTTGGTATTGCTTCTGAAGCCTTAGCAAATCTTTCCAGTTTGCTCACTGCTATTCAGGAAAGACGTGGAACAACTAAAAGAGTCTAGTGGGAAGCATGGTCAGAGGTCTAGAAAATACACAGTCTGTGATGTAGTATTGTAGAAATTAGGTCTGATTTTCCTAGTGAAAACAATACTAAGTGTAATGTGGGTTAAAAGTCTCCAAATAGGTATTAGCATGTTACAAAGGAAGAAAAGTAACCTCAGTATCTCTACAGTGAGCAAAAAGAGCTGTAAAAGCATTTAAGTTGCAGCACAGGTTAGACTTCAGGACAAAAACGCCTGGATTGGAATAGACTGCTTAGAAAGGAGATTTGACCTAATTCTGGGCTATCTTAGACAAGCCATCTGCCAGGAATGATAGCCACTATGTGCTTTGGGACAAAGGCAGGGTCTCACCATCCCTGTCACTAGTCCCCAGTTCAGGAACATTACTTACTGCTATGAGGAGTTAATACAAAGAATCTCAAAATCCTGTTCAACAAGTTCCCAGTCAATCAGAAATTGTATGCAGAGGAATAAAAAAAAAGCATATTGAACTGTTATATGGTGAAACAGCTTTACCCAGTGAGTGGTAGGTTAGGAACTTCCATATTTCTTCAAAAGTTTTAAATGTCACCACTATCAGATCTTGATCACTATGAATAGACAGCAGTCTGGCAGAGAGCTCCTAAAAATAAATATTAAAACCAGTACTTTAATTACAGTTGTACTTTACTTAACCACAATTTCTCACTAGGTAACACATGCTAAAATACTATGTATTAAGAAGGATAAAAAAATTTATCCAGGACTTTGAGTATGAGATGAGTGTTCTTTAACACATACTTACAACATACAGTGAGGCAAGCTTTATTCTGATTTTTTTTTTAAAAAAATTTGTACCGACAGTTCCAGTGAAGTTAATTTACAGGGGAATTAATACCTCAAGACTGGCCACAGTGAGTGAGGCTAAAGGCCTGTATGGTTCAGACACATCTATGTGGAGTGGCCAGTATTCTCTCTTTAGAGTGTGAAAGCCAGGCAAGCATCTAGCGGTGCTTTCCAAGAACACCCTCTTAGCACAGAGCTATTTACAGCCTGGAAACTGCCTTTTCCAGGCATGTGGGCATTAATAAGTAGTAGTGAAAAGGTTTTCTTTTTATTTGTTGATTTGGTTTGGTTGACTTAACATTTCTCTAGCTTACTGGAACTAGAATAAATTTTTATTAACCCTGCTGTTAGGTTACCTTTAGAGCTCTGTACACATATGAAAACAGACCTCCCTTGATGCATCTTTGAACTTACTACATGGTACTTTCAGTCTTATTCCACGGTAGACATTGAATAGCCATTTCCTTGTTGACTCTTTTTACACTTAAGACAATATACTGGAGTTTTTGTGCATTTTTTTTTTAAAGATACGGCAAGATCCTCATTTGTACTGGTTCACGGCATTCAAATAGCATTAAATTGTGCATTTAACAAATATAAGCAATGATCATTTATGTTACAGTGATGGATTTTATAAGTAATTTCAGAAATGTTACGAGGGAGAACTACATAAACCTTAAATAAGTGAAAGAAAGACACATTTTGATGGATTCTAGCCAAAGAGCAGTAATATACAATCTGGTTGCACTTCAGTTAGCTTAAAAACAGGGCTCTGCTATGATGCTGGCTACTGCCTTCCTGGGAAATACAAGTAACTATGGCAATTTGAGACAAGTATCTGAACCGGGATCTCAGAGAATAAATCAGGGCAAAGTTAACAGATATAATGCTACTGTATGATTTCCCAGCACTGTACACTTGCTTCCATCACATCAAAGTTGAAATGCATCTAAAACAATTTAAGAATCAGTTTCTTGATCAGTCCTAACTCAGTGGGGAGGGGGAAGAAATTATTTTTCAAACATTTTCTGTAACGTGAGCAACATGGAGCTGATCCACTGTTTTTGTGGCTTTTATATTGTGATTTAAGATATCTGAATTAATTCTGTTTAAATTCCATATTTTTAATTCACACAACGTGAACAATTAAAATAGTAATTCATTTTAGAAAAGTCTAACTTAAGCCTCTTCAACAGGCATGCCTCATCACTGCTTTGATCTTCTGCATGCCCCTTTCTACACTAGATTAAATATTAACGAGAGCCTGAAATCTATTAATAAATTGCCAACACATGCTAAAATATCTCAGCCTCAAGGGCTTTATGCACTGCTGAATATCAAAACAACATTCTAAAGGAAACTTATCATTATAAATCTTGCTTCCTTCAAAGTCCTTTCCTAGTCTGTTTCTAATAAGGCCACAAATCTAGTATATTTGTGTGCTGTTTTCCTTCTCCTCCTGATCCCTTCTGCCTTTCTCTGTCTCTCCCTAAACAAAAGCCAGAGCAGAGCAGCAGGAGTACAGACTGTTTTCATAGCCACAAAAATCAGCAGGCTGGTGATACAGAGTTCACAACACATGAAAGGAAAATCATGTAGGAACACATGCATCTGAGAGTCATAAAGCCATAACTAAGATTTCAGTGCTTGGCTTGCTAGAAAAGTAGGCTGTAACTCAGGGTATTATCCTGCTTTTTCATCAAGAAAAAGAGAAGACTTTAAATTCTATTTGTAGCAAACCACATAGGTTGTAGAAGACAAATTTCCTATACACAAACAAATTAAAGAAAGTAATAAAAATATGCTAACCCTCTTGTGTACTACTTAAAGCTATAGCCATCTAGCCCTAGGAAGTCCAATATTAATGCTATTCTCCTTCAGACTTCCTCTTTGGCTTGGCAGAGGGCTTCCTGGGTAACCTGCAAGCCAAGTGGATAGAAACTGTAGAGAAGACTCAAGAGGAGGACAATTTAAAAAAAAACAAACACAAAAAAACCCCAAAAACCCAAAAGAAAACAAAAATCAACCATAAACATCATTATTTTCTTTGATAGAAATCCAATCAGAACATATTTAAAATAAAGACCTTCAAAGACTTATTTAGCTGAATTTATTTATTTTGCATCAATTTGGTATTCCAGTGTTTTCCAATGGCTTGATATTTCTAGTGCCTCTAGATGGTTTTGGGCCATGGAAAACTCTGGTCACTGAACTCAAGCATACAGCATCTAGATGGAAAAGGGACCCAAAGATCTCACAGATTATTTCAGTAGCAGAGAGTATTATCTGAATAAATAAATTCCCAAGCAATTGACTGACTTACACTGAAAACTGCCATCACTTCCCTGCTGTCATTTTCCAGAAGACGGAGCTGCCCTCTGAGCTGTTTTTGGAGTACGGGATCAGGACATCCACTCTTTCGTCTTACCATCGTTAACTTCAAGGAGATATCTGGAGAAGGATATGCATTTACAAGGATACAAGTTTTGTGAATCAGCTTTGAAGAACAGGAAAAAAACCCTCAAAATGATAGAATACACATTAGGAGACATATCAATTGTTGATATCACATTATCAACAGACAGAACGCTGACCTACTCCATGTTTCTTTTTCATTTTTATTCTGCAGTAGAGATAGTAGCCTAGCCTGAAACAAGATTTTTTCAGTTGCATAGTAAAGGCTACAGCTATACAAAGGAGCTGTGTGAAAGTCTGTAGAAACTTTGGGAGGCAACAGACACTTGGGAATGGAGAAGAGAAAAGAGGAAAAAGGCAAACAGATTGGTAATCTGTCTAATTAGACAGCTCTATGGACATTGAGAACATGCCCAGATTTCCCAACACACCATGCATATTTTAAAAATTGAGGCAAACAGATACTGGAACAAAAAAAAAAAGTAAAAATAGATAGTTCAGCATGCTGCAGCAACTCTTTTTGCTAATCTCAAATTCAGGGTTATCTGACATGTCACCCCCACTACTTCAGAAAGCTTCTATAAATTGAATATTGAAAAAGCTGTTTCTCAGCTAAGGTGGTTGAGCAGTACCAACCAAGATAAACAGTCCAACTAAAACTCACTTGCATGATTCCCACAACACATCTCAAAGCAGCTAAATACCTCTTCCCAGATCTTGACATCTGTTTACAAGGAGCTATTACTGCAGCGAAGGGTACAGTTTCAGCTAGCTTCTTCCAGATAAAGAGGATCTTTGATAAAGCTACTTTTATTCCATGTCTGTTGATTTAACTCAATAACAGTAAATCATAAGTTTTCAGATACCCAGATGGGCCCATAGAAGCCTATAATACCCACTCAGGAAGAATTCAAATGGCAAGTATGCAAATAAGTCACACTTCCAGGAATAAATGGGATTGTTGTACATCCCCAAAATATCCCAGCTCCCGAGTTTCAACTTTTAATCAGATAAAAAAGATATTTTTCACATTCTAGTTTAATATGCTGCATCTTAGTCTGTTTTCAGCGGCTTCTATGTACATCTCCAAGAATTCTATGATGAATTGAGTCTAAATTACTCATTATTTTAAGGTCAAGAAGAGTGGCTCAAATACAAAGTAGTATTACTGAATTATAAGACCTCTCTGTTTAAGCTGCAGTCATATAGTCAATTGCTACTACAAAGAACATAAACTAGAGTCTTTGAATGTTACTCAGATCACTGTTCAGTAACAGTGTTGCTGACATTTTCATTTTAACCTGAAGCCATAACTGATAATGGCACAAGAGAAGACTATTGTTTAAAAATTTACATTTTTGTTTTACATAATCAAATTGACTCCAGTTTCTACAGTTACATATTAAATTTTATATGAAGTTAATATTGCTCACATAATAATTACATTGAATTCAAACAACTGAAATATGGCTGCTTCTGCCAAAAAAAGCTGTTAATAATGCCTTATGGAAACGAAACATGGTGCAATAGGGTTTTGCAATCTTCCTGTCTGCTTCTGCGAGTTCTGATCCATACAGCCAGTAAAGAACTCCAACTCTGTCTGTGAGACAAATAGGTACATAAGCACAAATAATTGAGCTACAAATAATCATATGCCTGGGAGAGACCCTCTACCACTGATGTGATTTGTCAGGTCAAGCCAGAGAGCAGAGTACACACTGGTGTTGATTTTTTGAGGATTATTTCTCTTCCTTCACAAGCAAGAGAAGGGAAACATGACTAAACCATCTATGTCATGAGCCCTGCAGAAGGGAAGCCTGCTGTACCTACTTTACTGAAGAACTGCTCTCAACTGCAACTTCATTGAAAATAGAGTATTAAAAAAAATTAAAGACATGGAAAGGCCACACACTTAAAAATAAGACATTTGAAGAATTGAAATTAAATAAAACAGGCAATGAACTTATTTGGTTTTCTTTTTTTCATTAGCCATTACAGTACCATCCATAAATTGTTTCTGGCTTTTATAGCAGTTTATAAGTTACTTCTCTATTTTTATGAGAAATTCTCAACAAATCTTATGTAGAAGTTGGACACTTCACAGGTGCCATGAAGTATGTTATAAAATTACAGGAGTGACTGCTAAAAATGTTGTCATAGCTGTCTCAAACAGTAATCAAGGAGAGAAGTATTATATTTAAAATATATGATGAAAGAAAATGTCTTACCAGTTGGAAAATTCTCTGCTTGACTAGGAAGGATCCTTGAACTGTCATCAGTGCATTTTTCACTTTGAGAACACACTTATGATAAATGAAAGGAATAGGTAAGTTCATTTTCTAAGTTCATATAAATCACACTGAAAAAAACCAAAACCTCATGCTTTCAACTCCTGTGATGCATTGGATAACTATATTTTTCCCCCCTTTATGCTATGCAATTGACAACACCACAAAAAATATCTGAAGATTTCTTCTACTGAGGAGAAAGGTAAATCTTGATTTCATCATTTTGATGTGAATCTTCAAGATGGAGAGTTGGAGGAAAGTTCAGTCCTCAGAAAACTGAAGTCCCATTTAGTAGGGAGCAAGAGTTCAACTTAATTTTCTCTTCCTTTGCACCTATACCAAAAGTGGCCTCCACCAAATTTCAGTGGTATAAACTGACAATTATGCGACTGCCTTGTACCAATTCATACATGAAAAGAAATAATCCTTCTCTGCATTTTGTTATGATCTTAATACTTGGCAAAGGTTAATGTAAAAACAAGTGTTTTGAAGTTTTAGGGGAAAAAAGGCAAAAAAGCCCTATATTTTATGTTAATTTTTTTTGGCCCATATTTCTTCCAGTCCTTTTGGAAATTATATATTTTCATGCTGCAGAAGCACTGACTCCAGCTCCATTTTCTCAAGCTTCCCTTATCAAAAATCAGTGAACACAAAGTTTGATATTTCTAGGAATAAAATAGCTCTTTAAATTTTAAAAGAGAAAAAAAATCTGAGGCACTTCTCATGTATCCCGAGACATTATTCCTCTGCAGCTCTTCCCTTAAAAACCCCACCACTTTCTAGTTTTGTGCATCTTCCCTCAAGTGCATCTGTTAATGTTACATGAGCAAAGTTATGCAAATAAATATGGATAAATAAACACAATTTTCCTACTTGAGGATAAAAAAGACAGTAAGTAGTAAAAACATCACCTTTAGGGCCAATTATTAGATTATAATGTTAGAAATCTCCTACTCAAGTACTTTGGTTTTTGTAGGTTAGGTTGTGGTTGGTTGACAGGGGCAGAGGGGAGTGGGTTTTTTTGTGATTTGTGTGTTTGTTTTAAATCTGGACTCAATACTTGTTTTAAAATTGAAATTTTGTAGTAAGCCCACAGCAGTGTAGCCTCAGGATTTAAGGAATATTATAAATTTAAGTTCCCTACAACTTCTGGGACCAGACTTAGTTCTGGTTCTGCTTTTAGTCAGAAGTACAAGCAGAAATTGTCAGAACTCCGACAACATATCCTCACTTTGATCATAATTTAACAGTTGATAAGGGCAATTAATTAGCAGATTTCTTGGTATGTGAATTTACCACTACTATTATTTCAATAGTACCAGATATGGACTTTCCTTAAAAGGCATTTGAGACATTAGTATCCAGTGAGTAATATTTTATTTAAAAACTAAACCTAAGTTCTGTAGCTTTTATGAAAAAGTAAAAAATATGAGCAAACATTTTATACTCTTGGGAGCTTAATAGCAAACTATTATTTATAATTAAATTGAGCAAAGCATAAGAGTTGCTATAAATACATTTTAAACATTGAGACTGTTTAAAGTCCTGTAATTAGATTCAAAGACTTAACATGAACTTTGTGCCCCATTCCCAATTAATGGGATGACTTGCATACTTCTTGGAGAGCTGAAGAGAAACTATATACTGTCCTGGGATGCTTTTACCTGGTATTCTTTGATGTCAGCAGTTGAACAGACATTGTCTTTCTGAGTTATAGGATATGCAATTTAAAATTAAGTAGTTTTTCCATGATGGCTTGAAATATGTTCACATTCATAAAGCTTTCAGGCCTAAAGAAAGCATCTGGCCACTGGTTTTGAAAGACAGTCACTTACACCACTGCCCTGTTCCAGCCAAAGAGGGTTTGACTTGCATGTTTTTACTGCATGAATTTTGTTTTCATTTGCAGAAAAATAGTGTTACATCTTTTGCTGAATAAATGGTAAAGAAATTTTAATAAAATAGAAACATGCAGTCTAACACATCTTTGCTTCTGAATCTTAGGTATTATAGCAAAAAGAGCTAGACAAAGTATTTATATTTATATTCTGGCACTTGGGCTCTGATAATTTTCATCTTGGCTTATCTTTACTAATAGATAATTCATCTGCCCAAAGTGATTTTCAATACAATTATTTAATAGTCTAATCTATGCAGCATTGCCATAGAGGAAATACACCTATTTGCTTTGTTACATGTAGATGTATTCTAAAAATAGTTCAGCTGAAAGCCACCTGACAGTTCTCTCCTTGAGCACAGCAATGTTTAAAGAACACAGTAATTTAAGCATAAAGAAAAGTCAAGAGCAGAGTGACCAGGCTGTATTGATTGAGGTCTTACCTATTTGTTCTTGCAACTTGTCCATCCCATCCCCTTCCCCGGCAGGGCTGATGGCAGCATTGGCTTCTGCATGTTTCCATTCAGAGCTCCACTTTCCTTGCTCCATCTCTCTCCTCTCCACGTTCCTGTCTTGCTCTCCCTTAGGGCCAGGGATGATGGCATTAGCACTGAGCACGGATGTGCTCTCCACCACTGAGCTCTCCATAATTTGCAGTTCCTCACAGTGATGCAATTAACATTATCAACAATCTGAGGGAAAATTCAATAATTTATTTTAAAATAACTCTCAAAATCTACAAACATATTCAAGAACTGTTCCTCTCCTGCAGGAGTTATTTTCAATTGTAATATACGTTAAAGTATTTCCTTTAGACTTCTTTGAGGGGCACTGCAGTTTAGCACACAAATTTATCACAGAAAAAGCTCCTGCAATTAGGTGGCATCACTACTTTGTCATCAAAGCAATAGATCCAGCTAATAGCCAACAATCCAAGGCCTTCAAGGCCTGAAGTGAAGTGCCCACTGATAATTATTCATTCTTGGCCAGCTTTAATGCAGAGCCTCCAAGGGATAGCATCATTCACATTTACAGAGGCAATGCAGGGGGAAAACATTTTCTAGAAGTGACAAGAATGGAACGGTTACTGCATGTTTAATTCAAACAAACAGGAAGGTTTTTATAAATCCAGATAATGAATCCTCTGCAGGAACTCACACTGAAGGAAGACTGCTATGCAAGGATCCAAAGAGGTTTTTTTGCAGTAAAGCACTAAAGCGATCTGCTGAAGGTAGAGGTCAAGCCTGGCAGCAATACTGTTATTGGCATGAAGATCAGGAAAAAGGAATAGAAACAGAAGTAGAGCACAAGTAGTTGCAAAGCTTCACTGCTCCCTCTACAGTGGGACGTAGTGACATGGGACATCCTGCCTTCCTGTTTCTTGGGCACAAGCTACTGCAGCTTCAGAAGAGTGCAGCCAGAGCATCTGCAGAGAACATAACTCTTAACCAGCATGTTCCCCACTGATATTTAGACCCTTTTCCTCAGTGGGTTCTCGCATGTCTCTTTCATTGATTTCATAAAGCTACAGGATAGATCCTGTCACTTGAACTGAATCCAAATTCCTCTGTGCTTACTAGACTCATTAACGAGCTGCTTTTATTATGAGTATGCAAACTTGAAATCTTTGTGATAGTTCCTCTCTCATTTGTTTTTCAGCAGAAATTGGTAAAAACTGAAGCTGTTGATGGAAGATTACTTTCTCTTTACCAAAACCTCAGACTTCTGCCTGGTCATCTTTACAATCTGCCTTCAGACTGGTCTGCAAATTTCTCCCTTCTCTGTTTACCATAATATGGGGTACCCCACAGCACATTGTTGTCTCTTCTTCACATACATGCCTTTCAGCGCTTCTTGCCCTCAGAAGCTTCATCTTCTAGATCCCTAAACCTGAGCAAACTGAGGCCCAACATGAACAGCAGCAAGAGCTCCTAGCTGTCTGCTGCAGTGGGAAAGTACAACAGGACAAAGCAGCAACCTGTTTGCACAACTTCCATA
The DNA here is from genome assembly GCA_004320125.1 of Scolopax mira. NCBI lineage: Eukaryota > Metazoa > Chordata > Aves > Charadriiformes > Scolopacidae > Scolopax > Scolopax mira. The sequence continues at coordinate 278,084 of BJBW01002020.1, forward strand.
CTGTTTTGCAGTCATTGTGACCTTTAGCCCATGGAGCACTTGAATAAGCAGTAAACTACATATGGACATAAGCATGTTATGCAATTATAAAAAATTAATGAGGTATACATACAGGTGGTAAGACTAGGTCAGAGAATTAAACCATGACCATATCTACCACAAGCATGTAAGTTACTGAAGCATGAAGAAATCTAGGATGGATATTGTTTTAATGTTTTCACGGTCCCATTTTGGAGACTGATTTTTCAAAAGATGCTTTCCATATACAATTATATGTATAAATTCATTTATGCCAAAAAAACACAGATAGTAACTCAAACACAAGTGATTTTGATGCCTTTTCTCCGAAAAGGGTATTTCCACTACCATAATTGGTTAATATTGTAGTTCTGACTTTAGATCTCTGATTCTCTTGCTAGCTTCCCTGAAAAACTGCTTATCAGATTTGATGACCTAGTTAGAAATGATTAAAAATAAAGGCCTGCCAGAGACCAAACTCACTTTGGTAGAGCTAAGATTTTCCATTTATTGAGGTGGTCTTTTCTTTAAGGTAACAACAGGAGCTAACAGCATTCTTTGCAGTACTGTACCAGGATTACATGTAATGTGTTGTAATTTTCACACTTAAGAATTAAACACTCTTCTGCATATGTTTAGTAAATACTGGTATCTTCTGTTGATAAAGATGTAAATATTATGATATTAAGGGTAATTAAATTCCAAAGGTGGTTGTTTCAATTACATTGTTCTGTGAATCCAAAACCAGCTGTTATTTTTAGATTAGGATTATGCTTAATCCCAGAAATAAAATTCAGTGTTCAGAATATTAATTTTTTCCAACTACAAGCAGAAATATTCTCAACAAGAATTAGGAAATAAACATGACTTGAATTCTTAGAATTCAGTTGAGTTGAAGAGATATTGATTAAATTTTCCTGTCTTCTGGGTCAATGCATGTTGGTAAACATAACATATAAACAGGGTTGTGAATGAGCCTACAAAGCATGGTGCTGCAAGAGCAAGTAGGACACCTAAATGAATCAAAATGGGTATGATCTGCTTAAGAAGATTTAGTCATAGTATCCCAGAGCCTAAGCCAAGGGAAAAAAAATCAGAAGAGTGAAAGAAATGCAGAAATGGTATGTTCTTAACAGTGTTTCCTCTTGTTTTTTTTCTAAGATACACAGCAGGAAAATTAAAATCTTAAAAACATTTTTAACAGTCATGCTCTCTTCTACAGATTCCTTTCCTATCTATAATGTTTGTTTTAACTATTAAGTGTCAACTCATGAGGCTCCGAGAACAAGATAGCAAACAACTTTCCTGTAGCTAGGCATCTAGTCTATGCAGGACCTTATGTATGTTTATTTAGCAAATAAACGTATCTTAAGTGATGCAAATTTGGTCCCAAATAAAGATTTCATAGAACTTTGCACCACATTTCTGTTCTTCTGCTGTTCACCTTTGATTGTCATATAAACATCCGAAGGAGCAAAACTGTAACCTACAATGCTATGGTATAACCATCATATTTATTATGCTGATGGTTTCTTATCAGTTATTAAACCATTCCATTACAAATTAAAACAGATTCAGAGGCACCAAAACAGAGAAAAACATTCAGCCACGATAAAACAGACTTAGAGAATATTAAACTTCAGTACTTGAGTCACTCTCATAATTACAGATTTTTCATAAACATATGATGCTAACTTACCACTATACTTGCTAGCAACTAGACATTTGTTGGTAGCAACAAATACAAGATGAAGAAATGCATTAAAGATCTAACACTCACCTTGCAAATTTTGTCTTCTATAGTTATTTTCTACAATCTACAGTTATGTGCATTTAATTTAAAATTTAAACAAAATTATTTCCTCATGCTCTTTGAGGCTTGACCAAGAAATGTATATTTGTTGCAGGATGTTGAACATAAAACTTAATGAACTTCCCATTTTTCCAAACCAGGAGCCAACCTCTATTCAGAAGGCCCTCCCTTCTGATCTGGCAGAGCCTCACTTTCTAAGGCAGACACTTGCAGCAGGGATGAAGGTTAACAGAGGAGAGGCAGATAGTGGACAGCTCAACAGCTCCTACAGGAGTGCCTCCAGCTTTACTGGTGTCATCCCTTCCCATGGCCTAAGCTCCCTGGACATGCTGCCCTCCACAGAGCCATTGATAGCTCCTGTCCAGGTTTACAAGGCTCAGAAGGTCACTCCACATCCCACTTGCCCTCTCCCAGGGCAGGGCAGGCTGGAAAGGTCAGTATTCAACAGCTGTTAAACACAAGGTGGAAATAAGACTCTTTTCCTACTGGAAGTTACATTTCATTATCATGCTTTTCCCTCTGTTGCTGCTTCCTTTTCATCAAGTGCTTGTATCTAAAAACACAACTAACCAGAAGAAAAAACTTATAGCTTGACATTTTCCATTTCCCTAACTATGCAGGTTGAGTGGTTTTTCCCCCTACCTTTTCTGGTTTTAAGAGGATATGTGAGCTTGTCCCCCCAGCTCCTTCCCATTAAAGGGGGTTGAAGAAGAAATCTAATAACATCCACTGAAAAAGTTCTGGCTCTCTCTTTAAAAGTGTATTTTTAGGTGTTATTATAGGACCGAGTATATAAAAATGATTTATACTTGAACTAGTTGCCTACAACCTGCATGCAGTACAACATTTCTCTTTCATTCATCACTTCCCTCTAGGAGGCTCAGGACAATTTATTGACTCTTAGCTTCAAGTTATCACCAGCAACTATAATTATTACAGTTCTACAGAGATGGAAGTGAAGACAAAGATTATTTGTGGTCATACAGGAGTGCTATAGAAGTGCTGGAGAAATAGCCAGAGTCCAGAGGTGAATGCAGTCAGTCACAGGCATGAATTTCGAAAAATTCCATATGATGTACTGTACAGGCAACACTGAACACTTTTTTCCTCCAGTGCTGCTATGTATTCCACAGAAAGGTAAAGCTTATCTGTAATCAGGGTAAAAGGACTTAGGAATCTCAGTTCTCTCCAAAATTGGAAGATTGACTCCTTTATCACTGAAGTAACTTTAGGTTAGTTAGCAATTCTTAGTAAACTATGTTGCAATCAGCATCATTGTTCATGGTTGTTCTACAAACAAAAGAGCCCCAGCAAGCTTAAAAAGATGCATTAGGTTCCTTTACAAGTTTTAACCCTTTCTTATTATTCATTTTCTTCATACCTGAGTAGCACTGAAATACACTTTCCATCTGCAGTCCAGTTCTAAAAGCACTACAAGTCCAAAATTTTAAAATTTAGATATTGAAAATTGCAGATTAAAATTCAGTTTCATAGCAGAGGAATAAAGCAGGAGAAATGCTGTTGCTACTGAACAGCAGCTCAGCTCACATAACGCTGCCTAGAAGAGGGAACATGGAGCAGCACAGGAACTCCCAGCAGGTCCTCATAACCATGACAGATCACAGTTACACATATTTTTACAGTCGTTTCATTATAGACACACCAAAGCATTGAACACTACTGAAACTACCCCTGTTTTACTGGCTGCAGTTCTAACATGTTGACAATAAACCTACAGTCAAATATCAGACCACAAGTATCTAAAACAGAGCAAAAGACAGACATGCAGATACAGAGCACAGGACTTCTCCTACCTTTTCCAAGTCTGATTCACTATAACTTGCCGGTAAAGAGCAGACAGATCTGTGCCTTCCTCAGCTCTGCTCAAAACTGACTCCAGCACAGCTCTTCCTGTTTGACCTTCTTATCTTTCCTGTTGATTGCACAGCCTGGCTTGGATATAGCAAGTACAAAAAGTTGTCTATTAACTGATACTGTTAATTCAAAACCCTTTTTTTTTAAAAAAAAAAAAAACACAAAAAACCAACCAAACATTCAGGAGCATGGCGTTGAGCTACTGAAGTTCATTATGCAAAGCAAAAACATATCAAGTGTGCTGGAAGGTTCATTCACACACTCCTGCTTTTCAAAGCAATAATTCATGTTGGCATTTTGCATTAGTGGCTAAAAGGCTCCATGGGACACATCCAGGCCATTGTGCTACACGAGCATTGTTCAGACAAAGTGACAAACAGACCTTCAGACTGACTACCAGGCTTTTTTGCCCCTTTGCTTCTGATCACAGCATTAGATTTCTTGCAGTCATTCCAGCTACAGAAAGCCTGATGAAAAATTACTTGACAGTGAATTTGCTCCAATGCATTTGGGTTTAAATTGCAGAAGTGTGCAGTTTTGTAGATCTATCATTCACTATGCAGAATTATCAGTTTGGGGACTTAAAGAAGTCTGTTGTGGAGTACAGGCAGAGCATATCTTCTGTGTCACAAGACTTCCTCATTGATCCAGATGCCATATCCTAAATGACCCACAAAGGCAAGGACAAGAGAAACTAAAAATAATCCATCCTATTTCAAATCCAATTGCTTTTTGTCCTCCACTCCCTGAGATGTTTTTTAATATTCTCTTCCTAACATACTGAAAATTTCACATACAGTTAGTCACAGTTATGCTACATTTACAGGTAAGCACCAAGCACCCCAGGTGTCATCACACGGGCTGCATTGCAGCAGGCACCACATGAGAACAGACAGTGCCCACCCCACAGACCATACATCTGTTGTCTCAGACATCTCTAGCTGGGAACATCCCAACCTTTCAGATGCCAGGCCATGGACAAGTTTTGTGTGCGCTGTCCTGTGACACATCAAAGAGTCAGAGAGAGCCTGTGGGACTGGGCAACACCTGAAGAACATGGTTTGAGGTGGTGGGTTGTTCTGTGCAGCACTGCTGCCCTCCTACAGCTCTTGCCAGGGGGAATAGAAAAAATGGACCCTTTACATGCCCTGAAGACCTTAATTATGACTCCTAATCTGCTTCAAGGAACACACGCCTAAAAGTCAGTTTTAGACTTTTTAAACTAGATATTAATTACAAATCATACTCTCATTTACCTTCATCCCATCACACCATGCTAACATGAATTATAAATGCTACTTCACACTGATCGGCCAATCTGTTCCCACAGTCTGCTTGGGAACTCTCCATCTTTCCAGACATTATGAAGTTGGAAGCTGTTCAAGTAATTGTATAAATCACAACTAACTAATCATCCCACAGGGCTCTCCTCCCACTGGAATTAATTTTATATTGTACTATAAAGCAATACACAAAGCATGCCATGCACTTCAGGTTTAATTAATTTATGTAGCAGCTATGCCAACAGCACAAAATACCATATTTCTGTCACCATTTTACTGACTAATTTTCTGTGAGCATAAATTAGCCTTTTCATCATGTTTATGTGTATATTTAACAATAATCTTTGGTTACATTATATAACCTCAGTTCTTCACTAGTATTCCCTATCATCTCTTTTTGTGTGTATTCAAGGTGGTTTTGCAAAAAACCCCTATCTAACCCTATATTTTCCCCAATAAATACTAATCTTCCATCCCCTATTTCTGTGGCTCAATCATTTTAGATTCTACCTACAAAAACTTCAAAAAAACAACCATTTTTTTATTTTAGAGAAGTGAAATTAGAGATGCATCTCACATAGGGAAACAAGTAACAAAATAGCAACGACTGAACTCCAGGCTTGTTAACTCCATTTTCCATACCTGCTTCGAATCATAGTATAGTTTGGGTTGGAAGGGGCCTTTAAAGGTCATCTAGTCCATCCACCCCTGCCATGAACAGGAACATCTTCAACTAGGTCAAGAATCTTCAGCTACCTCTGTCATTTTACCCTAAACTGTATTTCACATCACACATAGTATTTCAATTCTTGTGGATATGAGTATACTCACGTATAGTTTAAGTGGAAACAAGGAAAACAAAGTTTTCAGCTCCAAGGTAATGAGATCAAAAGTTGGCCTTGGACTTCCTGTTGTCTTATTTAAGCAGTACCAATCTGCACTACAGAAAGGTAAGTGAATATAGAAACATGAGTATAGAAAACATGAACAGCTGCTCTCATGAAATAACTCTAGAGACCAGTATGTTGTAGGAAACAGGAAAAACAGAAAGGTGGCACAGAGTGGTTTCTGTATTTGTAATTGCATTTTAATCACTAGAAATTCTGCTACCTGTTCAGGTTTCCTTATGCTAGAAATTAGTCTTGTGAATACTTCTTTAACTATTAAAATTACATGAAGTCTCAGTGACCCTATTTATGTCCCTGATCTTTTCAGGATTATTAAAAGAAGCTGCCAGGAGGCCAAGGAGGACATTGCGTGTTGAAACAAGACACTTCCTCTAATTGTCTCTCTCTCTGGCATTGCTTTTCATCATCCTGTTTGTCTGCCCTTCTGCAGCTGCATGTTTGTCTGACTGCTTTTCACTACAGTGGTTTGTGTTAGGAAAAACAACTCATTTTAATATTAAGGCCAAGTTATACCTTCCAATATAACTATTGTTCCACCCCAGTTGGGGACATACCTATGAAGGAACATTCTGCTGAACATGTAAGCACATTGAAATGTAACTCATTTGACTGCTTACTGATAACTCCTAGCAATTAACAGATTCTGGAAAAAAGGGGTTGTCTTACCCGCTTTACTAAATTCCTGTCTCATCTCTTTCACCTCCAGCCCACTAAACGTTACAAAGCTTATTCCCCCTTGCTGAACCCTGCCATTAAAAGATCCTCTTTGTTTCACATTCTGCTGAAATTAGCATTCTTCACTATTTACAGCTGGCATGACAAACTTGAAATCACACAAGACACTGCTTTCTTGGCTAAATTAAGTCTCTATCGGTTCCTATGTCACCCGTTGGTTAAGGTATACTCACTATAAAAAAAAAAAAAGCAGTAGTGTAATGCAATCTGAACTACAAACTTTACAGATAAACATCAACTGAGCACCTAGATGTGAAACCCATACATCTTGGAGCATCAACTTAGTGGCAGCTGTTTACTTAGGAAACTTACCTAAATAATTATATTAACTTTAGCAGGATAAGCAGCACGCATGAGTGTTAGTTGTGTTATTACGTTCACACCAGGCTTGCACAAAACTTCCACATAAATAGGTTTAGCCATATGTTTCCTTTTGATTAGCATGTTATCTCTCCACAGTAACTGCATATAGAGTTAACTAAAGAGTTAAAGCATTTTTCCCATGGAGTCCTGTCATCTTTTCGTCTGCCTGGTTGGAACCCAGATAGCTTCACTTCCCCCAGGTCTTGAAAACAACACCACCCCAGCTCCACAGCCTGGTTCAGAAAGGAAAAACAGAAAACATAAAAAGAAAAATATACTCCTATCCATCTGTACGGAAGCACCGTCGCCTTGTAGTCTGCAGGAAAATGCTGAGTCAAAACATCCAGCTGTTACACCACTTAAACAGCTCCTGAGCTGTTTACCCAGCTCACTAAATAATAGCTGAGTTTACTTACAATTACCAAATGTTAATAATAGACATTACCAAACTTGTTGTTCCTCAGCCCAAGCCATAACATGGTAGACACCTGACAAAGCTTCCTCCCAAGTTGAGCAGCTCCCGAGAACCACCCTTACTCACTTGAGGATGTTTTTGGCCTTGGACCACAAAGCCAACACACTCCTACCAAAGAAGTGATTTGAGCTCATATCCCAATCCCAGCAGGCAAGAATGTTGTGAGGGAATTCCCTTTTCAGTCTCAGCCACAATATGGACCATAGGCCTCCACGTATTAGGGAAAGAGAAACCTTCTAAAGCAGTTTTGTTATCTTAGAATAGAAGTTTATTAGCACTTACCACTTAGAGGATTAGTTATCTGCTTTCTTTATTCTCTGGGTCACCAGGATTTATTTTCTGCCCCGCAAGGCTAACAACCTCCCCTAATTAGGCACAGGCTTTTGAATTGCATGTAGCACAGAAATCTATTACTTCTCCATGGCACCAAACCAAGAACATCCAGACAGCTTATACTCACAAACAAACTCCAGTATAGCAAATGACCTTTTTTTGTTTCCTAATTTTGAAAAAGAAATTTATTTCCTTATATCTCCTCTAATCTACTACAATTAACAAAGCACCCAGTAAATAAGGCTTCTAAAACATCAGACAAAGCCTTAAAAATTTAGGTAATGCATGTTGATATGGAAGCAACAATACTCTTCTCCTACAACTCTCCAACTATCAAAAGGGGGGAAAAATATCTACAGGCAATTCAATTTGTACTTAAACTCCTACAGAACACCCATTTTCCAAAAAGTAATAAATTATTTTTTACCCTCCTCAGGCAAACAACCCACCTTTTATAGCATTGCAGATGATTTAAAGGCACATGGATACTTCCTTTTATAATCAGGTGAATTGATTTTTCACTAAATGTTAACTTTTTTCAGCTGATTTAATTTTGCAGGTGGAAATAAGAGTTTACTCTTAAGGAAAGATTTGTAACCTTCTTGTAACCTAGCTGTCTATGGACAGCTAGGAAATACTTACATAATGTTATATTAATTTTAAATTATTTATTTTGGTTTTTTGAATGAATTTGCTATCTCTTTTCCTTCTGAGAAATCTTTTGTTTTCCTTGTTAGGTGTTCTGAAAAGGGCAGTAATCAAGGTTTTTTTTTCCTGAGTGAGACTTCTGACACAGTTTTCCTGCTAGCTTTTTAAACAGAGAAAAATATGTCAGTATATCTGAAACTGTTTATTGTGAGGAGACAAATCACGTGGCTCCATGATTTTAAAAAAGGGGGAGAACCAGCATCAATGAGTATCTAGTTGTGCTTCATTTCCTTCTCCCTTCTAGGATTTGCATAAATGTATACTATCTGTACTATCTGAAAGATATTTTTATATTTCTATATACATATTCCATATTCATGCTTTTTTTTTTTTTTTTTTTACTAGGGTGCTAAAGCATTTCTGGGGTGGATAAAAAGAAAAGCACTTACAATCCTTAGTGGTACGCTGAAACACTTAATTTGCAGTACTGAAATTTTACCCATCTGCTTGGTGATTTTGCTTAGTGCTAGAAAATGCAGGGTGAGGGAACTTTATTTATGGGAGCTTGAATACACATGGAATACAGATGTCTCCTGAGCTAGTTTTGGTATTGGGGAAGTAAATTTTGACTGATTTAGGCATCCAAAGTGGAGGAAAGATATTTCAATGTGGATTCAGTGGAAATGAAGGCTCACTTTTGCTTCTGTTGGTGCTCTGTGGAGGAACATGCCTGAAGGAATACCTGAAAGACCCAAAATGATAGATAGCCAACAGGCCAGAAATGATCACAGAACTGTGATTTATCATCTTATAATCTCTATGCTGTCCATGAGGTCCGACACAGTTCAGTGTCAGTAGCTTCTGTGTAAAACGGAATGAATGCTGGTGGTAGGCAGGCCACGTGAGGGTTTTCCCTTTGATCAAGGTAGTCCAAAACGTACCTTCTTATTCATTTTGGGATTAACATCTCCAGCCATCAAAATGTCTACAAGTATAGAAAATCCTATATTGATAATTTTGACTTTAAGAAATAACTGTAAAAGTCTGCATCTGTGTAAAACCAGCAAAATAATTGAGATTTCTCCCAATTAATGCTGCCCTCTAATTGAGACCTGAAGAAGGGCTCAAGTGAGCAAAATGGTGCCCATTTTTTACAGCTTTATATGTAGATCCAAGTTACAACTTCTAGTAACATCTTTTCACTTATATATATGTTCTTAAACTACTTGGCCACAGACACCACAACGAAGTATATAAAAAGATGGTAACAAACATAAAAAGCACAACACTTTCTCTTTCTTAACTCTCCAGCCTTGGCATGCTTGATGCGCTATTTCCTAGATGAAGAATAAAGTCTTTAAAAGGTATAGTGCAATCAGAAGTCTTGGTAAATATGAGGAAAGATTTCCTATTTAATAGAGAGTGTCTGAGGTACAGTGGAGCTTTTGTCAAAATAGATCTGAAAATTGCCAAAACTCTAGATTTAACTCCAATTTAAATTTTGGTCTTTGAGCCATCTAACAATTCCAATTATGGGCTATTGATTAAGTGATTTCTTGCCATGACAGACAATAATGATGTTAAGGAGTGAAAGTGTAGGGGCACGCTATAAAAAGATTATTAATATGTTTAATAGCATGCAACTAAAATAGAAAAATTATAAGCAGCATTAATACATCCGGACTCACTCCATTAAATGCACAGTATGTGTCATATCCATGCATTATATTCATGAATATTTTTTCCTTTTTTTCCTGTTTGGAGGAGAAATTGTTTCCATGCCTCTTTATTTTCTAATTGACATCTGTGCATCTGTTATCGACAAAGCTCACCTAAAGCCTTTAAGTTGTCTTTTAGGTTGGCTTGGCCCAAGCCATTACATACAGATTGGGACCTTCACCTTGTATCATCAAGCCTGGAAAGCAACACTGATCCTCAGAGATGGCTTCGAGGACAGCTGGGGACACAGGCAGGAGCATTCGGTCACAGCTGCCTTTTTCTAGGGAGTGACCTCTTCAAGCCCAGGTATGTTCCCTTGGCAGAGTGTGCCAAAAGCTTCTCTAAATTGTCAGGCATCTTATCGAGCAAAGCCTCACTTACAGATGGTGCTATGTGAGAATTTTATCACACAGGAAGAGTCTTAATTTCTGCTAGCATGATACTGTATTTTAAATTTTTTTTTCTTACACAAGAACAGCATTAGAGATGCAATGTAGGAAAAGCACTGGGAAATCAGAATACATCAGCCTGTGCTGCAAAACAGAGTTAAATTGACTTGGGACCAATGTATTGTAATATCCTCTTCTTGAATTGAGAAGATGTAGCTTCACATAAAGAACAATTTTGCAAGGAGTCACATTTGCAAGGAACTACAATATGCTTAATAAGCATTAACCTCTCCGCAACAGACACAAAAGGGACAGTATTATAGTTCTTTTTTGTTTACTACAAAAAGCACAACATTATTTACGTGTTTACAGTCAGGAGTACTGATACCACTGGCTACACAGACTGTATAATATTGCACTGAAATCCTCTCCAGCTTCATCATTCTCAAAATTAGGTTGTTGCCAATATTTTTGCAAGTGTAGTGACTTTTATATTATTCATACTTTTTCTTGGCTCTTCCCCAAACCTTACTTTGCATTTGTGTTTCTGCACATTTTGTTGCCGTAACCTGGATGGTTGTCATTCCCGTGTATAAATGATATGTTGGTGCTAATCATTACCTGCTCCATTTCCTGTCAGATCCAGCAGCCTGCAATATTAAAATTTATTTGTTCTGACCAACTTCCCCGAAGCTGACTGCTGACATGAGAGAACAGTCCTTGATTGTCTCACTGTAACAAAGATTTCTTTCATCCTCAGCCATTGTTCCCTTTGATGTTATTTCACTCTTTCTGCTTTCAAAGTTTGCCTGGGAGTTTTATTTGACCTACTGATCATGGTGCATTTGGGTTTGTAATGGGTAATTGATGTCTAAGTTATAACTGCTGATGCAATATTTACATTCTGCCCATGGTGTGAGAGGAGCTTTGCATAAAAGTTGCCTCAGACATCTTGCTAGTGCGATGCAGACATCTCAATATAGTTCTACGTTGTTATTTCATTACAGCTGCTTCGCATTTATTCATTATTTATAAACACCTGTACTTCTGGCTCAGTGAATAGTTGGCAATTAATTTCCATACACAGAATCTCGTTTTAAGATCTGTTATTCTTCTGAAGCTTCAGACTTGTCTTTTATTTCAGTTACTACTAATGTCATATGGATACAGCAACCACAGTAAGGTGGCAGAGAGGTACCTACTGTCATAGGCACAAACAGGTTACAAACACAAGCGTGGCTTATTTGGCAACTGTCCCAGAACCAGTAATTCCATAATATATTAGCTTTAATATCAGGAAAGTCGTAATTTGGATTTGGTATTAGACAGCAAATTAGACTGGTTTAGGTCTAGTTAAAGGACTGTAACCCAGGCAAAGAAGTCCAGCCCTGAGTACCTGAGATATGTGACTAAAAAAATTCATGTTTTTAACACACAGATGTTTAGGGAAGTTTCTTCACACAAAAGAGAATCAGTTAAAAGCAAAAGAAGGGCATGACAGGTTCTTAGTCTTCTGTGGTATAAAAGAAGTGTTGGTTTTGAAGTAATAGGAAAATGACACATTTCTGGAAATTTATAGAATAAACTTGAGGGATAATTTGTCATTTAAAATATAATCACTTCAAAATAAATTACTATTAATTGTAAGGTTACTTATCTTCCAGAAGATATAATAGTTGTCAAAAGGCAGCAGTTTGCAGTGAATATGAGCCTAATAATTAGATCTCAGGTTAAAAAAATAAAGAAATACACAAGTTTTTTAGGACCTTAACCTCAGCTTTCAGGGTTACCAAATAGAATTTAAATACAGAGATGCACAGTAGTATTTACAAAAGGATACCTAATTTATGTGGTTTTTTTCTGATTTTTTTTTTAATGAGTTCCGTTTTTAGAAGAATTTTAACAACTAATCATATAGCTAGCACAAACCGACTAATTGTTCCTTGAAGTTCACTCCAAGTTGCTATTTGACCTGAATATCTTGTGATACTATGTCAGCTTTGAACATGAAGCCAAGGGCCAACTTACTGATGTTAAACAGCTACTTGCATTTGTGATCTTCTATATTATGGGCCAGTGTGTAAATCACTCTTGGCAGCTGGCTGGATGACTTTTTTTCAAAAGTATTTTTTTTTGCTGAAGGAACAGAGGTTCTGCTTCATTGCCAGTGCAGAAGTCCTAGTTCCTCTCCCTCTTACTTTTAAAATATGACCCCCTTTCATATTCAATTGGCAGTGACCTCAAAAGCTTTGCAGAGAAAGAATCAAATAAAAGTAATAATTTTATTATGCTGGAAGCCCATGGCCTCCCCATTATTGGAAAGCTCAGAAATATTAGAAACAATCCTTTTTCTTGCTTCAGTAGGACTTTTTCAAGAAAAGCACTAAATAAAACTGTTGTATGACAACTTTGCTGTGAAATTGAATTTTAAAATACAAGTATTATTAATTGAATATCACCCTAATTGGATTCCCTGAATTTTCAAAGTCGTAAAAGGAAAAAAAAATTAAGAAAGGGAAATAATTTTTGATCTGGTTAATTTAATTTGAATACACAGCAGGGGGGAAAACCACAAACAACTGTCTGGCTGCTTGAACTACACCAGCCTCTCCAAGAATGAGAATGTATATTTTGTGAGTCCATAAATCTGCATATATATGTTATATACTGAACATATAGAAGCACACAGTCATGCGTAATGAATATACACTATACTGATTGCTCTGTTTTGGTTTACATTTAAAGTGCTCACTCTATTTTCCTTAACATAAAGATATATTCCCTTACCTGGCAAACTAGGACAGATGCGTTTCTGGTAACTGGAATGGTTAGGAATTCTATAGATAGTGAAGGGTTTTTTCCAATACAGCTATTGTAATAGAGCAAGATGTGGGAATGTATTTAAGAAATGCATACAGTTTAAATGCACAGGGACAGTAAAATGCAATGTAAGTTCTTCCATAGCATTGTCCAAATAACATTAGTGGAGAAATATTAGAAAACTTTTTTGCCTTGCATGGAGTTTTCTCAGCTCTTTCAAAAATTAATGGTGCTCTAAAAAGAATTCAGGATGACATTGTGGATGTGGAGGAAGAAGCAGGATTATCAGGACTGCCAAGGGCCAATTCAATTTCCAGTAATGACAGAAGTGGTGCAAAGTGCTGACAATTTACAGGCTGCATTTTCAGCCTTCTTTGCAGTGGCTGGACAAGCTGATTGCTTTAAAAAAATTAAAATCAAGAGGTGACTGCCTACTAGTCTGAGATTTGGGTTGGTAACACAAGACTGAATCTTGCATTGCTCCAAGGGGTGTATCTGCCCATTCTCAGGATGGATCATTGTCCTGAAAGATCTCAGCTGTTTTGTCGATGAGACTGGATGCTCACTGGAAATCCTTTAGCATAAACCTTCTTGACAATTCTTTCTGGATGGTTTCATGTTGACTGTGAAGCCAACAATTCCACCACACTTTTGCTATCAACCTTCTCAAAAACAACTTCCTTAGCAAAAGAATTTTTCTGGAGAGCAAGGATAACATCAAGTCCAACAGGGTTCAGAATAAACTCTGACAACTACTTTTGCCATAAACCACTCATACCCTGAACTGTGATACTCTTCCCAAGTAATGCTAAGGTTATGTATGCCATACATGATATTAAACTATCTCCAAAAGTTATTTAGGCAGGGCTTTTCCTTACCTGTTGTCTCCTTGATAAGCTTGGAGAAGGTCTCTTCTAGATAGCAGGTCTTGAAAGTGGTGATTACTCCCTGGTTCATTGGTTGGGGTCTCACCAGTGGCAGAACATGACTTTTCCATTGGGCTGTTGTGTATCCTAATTAAGCTTGTAGCAATTGGCTACTTGGAGAATGTTGAAGTCCATGACCTGTTCCTCATAGTGTTCCCTAAAGTCTGTCACCATGTAGGCACTTTGAGCACTTATGTAGTAACCTGGACCTTTCAGTTGTTTCAGTGACTGGTAGAGAGATCTTCCAAAATCCTCTTGTGGTCCTGGGGTTCTCACTGCAATGAATAAGTGAAGCCTTTAGCTTGCAGTCTCCTTCTGCCCTGCTGCCCAGCAGAAGGGTCAAACTATAGCAGCCTTAAAGCCCAAGGCAGTTTCCTCTTTATTATATCTGGTATGGACTTCAATACAGCAAATTATGTAAAATTTAGTTTTTAAAGCAAACCACAGGCTTACTAGCATTGCTCAAAGATTGCCTGGAACTCATGATGTTTTTTATATGCAAAGACAGTTTGTGATTAAAAACACAAATTGCAGTGATGCTGGAAATCAGATCTCATTGCCACCAATGCAGAGACAGGCAAGATGGAGGCTGCTCTGTAGCCACAATGGGGATGCTCTACATGTTTCTACTCATGAGACATAACACACACAGGTGGGTATTCATGCATCATCTGCATGAGTGATGTTCTGTAACTCAGCGGGCATCCTTCAGTACAGCTGGGCAGCTCAGGAGAGCTTCCAATGGAAAATGGGTGGTAGAAGATTGCAGGATGGAAAACAGGTAATAAAAGCGCTGAGCAAAACAATCAATGATGCAACTCCAAAACAAATGACAGAAAGCGACTGTTCAGGGTGGTACTGAAGTTAAAAGTTGCCAGTTTTAAGGAATGACTAAGTGGAGTAGGAGTGAAGGGTGGAATCTGACAGAGCTGCATAAATTCACGAGCAACACAGAGAAAGTGAATAGGGAATGATAGGTTTGCTCACTCTCTTCTACTACAAGAAGGAGTGGGAAACAAATAAAACCAGCAAATAGCATGATTGAAACAAAAGCAGACAGTTCTTCTCTGCTCCCCACGCAGTTCAGCTTTGAAATGGCTTGCCCAGGGTAGTTGCTGTAGGTAGGTTGAAATGGCTTGCACAGGGTGCTGTAGTTGCTTGAGCTGTGCATGGCTTCAGACAACAACCGGGCAAGGTAACAGAAGGTTCTTCAATACAAACAAGGCACGTTTGGCTCAGGAGGCCCCCCCCAGCAGATATCCACTGCTGGTCACCGTCGGGAATGGGAAACTGGGTTGGATTGTCTGATCCTGTCCAGCTGCTCTGAGTGCAGGTCCACACTCCTCCCAGTGGCCGCGGTCATCTCCAGGGGCTCTCAATTCCCACCAGTCGAATGGCATGAGAGCCACACTGTGCTGCCGGAGGACTGTGGTTCCCTCTCAGATCAGGGCACCTGAGCACCTCCACGGAGCTCATCTCGCTGCAGTTACGGGTGTAAGAGGGGAAAGTTGTGGAGGTCGTGATGTTGGTTACAGCTATTAGTTAAGTTTTAACTTTTAGATAACTGTTGGTGGAAAAGAGCATAATAAGCGTGCTTATATAAACACAAAGCAAGGCTTCACCCCCCTCTTTCTTCATGCTGTTGCTGTAATTCCAAGTTGACACAAACCCAGACCAGAGTCAGCATCAGAGGAGCTGAGCAGTAAATACAACACACTTATGTAACAACAGCTGGCTCCTGGGTTTGTTAAACAGATGTTTTGGGGTTTGCTTTTATTTTTTTAAACATTATTTCTTCCAGAAGTATTGTAGATGTTCAGACTGATGAAATCCTGGAGAAGCTGGCTGTCATAAAACATCGTGTGTCCTTGTACTCTCAATTACGACAGATCAGTGAGGGTTCAGTTCACCTGCTCCAGAAACCACCACCCGCCCCTCCTGAGCAATCAGACTGGCTGCAAAACATCTGTGTGGTGCAGGGCTTGCCGAGGAACAACGCAAACATCCTCATCCTCATTCCCTGGGCGTGTTTTGCGGGGGGGGGAGGCACATGTTAAGGCACCTGTGCACCAATTCGCTTTTCTGGGGTGGGGGTACCAACACCGGGCGGGAGTAAGGAAGGGAAATGCAGAGGAAGCTCTCGCCCACCGAGCTCCAGGGGGGTGGATGGAGACCTGATGGGGAAGGAGGTGAGAGCGGGCGGCGGGGAGGAAGTTTCTGCCAGGGGGGATGGGGGCAGAAAGCGGGGAGGAACCGGGAGGGCTGCAGCATCTCTGCCCGCAGAAGCGGCGGGGCCGGAGCCTCTCCGCAGGAAGGCAGGGAGAGGGATGTAGTGCGGGGTGCGGGGAGGGGGGATTTGCTGCGGAGCTGCCTACACTTCCCAAGGTGCCCGCCGCGCCGGGGCTGTGGGTGCCGGCACCTGCCGGGGGGGGGGGGGGGGGGGCGGAGCGCGGCGCCCCGCTGCGGGCTGCGCGGCGGCGGGCGGGGATGGTGCCGGTGCCGCCCGCGGGGGCGCGGTGACGGGCGGCGGGGAGCGGCGGCGGGCGCGGCCCCTCCTGCGCGCCATGAGCACCGGCACAGGTAGGCGGACGCGGGGTGTGTGTGGGGGGGGGAGTGAGGGGAGGCGGCTACGGACCCTCCTTGCGTTTGGGGTCGGTTGCGGTGAGGCCGCTCTGCGGGGTGCGGGCAGAGGGAGCCGGCTGGAAAATTGCTAAAAAGAGCAGAAAATACGCATCCGCGTATGGAGGAGGAGGGGGAGCGGGCGCTGCCGCAGCCGCGGGCGCTGCCGGGCGGGAGGAGCTGCGGATGCCCGCACCCCCCGCGCCAGGGAGCCCTTGGCCGGTGACAGCGGGAGGCCGCCCGTGTCTCTGTGTGTGTGTGTCCCCGCAGCCGCCGGTACCCCGCGTCACGGCTCCGGGGGTGTCTCGGAGGGTGCGGGCGGCTGGCAGGCGGCTGCCCCCCTTTCCCCGCCCCGCATCCCGGGGCTCCTCCAGACGGGCGTGTTTGGGTGAAAAGCTCGGCCTTTTTCGGCGGTGGCAGAGAAGGTGAAAATCAAGGAGCCCTGGCTAGGATCGCCACCCAGAGGGATCCGGTTGCCCAGGGCGATACAAAAGTAATTTCTCCCGCGATAGATGCGGGATTGGAGAACTGAGTCGGAATCGTGTTTTCCAGCGGTTCAGCGTTGTCTGCGGGGGGTGGCAGCGGGGGGGGCGGGTGGCCTCTCCAGAGCGGAGCGGATGGCGGAATATTACAGCCTTGAAGGCAAATGCAGGGCTGTGCATAGGGGAAAGGGAGGTTGTGAGAGTTGATGGTGTGTTTCGTTTCTGAGGGTAACCGTAGCTGCTAAATATACCCTCTGCCACAACAACAGGGAGGGGTTGAATCGCTACAATTGCGTGGTGACTCTGTATGTCAACGTGCTCAATGGTACCGCGTCCTCGGAGCCAAATGAGAGCCTGCAGCAAACGAAGGGGAGAACAGTGTGAGACCTGGGGTCAGGCACCTGCCAGAGGCTTCAGCTAAAAACCTATTTTGGCATTTCCTCATGTCTGTTAAAGGCGTAGACGTTTCCCTGTGCGCCCGTCATCCACGTTCTCCCGTGGTCTGTGGGTGACACACGCACCACCAGCGTGAGGGTCCTCTCCAGGGAAGTGCCTGGGCCAAGGCAGGTGTTCAGGGGCGCAAGTGAGAGCAGGATAACTGTGTGTTGAATTGAATTGTGTGCTAGAAATCCTGAGTCTGCTCCCTGTCTCTAGAGGGAATGGAGATGGTTAATGCAGATGGTGACATCTGCATTGGAGATGATTAAACTCCAGCCCAGAATCCTATCCTGGGTTACCCGTCTGTGATTTTGAACTGAAGAACGCAAAATACTGTGAAACATTCAAATTCTGTAGTGGTAGAACTGAGGCTGGTAGGGGGAGTATTAAAGTTTAAAGTTATATCTCTATAGTATTTAAAATGCCAATTACATAGACTGTAAAGTTATAAATCCAGTAGAAAAGTTAATGCGTAACAGTCTAGTGCAGAGGAGACTTGACACAGCTCTAGCTCAGTAATTGCATGAAACACGGTGTAAATGAAATAGCAAAAATGAACGGTGCCAAGATAAAAATAACATCCTGGGGAAAAAAAAGAGTGAAACAAACCCCTGAGAGTTCTTAGCTCTCATTTGAAAGTATAACTGGCAGTTTGAAGAGCATTGGTTTTAAGTATCAGTTTAGCTTTGATGTTTCCAAACTTTGATTTTGCATATCTATGTAGACTTTGTAAACAACTTACAATCCATTTTCATTATAAATTGTGAGGAGCCCATACCTGCCATGCAAAATCAATAGAAATTTTTTATTGACATCGATAAGGCAAGTATGGCACAGCAAATTTAGTGCCACGATTTGGCTAAAACTGCTGTTTCCAAAAGACTTCCACCAAAATTACTGTGGTAAAGCTGTAATTCAAAGTTTGGTGTTTCCTGTAACAGATATTTCTGGTTCTGCAAAGAAATTAAGGGCGCATTGTGGTACCAAGATCAACCCCACATAAAGTTCAAGTAATTGCTGCACCATTTCATAATCCAGGAGAAGTCCCTGCTCTTCCTGTTATTCTTGAGACAGAGTGAACTGTTGTGGATCTGTGCTTGTTACTCCAGAAACCTTCACTCAGACTGTGTTCCCTCTTTGCTGATGCAACACATTGTTAGCTACCTGCATTAAGAGGGTTTCAGGCAAACCTGTGACCCTGCCCTGCTATTTTAACCACAAGATTTGGCTTTAGATACAGAAATGTGTGTACTTGTTAAATGTGATTTAGTTTGTGGTATGTAGACGCAGATAATACAATTTAAAGTGCCCCAATAGTACATTGAATCATCGTTCTCTGTTAATGGACTGCAGACTCATGCTGTAATTTTAAATCTAGAAAGCATATGATTGTGTGGCATAGTAAACCACAGCTGAAATGCAGTATTACATATGTTGCAATGAGATTTCTCCCAGGTGTGATTTACCTCAGCTGACATCCACGTATTTACCATTGATCTTGGCTGAAACTATTTCTAAGAGCTCATTCACTGTCCTTTACACCTGGATTTGCATGACATGGCTGTGCTTTTAGGATTCTAAATGTAATTTTACGTTTTATAATATGATTATCAGTCTAATATTTCAGTTCTTTTCTCTGTTAAAATCAGAGCAAGAAGAACACAGAGTAGGTTAAAAATTTTAGATTGAGAAAAGTAGGTTCCCATCGATTCCCAGAAATAGGGTAATGTGGTGTCTATTACTTAAGTGCAAAAAAAAAAAAGGAATCAGAGCTAATTGCATACTAGGTGAATTATCTTACATTAAATGTCATGACACAAATTCATGCAGCTATTTAGTCTTTAAACTGTTACATTAGAAGGAAAATTTGATTGTATGGATAAGAGAACAGCTAACGGAGTGTCAGAGCCCAAATGGAGGAGAGGAGGAAGACAGTGACTGGTTACAAGAGGTTACACAGGTTGGTCCATCGAGTTCCTGCTCAGAGATACTTAATTCCTTTTCAAAGTTCACATGCAAATACACTGATAGGATTCCTCTCTGGAGACAATAGTACGGCTGTTTCAAACCGTAGTATATTTTATAGTTAATGCTTTACTTTCAGCCATTCATTTTGAGTACTAGTCAAAGAGATCATTGAATTACTAGATATGAGCAGCAAGAGGTCGACTTCATTTGGAGTTCTCCAACTAATGAATGTATGAAGATTATAACTCGTAATTCTCCAAGTTTTGTAATTAAACAGGATTAAAACGGCTTCATTCCATTGCTATTTTAGCAACGTTTCCCTGAAAAAATAAGTTATAACATATTTCCTCATGGCATTTTCTTCCTTTGAAGTTGAATTGCATATAATGTATGTAATTTCTTAGATTGCAAAAAACAGGAAGCCATATCTTAGGATTCTTTAGGGGTTTTGGTTGAAGATTCTTCTTTACAGCCCTTCAGAGAAGGATTTTAGCTCAGTGTATGACATCGGTTAAATGGCATCATGTTCTGGGAGTGTAAGAGCATACAGAGCAGTTAGGAGAGGATGAAATAGGTCAGAAGAGCTTATCAGGTGATGGTACATCAGTTGCTAACTTCTGTGGGATGTCCTGGCTGTTGCGGGCCTTGATGTGCTGCCCCAATGCTGCAGCAGGTCTCTGGAAAGGTGAATAGTTCGGCTTTAAAAACCCCAGATAGGTGGCCTTCTGCCCCCAGTCTGTTTCTTGCCAGTTTGCCTGTTTGCAGCCCAGCATCTGTACAATAAGGAGCATCCTCCAGGGCTGGTACCTGCACGAAGCCAGATGCCATTTCACTACATTGTTGAAGTCAACATACTTTCAGGTTTGCTTCTCAGGACCTTAATGGCTTATGTGCTTAATGCCCAGTCATCAGTTCTGTCATACAAACATAAAGGGCTAAGAAATGTAATGAGAATTGGAAAAATTAATGAAAGCATGGCTATTGAGGTAGCCTTTTCCTTTTTTTACCTTCTGTGTGAAGGGATGGCCAACAGTCAAGAAGAATTGAAGAAACCCTGATTTAGTTTTGCCTAGTCTGACAAATTGTTCATCCTCTACACTACACAAATTCAGGCTTTTAGCAATGGGAACACATCTCTCTTGACTGTTATTAACTTTTAGCTCACCTCTGCATTTTCCAGCCCTGCTAGAGGGTTGCCGCTGCCATTAGCTCACCTTCGGCTCTCAAACCGAGCATTCAGGGCTCACAATAATGAATTAAACATATTTGTGTGGAAATGAGCTGTGCTGCTTGGGGCTTTTCAGAGCAGAGCCCTGTAGGTGCCCAGGTGAGAGGGGCACAGGCAGCAGAGCCGTGGTGCCACACAAGCAGGGCAGTGGATGGGCCTTGGAGATTACTGGACAAGTTGCTGGCTCGTGGTCTGCATCCTTAAATATAACCCTAAGGCAAATATTTCTGAATTTAGATTATTTCCTGTGTCAAGATCCATTAGTGGTGTGTTGAGGTCCTTAACTGTTACCGTCTGAAATATTGGGATGGTTTTTTCACAGCTTATTAGTTGATGTTCGTGCTCTGAAATCAAGATGTGCTATTGTTTTGCATGAAGTGGGATTATTTATTTTTTCCGTTTCAGAAAAGGAATGTGAGAGGAATACGAACTCCAGTGAATAGTTCGTTCTGCTTTAGGAGCTGTTTTTCTCCCTTTCTCTGTAAAAGCAAATCATTCTTCCACTGGCATTAGCCAAGTTGATCAGTAAGTCTGTTTTGGAGATTCTGCTCATCTTATAGTATGAGTTGTTTGTCCTGTAGTTGAAGGAAAACAAAGTCTAAATGCAATTGACCATGAAAAATGAACATTCATGAATTATAAGATATCACTAGTGATCTTTTCAAAAGACTTGAATGTTCTTGTAAAAAGGGGTGGAGTGGGGTTTTTTTACTATTTAGAAACTGTTATTTTCAGATGTTTTACTGTTGTAAAACAGTAACAGATCATAGTTGCTCCTCATGGTGGATGTGAGGAACAAGTGTGTATCTTGGCCATTACAGTGCAGTAGCTACTCACAAACACAGCATCCAGTTCCTTGGAAGTTTTCAAGTCCATTTTCTATTGTTGCATTTCTAGCGTGGGGCAAGAGAAGAATCCTTCAGAAGAGGATGAAATGTCCCATGTACTGGTTTATGGAGTGAAATAACTGGATATAGTACGAATGTGGAGCATGAAGCATATAGTAGTTGCGTTCCTTCAAGTCTGTTTCAGAGGATGACAAAGGAAAATTGAATCCCTGTGATGTTTGTATGGTGAAATCCTTGGGAGGAGTTAAAGTTTGATGTGTATTGTATGAAGAAGAAGCTGCAGAACCTGTTTGGCTTGAGAGTGTCATGCAAGAGGTTTTGTGACTTTAGAAAATAGGTCGTATACCTCCTTCCCCTCACAGGTGTGTGTGTGACTTGAGGATTCATGGGTAGCAGGGTATTTCAGAAGTAATCCGTAAGGCAGTTTACTAATTGATGTCTAAATATACACTGGAATCTTCTCTGCTGAGCAATGTTAAGTGAGGCTAAATGAATAGGCACCCTGTATGTAGTGATTAATTTGGAGAGTTCTTGATCACAGGCCACTTCAGTTTTTGCTTGACTTGTTTTTATACTTCTGTCAAGAGGATTCATTGAGGTATATTTATAAATCCTGGATTGCTGCAAATACTGCAGTTTAAAATGATGTAAGTGCTCTAGAAGCCATGAAAAATATTTTGACAGTTTCATCTTTGCTTTCATCTTGGTTACTTTTGTTTACTTTGCCCTGTTTACAAATTTTCTACCTTTCTTTTCCTGTTGATGTTCTCAGTATTGTGACCTTAGCTGGGTTCTGCAAGTCAAGCAGGTGTTTCTGCTCTTTACCTTGTAAGAGGCCAATAGGGACTTTTGATAGAGTTCAGCTGACAAGTTTGACCTCAAAGTCTTGTAGGCTTTGTCTTGCTTTGGTGTTTCTTTTGGCTTTACAATACCAGTGGCATCAGAGCAATCACTTGGTGACAATTTTAGATGCAACACTGCTACAGGGGATCTAATATTTGAGGTTGCCTGTGTGATTGTGTAGGTCACGGAAAGCAAAGGAAACCATAGAAATGGGCTGTGTTGCCACTGTTACCCTTGATGATGGGGAGAGGGGAATGGAAAAGGGTTTGCAGCCAAATCCCATAACCAGGACACAAGGTGATGGGGAACAGCTGGGGCTGCGTATGTCTGCATGGAGAGCTGTAGTGAGTGTCTGGCAGGGACTCCAAAATCTCACCCCTCTGACTCGCACATATGCTCTCTGTTCTGTTATCTGTTAACTTGGCTATAAGTCAGGCTCACAGAATGCCAGCTGTAGGGTTCCTGCTCATGGTCTGAGCCTTGGTGGTTCCTGCCCTGCTCCAGGTAAATAAAACCCCATGCTATGCCTTTGGAGCAGTGACAGAAGTGTGCCTGAGCACAGGCCATAGGTAAATACTGGTGATAAAGGCACAAGGTTGGTTTCCATGCCATCTTGAACCCCTCCATGACTAATACTGTACAGTTTTCCCACCTGCTTGGTCAACAGAGTCCAGCCCCAAATCCTAGGAGGGGTTGTGCAGTGAGCAGGATGAGAGAAGCTGCTGTGGACAGCCCTCAAGTGTGGGCATGCAAGGAGAGATGGGTAGGTCTGCTTTTTGATCCACCTGGAAATAAAAAGCCAAGGGGAACTGAATTGTGGTCTTTGACCCCTTAATAAGCAGGTAGAGGGACAACAGAGCCAAGCTCCTCTCACAGGTGTATGGAAAAAAGGGATGGAGCAAGAGAAATTCCTGCTGTAAGGAAAAGAAAAAATGGCAATGAGAGTCCTGGAACCTCAGAGGAGGGTGCCCTGAGAAATCCCCAGCCTCAGATGTTCAAAATTTAACTGGCAAAGGCCTGAGCGACCTGACCTAACTTTGGAGATTGCCCTGCAGGGAGTTGGGCCTCTGGGTACCTGCTCCAAAGTTCTTGTGGGTATCTGAAGCCCTCATTCAGTCTGGCTGCAGAGCTCCCGTTGAGCTGCTAGAGAGATCTACAGGCAGATTAATCTCAAATGTTTTGCGTGGCTGTTTACCAACCAATCTTCCTGGATGTGTTTTGCTGGCTCATTCCTGCCTGGGAAAATTGGAGGAAAAACTAACGTCGGCTTCATGTGTGAACATTTGTAAGTTCTCCTGCACCAGGCTCTGGAGAAACAGTTTATGTACCACAAATCTCTTTAACAGTTTTCTAAAAGAGTCACACCTCTCCTGTGGGTTATGTATGTGCAACAGAACCCCTCCTCAACCGGGGTGGAGAGTTTGGTGTGAGCATCTGGCTTCTCCATCGCTGCAGGGACTTTGAGCGATGCTGAGCATCCATCACCCATGGGTGAAATCACTATGAACTGCAGAGTGTTTTGACACTCCAAAACTAGGGCATTTATTTATGTACCTTAGTATAGAATTTAATGTAAACATTTTAACATCTTTATTCATATAGCCACGGCTTTTCATGGTACAAAACTAAGATTAAAAGCATCTCTGAGGATGTCTTAATGTGTTGTCAGCTGTGAGAGCAACCAGAGCTTTTTCCAGCAACGTCTTTAAGGCTTCTGTCTGTATGAACTATAAGACCTTTAATAATATGCATTTGTGTTGAGATTTGCTGTATGCCATATTTTATTGTCATCTGTTAAGGTCATAACACTGTCTGCACCAGCTCAGATTAAATGTCTCTATGGCCCAGTAGCCTGTGTCCAGCTGTGCCTGTCGTGACTGGGAACCACCGGTAATGGTGGAAAGTTGTGTCCGTCTGGGTCTTGAATGTTTTTTCAAGACAGTGCTAAGTGATATGGTGAAATAAAGTTTTAGTTCACTTTGGTGTCATGGCCTAAATTTCATTGTCTGCAGAAAGTCAGCATAACAGTAAACTTCTATTTATATCTTAATAGAGCTACCCAGTTACAGTGCTGTAGAGTTGCTTGTGTCTGTATTATTAATTGGATTTGACCTAGGACTGAAACCCATGTTGTGCTGAGGACCCTTTACTCCCATTATTTCTAAACTTTAGGGTTAAATAATCTCTCTGGACTGAAGTGATATGCTGCATTTTCAGGAAAACTGCTGAAGTGATAGGCACCCATTTTGGATTTCTCTCCATAGATCTATAATTTTAAGTTGTGATATGCCTGAGATGTTTTCCAAGGTCAAGGCTAATTTTCTGTGGGAACCACACGGTCTGTTGCCCTGTAAAGAATATGACACTGATGTTAGGGTGATAATGCCAGCTCTGAAGAAATGCTCGGCTGGGCTTTCTGCATCTTGTCTCTGAAGCACATAGATCTAGAAGCGTGCCATAGTCGTGTCTATTTTAGAAAGCAGCAAACAGCATGAGATGCAAATGTAAGTTGGCAGAAGAAGCCTGGCTGTTAAGCTAAAGCTGTCAGAAACTGCTGTAACATTGGTTGGATACTTGCTTGATTTACCTGTCCTGTTAGGAGTTAGAAAAAGGCAGCTTCCCAGAGCCTTGCGAAATACAAAGGTACTTAATATTTTTGGGAACATATAAGAATGCTATATATTGGAGGCAGTCCCAGCTTTGGTCCTGGTACTTTTGATCTCATACATGTGTTTTCTATGTGCTGTAATGATGTATTTCATAGAGTGGTGGATGCTTTCAGTGTAGCTGTTTGCATTGTGGACATCAAACAGCTCGCCAATTTCAGTTCTGAAATTCATCTTTAATTCTGGTTACTTCTTTAAAGTATTTTTATGACATTGCCTAGGTTACATGTCAAATTCAGTTGTGAAACTCTGATCTTCTACTACTTCTCTGTAGAACCAGTTGTTTTCACTTGCATATCCCAGTGCTTAGTTGTTTGCAAAAGCAGAGCTGTCTTCCCTCAAGACAACGAAAGAGAACAAACTTATTACTTCTCTTCACAGTCCACTTCTGTACGAATTACTCTGCTTGCTTAGAAAATGTGGTACTGGTTTATATTAAAAAAGAAAAAAGTTTTCTAATTTTCTCTAATTGAATCTATTCTCTATAAGTCAACCTGTAAAGGTATTTTAAGGAGTTGTGCATCCAGTGTTGCTTACAGAGACCTTAGCAGTGGGTGAAGAATAAACCCTGATGTATTAAAGCAAGCTGCTACTCTCAGCCTGCCTGGTGCCCCTCTGGGGGTCCAGAAGGCAGATGATGACTCTTGTGCTCTTGGTGTGCTGAAAGGCAAAGAACTGAAGTATAACAGGTGGTCCCTATGAAGTTTCTAGGGAAATTATGGTAATTACGCTATTGAAAGAAGTTATAGTATGGAAAGTATTTCTACTGCATTGATACTATTGGACAATGAAGAATTAACAGTTACCAAAGGACCTATATTGGTCACAGGGTATTTGGCATTTCAACTTGACAGCTATGTATAGCACTTGAGTGGTGGGGAGGGAGGACTTTGGATGGATGGTAGAAGCTATGCATCCAGGAGAGCTGTTGTACCAACACGTAAACAACACAGCCTATATGTTTTGCTCTTTTTGTGTCTAGATTGCAACCTCTTCTGCTGCTTCTGAGGTGTCAGTGCTAAAATCTCTTCTTATCAATTTATTTAGACTTTTTGTTCCAGACTTCTTTGTAAGCATTCTAAAAGAAATTATTAATGCAATGAAACATTAGAGAACTCTTTTAAATGCAAATAATGTAATAAGCAAGGTAATTTCTATTACATTAATATTCCCTGTATTTCATCTGACTGCTGTTTGTTTTTTGTAAACTTTGGGAACGAGATGCTGTCTCTGGCTTTGTGTGCTGTATAAACAGTGATACTATTTTTAGTTCCAGGCTGAAAGATAAGATCATCTCTTTGGGAAAATTCTGCTATATTTTGCAGGAGCTCCTTCCTTTTTCAGTAGGAATTATCACTCTTTACATTGATGTTCTCTGATGTGAGGGTTTCCTTTCGATAGAATTTCGTTATAGTACTGTGGATGCTGCATGTCTTTATAAATATATTTAGTTATTTAATACTATTTAATAGTATTTAATAGTAGTTTTCATTAATTGACTGTAGAGCTCTCAGAAGAGAAGTAAATTCACTTGTGTATGTTTGGGAACTGGGAACAGATTTGTGACTTGTGTTTGGTGGGATTAGTCAAGAGTAAAAGAATTTGCAACTCCAAAGTCTGAATTATAACTGTTGCATCCGTTAGGTCCCTCTGACTTCATGTGTATAAGGATGTTTCAGGTTGGCTTTGGCATGAATGGCTGCCATTTGTCTGCAGAAGTAAGGAAGTGAAATGAACACTTAATTTGTTTGCCATCTTCCAGTAAGTTTTGAAAAATAAAATCTGATACTTAGCATGTCCAACAGCTCAAGGGGAGAAAGAGGGAGGGAAGAGTTGGGCTTGTCAAAACCACCTGCAAGAAAGCCAGTTTCTTGCTGGTTTTCCATGTCCTAGGCAACATAGATCTCCTTCCCCCTTGCTTTTTGTTTCTCTCTGGATTGTATCCATGTGAAGATTTCGTTCCAAAAAAGAAATCAAGGTTGCAACTGATGTCACCCCTCAGATAAGAGTGCACATGTAAAATACTAAAAACCACCAACCAACCAAAAAAAACCAACCCAAAAAAACCCCAGCCAACAAACACACAAAAAAAACACCGACAAGAATCTAACCTTGGAAAATGTTTTGGTTATTTTTTGTTATTTACGTGGCAGGAAAAGGCTGCATGTCCTGGCACCCGAGCTGCGGGCGTGCAGCCCCACCAAGGAATCTGTGCAGCCCACAGTGACGCCTGTCCCAGCAGACCCCTGCCAGCAGCTGCCACTGTCACTTCCCAGTTGTTTAAAGCTCTTTAAAGGTGGCGTAATGTGGCAAAGAGATAACATGCTGCTCTTGCCCCTAGAGGCAGGCTTAAGTTAGTATTTCCCCAGAGGCCAGTGTTACAGATTCGTGCAGAAAAGTGGAAGAGCCCTGGCTTGCTTTCCCAGCTGGGAAGGGAAGCTGGGGGTGGAGGCAACTTTCCAATTTTTCAATTTCTACAACTTTTGTCAGTCACAATTACATGAATACAGTAGGTAGTTTGGAAAATACTTGTGATCTAGCCCAGATGACACCAGTAATGCCTCTTGGCTTCTGTAAGTCCCAGTGACCTGAAAGTTTAGTTGCTGGGTTGAAGATTATTTCAGTCCTGAGGGCTTGTACTGAGTCAAACTTGTCTAGATAAAGTGGTAAATTTGTCTAGATAAAATGGATCTACTCCAAGCTCCACATGGCACTTCTGTCTGAAATACATTGAAACAGCCAAGGTCATTTTAAGGGAAGTCCAACCCAAGTGCACGACATTGATTGTCCCGTCACTCTCTAAATCACTACAGCAGCATCGAATGCCCGTATTTGTGTGTTTGTCATAAGGATTAGATCATTGTGTCGTTCCAGAAGAGTGTAACCACTTATAGAAGTGAATACTGGGGCAAAAAAAAAAATCTGTGTAATGAGAACCATTCAAGTGAGACATTTAGCAGAGAGGTCACACCAGGGGACCAGTGCAGCACCAGCACAGGGTGCTTATGAAGAACTGCATTGCTGAGCAAACTCATTCCAGCTTTTGTGTTGCTTGAAGTGTTTTCTGATATTTGGCCTTTGTAGGAAATCCTCAGTTTCATACAACAATGGGCTTTAACAAGACTTCAAACCACAGAAGCCTATATTTCAGAAGCTTTGCAAAGTGCACTCCAAAATTTGTTCAAATTTATAGTTTATTTTAAGAAATCCATGGGGGTTATTTTCTGAGCTGTTTGCATGAAGCTGCTGATGAAAACGGCAGCCAGCCCTGAAGCTTGCAGACCCCATAGGGAATGCCTGTCAAAATGAGCTGTGGCAGAGCATCAGGGTAAGGCTCTGGCAAGTTAAATTTGTCTTACGTGTGCACAGACTCAAGAAACCAGAAGTGCTAATGCTGGGGATGCTGACTTATCAAAGGAGTGCAGCTATATACAAGAGGATTAATCTTCCTAATATATGCTTATAGTTTGCCAAGCTAATAAGGCTCTGCAATATCTGATGCAAATCCACAAAAAAGTTAAATTTAGTAAGCATTATGTTGTGCATTTTGAAATAAAGGCACATTATTCATGTTTACAGCTTGGCATTTCTCATTTGTAGTGTTCCTCATAAAGTTTTAAAAGTTATTCTAAAATTGATTCCTTAAGTGTTTTTGAGATGAATAATTTTCAAATTCAATACTAAATAACCTCTTTGTCATGTGTAGTCCAATTGAAGCATAAGGAACTGTGCACTAACATAAGAAATAAGACTTAATGCTGCAGTTATTAAAAGCTGTCCCTTACCTTACACTTGAAAATTGGAAGAAGTTTTTTTCAAAATAAGAATATTTTATATTTCAGATAATTTTCTTGATAATATTAGTCAGTGACCAGTTCCAAATATACCTTTGGCAAACTTTCTTGTGCAGATATAGGTACCAAAATGTTATTCCTTAAAGTTGAACGCCAGAGTCTCCTCATCTATGAATTGTTGTACTGCATGTTATTAATGGAATATATTATTCTGCAAGTTCAAGGCTGTTTTATGTCATTTCATGCAAATGAATTGTAGATAAAATATACTAGGTCATTAAATGCTTATTGGAGATAATAGGTCTTGTTTATTCATCTTGAGAAAACTAAAGATGGAGTTAAGACTGGACTTAAAAAACAAAAAAAAAAAAGGAGGCAGGAACCAGGTTTTAATTATGATTTAGAATAAAAACTACAAGCAAATAGATCTAGAATAAAATTATAAAAGATTGCTGTTGGTTGCTACAGTGGTACACTAACATACTAAACTATTTGGAGTGTGGCATATTTTCCACATCAGAACTAAACAAATACCAGCTTAATGTGTTAAGTGATTTCAGTGACATCTGCTCTGTCAGTTGCCAATGGGTTGGAAAATTTAGTATTATGGGAAAAGATACACAGGCAGATCCAGCAGCTCAGAATTCAGTGCTGCAAGTGGTGGAGGGTGAGGGGCAGATTTGGGTCCCTGGGTACCAGTCACATTGGTGAGATGCTTTTGACCACTGCCTTGGTTTGGCAGGAGATGCTCATGTGACATGGGCATTGTCACCACGGTCCACTTTCCCCTCCTGCTGTAGCAGTAAATTGTTGAATGGAATGAAGGGGCTATTCCTGGTGTTTCCGTGAGGAATATCACTTGCTGTGGGAGGGTTTTCTTTTTTTTTTTTCTTCTGGGTTTTGCCAATGTTTATCCCTATTATTGGGACTATGCCAGTGGGAGGAACTGCCCATTATATTTGTCTGCTCTGGAAAGGCAGCTTTAGAACAACACTCTTGTGATTTGCAGTTCTTACACTATAATACCTTATTTTGGAGCATCTTTAGGGCTTTGAATGACCTTATATTTTTTAATTTGGTTTCATCAATTTGCCAAATACTATACAAGCAGAAGTGAAAACTTCATGCTTACCCTTGAGATCTGTCAATTAGGTCATGTATATGCACAAGAAAATTAAGGGTGAAGTCATAAGCAATAGTGAATAGCTTCTTTATCTGTAAAACAGAATATAAGTTGGAGCCTCTTTTTTTACCATTTGGAATTTGTTTATGGTGTTCATACAGGAAGGGGATGAAGGGACTTAAAGATTTTAACCTTTTTCTGCAACTCTGACAGCTAGAACTACATTAAAAAAAATAAATAAATTAATTAAAAAGAACAGACTGCTGCATAATCACTTATCTCCCAGTGATGGTACTTAATTTAAAACGTCAAGTATTTCAAGGCTGTGATAAAATTGTGAGACTGAACAATGCTTCTTACATTGCAGTCAAAACTCCCAGAGCTCTCGTGTCAAACAGTCAGCCAAAATTCAAAATGCAGCTGGGTTAGCAGAGTTAATCGCATTGGCTGTTATTTAAATTGCAAGGGAGCTGTGCAGGGTGTAGAGGCTGGAAACTGGATACCTGTGCTGTAATGCCT
The DNA here is from genome assembly GCA_004320125.1 of Scolopax mira. Classification (NCBI taxonomy): domain Eukaryota; kingdom Metazoa; phylum Chordata; class Aves; order Charadriiformes; family Scolopacidae; genus Scolopax; species Scolopax mira. Next base: position 308,917 of record BJBW01002020.1, read on the forward strand.
GCCCCAAAGGATGTGACCCACAGGGTATGTGGTTAGTGGGATTGGTATTTACTGTCACAACAAAATCACTACTTGTAAGGCAAATTGCAATGTTGAACGTGCAACTTTGTAAGCCAGGTTTGGTTTCTTTGTGTGTTTGGTGTATGCGTGGATTTAAAAAGACAGCTTTGCTTCTCTGCTTCACTGTGACTTTTTGGTGGCAGGATCTCCACCATCATTGTATGTCTAACACGCGGGTTGTAGGATTGTAATGAGATTCCTACTGAATTCTCAGGGTCAGTCCTGGGGCCAGACTGATGCAAATCAGAAGGCAGGCAGTGTCAATGGAAATAGATAGGCATATTCATTGTGATTGATAGCATTATGGGATAAGAAATTCATTCTGACATATCTAAAAAAACCACCAAACCCCACAAGTCATTCATTTAGCCATTTACATGACTATGCCTAAAATGAGCTATTGTGTTCACTTGTGGTCTAAAGCTACAAGTTCAGAAATGTTGACCCCCCACCAGGATATGCCAAGATCTCTATGGCAGATCCAGAGAGAAAAGCTTTGCATTATTACTTATGGTATGTAGTACAATATTGGAAGGTGGCCTTGGAAAAAAAAATTCAAAACAAAAAACCAAAAAGAACCATCTAGATCAGCAAAGGTTAAAGGAGTTCAGCAGCACTGAATGCCAAGTCACTTTTCCACGGATGCTAAATGTAAATTTGAAAGGCTAATTTTAATCACCCCCTGTCCTCACTCACCTGTGATGATAATGTTGAGGAAGGATTTTAGACAGAAGGCCTGCTTTGCTGTCATGCAAGAGTCCTGCTGCTGAGGCAAAGTGGAGCAGGTCTGTGGATGGGATGCCTGGATGGCAGGGGACTGAGTATAGGAGGAGGGGCTGCGGGAGCCAGGTTCCTTCAGGAGGTTGAGGTGGAAAATTCAGCATGGAATCAAAGACTGGTTAGAGTTGGAAGGGACCCTAAAGATCGCATAATTCCAATGCCCCTACCCTGGGAAGGGACACACTCCACTAGACCAGGTTGCTCAAAGCCTCATCCAGCCTGGTTTTGAACACTTTCAGGGATGGGACATCCGTGACTTCTCTGAGCAATTTGTTCTGTTGTCTTGCCACCCACACAGTAAAGAATTTCTTCTTAATATCTAACCGAAATCTCTCCTCTTTCAATTTAAAACTGTTACCTCCTGTCCTAATGCTACACTCCCTGACCAGTAGTCCCTCCCCATCTCCAGGGAGGTACTGGAAGGCTGTTATAAGGTTTCCCTGGAGGCTTCTCTTTTCCAGGCTGAACAAGGCCAAGTCTCTCAGCCTGTCCTCATAGGAGAGGTGCTCTGCCCAACTGATAATCTTTGTGGCCCTCCTCTTGACCCACTCGAGCAGGTAATTACTCTCTTCATGTCCCTACTGGTGGCCTGTAGAGAAGATGGAGCCAGGCTATTCTCAGAAGTGCATTGCAAAAGGACAAGAGTCACCAGTGACAGCTTGCAACACAGCGAGTTTTGATTAGATATAAGGAGAAACAAAATTTCCAAGAGGGTGGTAAGGCACTGGAGCATGTTGTCCAGGGAAGTGGTGGAGGTTTTCAGATCTGGATGGGACAAGGCCCTGAGCAATCTGATCTAGTGGGATTCGTGCTGAGCGGGAGGCTGGATTAGTTGACCTCCAGAGGTGCCTTCCATCCTAAATTATTCTGCAGTTCTAAATATAGCACGTGGGAGTACTAAACGACAACGGCATGATTAAAGTTATATTTGAAGTTGGACTAGGACATCAAGGCAATGCTTCTGGGACTCTCATGCAGCACGCAAAAAATATAGAGACATCTATATTTTCAATGGAAATGCAGTTATTCTGTAGCACAATGATATCCCAGCTGAGAGTTACATGACTGTTGTGAAAACATAGCTATGTCTTGGTGTGTGTGTGGTGCTTAGTTGTACTTTGTAAGGGGTCAGATTTAATTCTCCAGGTCATAAAATGAGCAGCTGAATGGATTCAAGGCTTCTCTTTCCTGTTCTGTGGCATAATTAAAAAGACCTAATCTCTTATACTTCTGATGTCAGAATAAAGACAATATATTTCCAATATTCTGTAGATTTTCTGTATAGTAGAAACAGCTTCTAGTTTTTAATTTACTATGTCATTACTATAGCTAAGCTAGTTTTAGGGTAGTGTCTTGATTTAAAATTGAATCTTGGGACCATTATTTTCTTGTGGAGTGAATGAAAATATATAGCAAATTGCTAGATAGGAGAGGTAGAATCTCATTAGTATAAAACAATCTGTAAAATGATTTGAGAAGGTATTGAAGAAAATCTTTTTTGAAGTTTAGAGAAATTTCAAGTTTTAAAAAGCAAAATTTATTTTTTAATTTTCTAATTATGTCCATACCTCCTCATACAACTACTAAATGAACTAATACATATTAGAGTTTAGGATTAACACATAAGCATCAAAGCCTTTGAGTAGGTTTGAGTGTGCTTGAAAGGTTTTGGATCAGTGCTTTAAGTAAAATAATTAAATTTTACTGTGTGAGTAAAAGAATACACTTAAAAATCATAGTTATAATTCTGACTTTGTACAAATGTAATCTCACTGGTTGAAAAAGGAGCATCCAGGATGAATGGAAAACTGTCTTGGTAGCTTTCAGATTGATTATAATTAGTTTATTTTCCTTCTTTTCCCAGTTTCTGATAATTATTAATAATTTATTTGGTAATTATAATTTCCAAATATGGGAATGGGAAATCTGTCCCTCTGGATCCCTGGGGGACTGCTGTTACAGTGCTGTACTGTTGGGCACAAAGGCTGCCTACATGGAGGGCAAAGAGATGATTTACAGCAATTTTCTTTTACCTTTCTCTCCTACTAAGTGGAACTCACAAATGGAATTGGCCTACTCAATTTCTAAGTAAGTGTCGATTACAGCTATATGGGTATAATGGTGCCAGCAGTCTTTTAGTAATTGGGCTGATGGTGTGAGTTGGGTGACAGATTTGGCCTCCAATTGGAAAGAAAGTTAAATGGAGGCTTAAAAGAAGCAAATTGTGAAGCACAGCAGGAAACAGTCTTGAACTAGAGGTGCTGGGATTCTGCTGATTTTGCAAGCGCCATATTGAATGGCACTATATTAGTGGTGTATTTGTTAATAAAGATAATACTGTTACTATGTGTATAGAAAGCCTCCATGACACCATCTTCACCAAAGAATATTTTATCAAAAAATCTTAGATTTTTAGATAATAATCATAGAGTGACATTTTTAACAAATGTTTAGCTAGCATTTTGGGTGCTTTTTATTATTTTGGTTAAGAGGTAGAATTGACAACAAATGCAGGTATTCCTTGCAAAATTAAATTTTCATAAGAGAACAACATGAAGAAGGCATTTTTGTTGCCTTCTGAGCTTTGGCCCTGCTGTTTGCAATCTCATGATTCAGAAACACTCCTTTTCAGCTGTTTCTCCACTCCAGGGAACCTCTTGCTTTTCTCTTCCCATTCGGATTTAGGAATCAATTGCCTTTCACCTGGTGGTTCTTCTCTCTCCTCAGGGCAGTACCTGATTTTGCCAGTGGTTCCAAGGTGTTTATATGCAGAGGCTTTCTACTGTTTCATAGACCTTCCTCTAAAAGAGATGGCTTTCTTTTTTCTCTTAATCTGTAAAGTTTTGATGTGAGCCTATATTAAAGGCACAGTGTGCACATGTATTTAATATTGGGTTATATCCTGAGCTTGCTTAGTCAGAATCTGGAAATAAGAGTGTGCAACACTGTGGAAATACTTATTCAGAAAAAGACTTTCTTCTTCGGTTGCCTGATTTTAAAGCTTAGAGATCAAAGATGTTTCTCTTTTGTTACAGAGTGCCACGTATGGTTAATTCCTGCCCGAGAGCAGTGCTTTAAACCCTTATACTTTATTCAAAGCAAAAGTATTTATATTTGTGCCTGGTTTCGTACACAATGGCCTGACTAAGGGATTTTGTTTGAGAATTACTAACTTCTGATTAAACTTGTATTGCTATTGGCAGTAGCACTTCAGCAAACAAAAGCTGGCATTGTATAGACATACAAAGTAATTATCATCCTTTCTCCAAAGAGCTCAGGGTGTGACCAACCAAATCCATCAAGATAGATATGTATTGTACTAGAATATTGCAATTGACTTCAGTAGAGCTGAGATACTGCACTAATATTTTTCATTCTTTGTTGATGTCCATATCTCTAGTATATGCTATACTCTACTAGTATAAGCATCCAAAAATATGGAAGGCTGTTAATGCATTCACATATGCAGGGAAAATCAAAGAAAGAAGCTAGAAAAAGACCACATAGCCGTTAATTGGGATAATTCACAATTAATAGTTTATAATTATGTAGAGCTACTTGAAAGGGGAAAATAACACAAAGAACTACTCTGCTGAGCTTCAGTGTATTGCTCAATGAATGGATTGTAAACTTGATACTGGTATGTTATGAGCCTCACTGAATTGTTAGAAAATTTAACTTCTAAAAAATATATTTTTTATAACCTATTATACACAATTCTCCAATAATTTCAGGGGGTTTAAAAAGCTCTATTTATCTTTTCCTAATGAAGGCTAGGATTTTTTACATGTTTACAGGGCTCCCATGCTGGAGTCACAGGAAGCATTGATGAGGATTAGGAGAGCTGTCAGCTGAGTGACAGTGAGATCTAGGAGATTCAGACATAATTTGCATTAGAAATAAAAAAACCTCCCAATCCCAACAAAAAGTTTAAACAAGCACAGAAACCAGAGTGAGCAGTTATGCGCTCAGGCTTGCAGCATGTCCCCCATCCTGATTTTTTGGATGCATGACGTTAGGTGAGATTACTCCCACCCTAGTAAAGAAGAGGAGACTGAAATTGTACCCAATCTCTGTATTTGTATAAAGCTCGTGTTTTCATGGAGTGAAGAACTAAAAACATGTTTGTTTGACAGTTACAATTGCCTTTGGAAAAGATGCCATGTCAGTCTTCCTCATAGACAGTTTGGAAATGTAACCACTGGAGATGTGAACTGCCTAAAAGCATTGTCATTATGAAACCAGTGATACAATGCATGGTGCTAAAACCTGTCTGCCTAGGGCTGTCAGCCTGGTGTCAGATGGTGAGGCTGTGACATGATGGGGGCCATCAAGCTGTATGGCTTGGGGCATAAGTGCACGTCATTCCCATCTTCCACACTGAAATTCAGAGCAGACTTTTCAACTCTCTTTCAGCTCAGTGTTGGGAGAAGGAGTAAATTTGAGATAACGCTGAAATTTCCAATGCTTAGTGATAGAGGTATTGCTAGTGGAGTAGCTTAAAGAGATGGGACTGATATGTGATTGACGGTACGAAAAATGTTAAAATGACCGAGTCTGGAAGCTAGGTCAAATTAAGGGTTTCTGCAAGCCACTGTGGCTAATTTAGTGATTTATGCTTTTGGCACCTGCTTTCTCACTGGCTTGTGGAAGCAAGTTGGTTAATCAGCAGAGAAAAGCTCTTCCAGAAGATGTCTCATTTTGCACAGCCTCGGTGACAGTTGTAGCTAAAATTATTAGAAATGTAAGATTTGGATTGCATTAAGGAATTGCTCCTCATTCTCTGCTTATTTAACATCTTAGCTCCTACAGTGTCCTTTTTCTAGCTTTTATGTAAGAAACTGCATTGCTGAGATAATTCAATCACATCCTATCATTTTTCATACCCTGAGAACCTCATCAGTCTTTTCATGAGCTAGATATCATGCTTTGAATATGAAACTGATACTCACTTCTTGCAGCTTGACCAGATTAAATTTATTAGACTATGTTTTTCTTAGGTAGCTCATTTAGAGCTATGTTTGCATCCATGTTTTAAGAGAATACCCAGAAAATTTTTTTTTTTTTGAAATTCAGACCTGTTCCTACAGAAACACTATTAAAACAAAAAGTTTGGAAGTGCAGATACTAATAGTGCCTAGCAGTGCAGAAAAAATGAGTCGTACTGGAGCAAATGCTGCTTTAATTCATTACAAAGAAGAATTGTCCTTTTTTAATTCAGTGAGAGCAGGGCTGTCACTCTAAATGATAGAGAGAAATGGGATGCCATAGAAAGGGTATTTACCATCTGAGTCATCATGTACTTTATGAGTATTTGGACTGGTAGGAGAATTTTCTTTGCTTCTCTTCTGTTTTAGAAATAACACTGAAAGTGTGCTGTGGTAGCATGGATCCCTTGCTCTTTCTGCATGTCATATTAAACTAAAGTTAGGTTCCTCATTAAAACCAGGATTTTTGTGAGATGCTTTGTAGCAGAGCAGAGCCAGATTGTGTCCCAATGGACAGGAGTGGGTAGGAGTAAAAAGATCTTCCATGTTTTGCAGCCCTGCAAAACAGTAAGGCAGACTCTCCTCCTCCTCCTGCCACATGTAGAGCCTCAGGGCTGGTGGAAGGAAAGGGTGAAGAAGCTGTGTACTAGGAGAAGTCTGTGAGAAGGATTGAAGGTAGGGAAAGGAGGCATCAAGGTGGGTCAGGGAAGAGCATTTGTGGGAAAATGGAGAGAAATGAGGAATAAAATGGGTCTGGCTGCAAGTAAGTCAGCTGCTGGGCAGTGTCCCTCTCTAGTTGAGCTCAGCACCTGGTGGCCACAGTCTGTTCTGTCGTCTTAAACTCGGTGTGGATTTGGTGGGATGGTGGGATATGTGCTTCTTGGGGACTGGCACCCATCTTCCTTGCTGTCTGTGTGTGGTATGCATCCCCATGTCCCATGGTCCCCTCAAATTGTCCATGGGTAATTTATCTGGCTTCTCCATAATGCCAGCATGCTGAACAGCAGTCATCAATGCATAGACCAAAACCATGTGGAAGAGGTCATCCCTTGTGAGAAAGTGGAAGGGAGCTTGAAGTGGTTAAGGAGGAAGGGCTGCAGATACAGCCTTAGAGCCATGTGTACAGAAAGAAGGGGATGCCGTAAACCATGTAGGCAGTGCCACGAGTGGAGTCCCTGAGCCAGTACGGCTGTGTCCATGGTGGCCTGACAGACCAACTTTAGTTTCACAGGATAAAGGTCAAGGGATAGCATCCTCCATAATTGATGTCTCAGTAATGCCATCCTATGTAATTCTCATCTTAGACTGTTATTAAAGACTTGAATCAGTAGGATTATTGGCAATTGGGGCAGCTTGAAGCCAGATGAAAACCCCCATTTCTTTCCCTTGCGCAGAGGGAGGAGTGACCCATTTCTGTGATGGGCTATGGGGCTGCCAACCTCCGAGACACAGAGACTCGCTGGGCTTTTCTGTGTTAGGACAGAGATAAAAGCTTCGCTTGAGAAAAACAAAGGTTTTTCTAATGCTCTTGCAAAGGTAACTGGTGTTCAGCAGGCCTTGACTAGAATTTTAGATTAATTTGCTTTATTGCACAGAATGTGAGGACTTAGCGGGTTCAGTCCCAGTGAAACTAAAAGCCAATTTAGATTAAGAAAGTACCTCAAAATGGTTTCTTTTGTTTTGACTTGAAAACATTCTTTGCTGTTTTCCTTCAACCATATTTTACTTGCTTCTCTCAGTGAACAGAAATGAATTTCTGAATCGCACTTTTCATCACACAGGGCTGCATTTATTCACAGAATCTTAGAACACTTCAGGCTGGAAGAGACCTGGAAAGATTATCTGGCCCAACTTTTTTATGGGAAAGGGAGCCCAGATAATCTCATCTAGAAACCTTTCTTATCACATCTTGAAAACCTCCAGTGATGGGGAGTCCACCATATCCCCAGGGAGGTTGTCCCAGGGCATGATTGTTCTCACTGTGAGAAATTGCCGCCTTATGTCAAGATGAAATCTCTCCCACTGCAACTTGTAACCATTCTCCTTCGTCTTTTCTGTATGTAGCTCCTTGTGATGAGAGCAACTCTGTCCTCTTTGTGTCCACTCTTTAAATACTGTAATACTGTGATGAGGTACACCCTGAGCTTGCTCTTCCTCCTTCTAGCCCAGTAAGTTGGAAAAGTAAGTGCAGGCAATGTGAAGACTGTGGCAGCTCCAGTTTGTGCACATCACAGCCTCACCCTGACATACTGCTGGGACCATTAGTTTCCCTCACCTCTTCTAAACTAAGGTCTCCATGCAAAAGAAAGCTGGGCAGAGGGGCTGAGTGGGGATTGTCTGGCTCCAGCACCTCCTGCCCCCAGAGTAGATGTATCCCACTGTTGTTCCTTTGGCACAATGAACATAATTTGTTTGTGGCTCAAATTGGGGGATTTGGAATTGTGTTTTTACCTGTCCTTCACTGAATTGCATTTCGGTACATTACCTGGGAAAAGATACCTTTCTTTTATAATTATAATCCAATTTTATCAGATAATGTTGCTTCTTCCCCTTCTATCCACAAAAAACGAATATAAAGCTTCAGACCAAAATAGTCAGTTTGACATAAAACTTGCTCACTGTCTGAATATGGTGATAGGCTGCAAATTTAGCAAAGCTCAGTCCAAAAGTGTGTTGTGTATATAGCTCAGAAATGTATCCGACAGTAGAAATGTGAGTTGCAGAACTGAGGCAGTAGCAGCACAGTGACCCCAGGCTCTGGGCTTGCCTTTGTGTGAATGTAACATGTTTCTCCTACAAATGCAGTGTTGAAAGATAATTGATTGCAGAAACAGTGTAGCCTGAATGTGAAAAGGGAGACAAGGAGCTGATGCATCTGATGGGGATGAAGAACCATTAGATTTCTATCTAAGAAGAAATTCTCATGCTGTGACAACTTTACCAAAGTTAACTAATTCACACCTATTTGAAGTACTGTGAGTTTAGCACCAGCACTTCAATAGTGTCAATACCTATTATATATTTAAAGCAACTGTGTGATTGCAGTAAAGCAATGGCTAACCTCTTAATGCCAAATTAATCAGAGGAAATAAAAACAGAAGTTCAATTTTATATTTCAGAGTAATAGTCTAAGACATTTTTATATGCCATAGGATGCAACATAAAAAAGAATCTTTGGAAAGGTCCTTAAATTATTCTTTGTAATCCTTTTAGAAACACCATTCAATAGCATTAGTGGAAAGTTGGTAAATTTTAATTAAGTTATTGATTGGAGGTGATTCATTGTGGCTTGGCTAGCAAAATGAATGATTGTTTTCTACATTATTTTATCTTGCTTTTGCCTTTTTGGTGTTGCTATAACAAGCAGGCATTGTTATTATTATTCTGTTTGTACCAGGGAATGGAAAGAGAAATGAGCCATGGAAATTCCATCTAAACGTGTGTTGTTTTTTTGTTTTTTTTTCCCTTCCTGTTCCAAACATTTGCTCATTTTCAAGCCAGGGAATGTGCTTGTTCCCCTCCTCCATTTGATGAAACAGATGGAGCAAATACCAGTGTGGAGAGTGGTGGTGAGCAAGGGTGCACCCTTGTTAGTGCCACAGACCTTCAGAGGTGGGAAATAGCACCACAATGCCTGTTTCTGATCTAGGGTTGTGGATCTCTATAGCTTAATGCTCTAACGATGAGGGGACTGGGAGGAATAAGGCTTGAGCAACTGGTGGAAGTGCTAGAAATGATGATCGGGTAGTCAGGAAGCTGCAGAGCAGTAGTAGATGTAGTCCAGTGCTTTTTAAAAATTGATTCTTAACATTTTGGAGCTACTTATGCTGGAACTGAGCAATGAAGAATATAGCTTAATTTCTTTGTTTCTTGGTATTAAAGTGACTCAGAGACATAATTTCATTTCGGATGTTACTGATGAGAAACTGTAACCTAGGGCAATGACTAAATTCCTAAGATCAAAACTTGGCTGAACTGAAATCAGAAATTAATGCTGTTATAGTCTTGCACCCGGATCAATAATATTTTTATTGGTGGGCTTCACTGGGACAGGGTCAAGTCCAACAGTATCACATTTCTAGCGATGGCTTCTTTTTATCTTTGAGAACAATGCTCCACAGTTGTTGACAAATTCCTCAGTGATCATCAACCAAAATGAATGGATATAAGTAGGCTTTGGACCTGACCTGCTGCTTTGCAGCTACATCCCTCTATAGAGAATGGGATTTGGAAAGCAGGCAGAAAAATGTTTTCTGGTGTGGTTGCTGTGGGCTCAGTGCAAGGATTAAAGGCTGGGAGTTGGGCATGTCTGTGTGGGATGTGGAGAGCTGAAGATGATGTGTCTGAAATCCCCTCTGCCCTTTGGGGCAGGTTTCTTGTTCAGAGCTTTACGCCTGGGATTCAGTGCTTGGATCCTGACCCTGATTTCAATATCAGGGTAGAAAACCTGGCTGGAGCTGTCTGTGCAGAGGCTGGGTTTAGACTTGCAGCTGCTTGAGCCCCCGAGTAAGTCGAATTTTGCTGCTCCGATTCCCTATTGGATCTATCAGGGTTTAACTCACCTTGCCAGTGGTTTTTTTTGGATTTTCATTATCAGGAGACTGCAGCCCATTTTTGCAAAGAGTGGTTTCTGCTCATTTGTTTGTCCATGTGTTCCTCTCCTGGAGGTGCCACACATCAGAGGTGGGCTGAGCTGCAGCAATGCAGCCTGGACTCAGGTGGGAAGTATCTCTCTGGGTTTCCCCCAACAAATATGCTGGGATCCCAAAATGGACTTTATAGTCACATCTTCTTGGAAAGCAAAGAAGATAGCCCTTCAAATAGAAGGTCTTAAGATCCACTGGGTGACACCGAGTAAAAGCACTTGATACCCCACATACGCAGAAAGGATTTAAGCTCCAAACAAGCACATATTTTTTTACAAACCTTCTTTACACACCACTACATGTGGAAAAGGAGTGGGAAGCCAAAGGCAACTTCTTGCAGCCCTCTGGGGATAGCTGGGAAATGGGAGGCAAAAGATCAGTTGTCTCTGCCTTTGTGGATGTGCTGAGGAGCAGGCGTGAGAAGGTTGCTAAGAAAAGGGGGTGTTTGGTCTTTTGGCTTTGGAGTTAACACGTATGACAGTTCAGGTCTTTCTTTAGATCTAGTACCAGGCCTCTTAACTCTTGAAATCTTTTTTTTTTTTCCCCAAGGTTTTTGTATGCATTCATTGCTTTTTCTTTACAAGACACCTCCAAAATAAAATTTCTGTGTTCTAATTGCAGCACGTGAGAGAGTGGGTTGAATCTTTTTTTCCAAATAGCACCCAACCCACATTACCATTTGATAATCTTGCAAGATAGGTAGCTTGTGCTTGCAGAATGATGGCAATGTCTGTGTAACTTTCCAGAAGAGAGCGAAACAGTAAAGATTTAGTCTCTCTGATTGCTTAGTTGATGGTTCAGTTTATTCTCCATTTAAGCACTCAAAATTTCTATTGATTAAAAATCCAGACAGTATAAATGGTAATTTTTTTATGTAAAACAATTATAAATTAACAATTAGTGATCTCTTTCTCTCTTTGTGTGCATGTGGCACCAGCCCACACAGAACAATCCATCTTTAAAAGCCCGCTCCATGTGTTAATTTACTCCTGGAATAAATACGCAAAATGATCTAGGCATCTTTGTAATACCTGTCATCATTCTTTCATCGTTTGTGATCCCCTAAATTGTACTGTAGTTTAATTCCTCCTGTATTAAAGGATATAAATTAACCTTTCTGGATTCCTTACCTACTACATAAAGTTTTTGACCATAACCAGCTGACACTTATTGCCTTGTTCTGTTTCTTCAATTTCCCTTGCATAAAATGCCAGGCTCAGATTCTGGGTTTTATCTCAGCAGTTCTTGTTACAGTACCATTTCTGTTGCAGCTGGGATGCTTTCCCTTAATACAATACATCCCATTATCCTGTTTGCTTTCCCAGCTAAGTGCCAGGTATTCAGCAGATGGTTTGAGTTTCCCTTTTGTGGTCTCAAGTCCTTTCTCTGATTAGTCCCTTGTAGTGCCTGACCTTTTAGAAAGCAATACCTCTTGTTAATAGCTTGCCTTATCCTTATTACATGGCAATTTTTCACTGCTAAATGGCACATGTCAGCCTGTAACCTCTACGTAAGCAGGTCTTTTCTTACCTGACACCTACTCCATTTGTTACAGGCCATCCCTATCCGTTTCATAAAGTCAGCAGCTTCATTTCGGAAGGTGTGTGGCCTGAGGTGTCATCGCTGTGACTCTCATTATCACTTTGCTGCTAACCAGGCTGTATCCATTTACCCTCTGACCAGTGTCATTTTGTAAAACGCTTTCTGTATGTGACAGTACTCTGTCACCTCATTATGAGACAAGTTTTGAGGTTTTTTTAGTCCTCTAAGGATTTTCTTGTGCCTTACTTATGGGTTTGATAGACCACTAATTTTTCCCATTATACAATCTCTGCTAAAGGCTTTGCAGGGTTTATGTTTGATTTCTGGTCACTCTTTAATGTGTACAGTTTTCTGAAGAATACAAAATTGTGCTTTTATTCCAGTGGGGGGAGTAAAAGGGGATAACATACCCTTCAGTCTGGATCTAGGTCTGCTGTAGAAAGGTTCCCCCTGGGAGGAAGGAGTTGGGAGTAGGAGAAGTTCTGCTTTCATTCATCTGAGTTGCTGGCCAGCAGACAAGACCTGTCATCACAAATTTCAGGACTGAAGGAAGCTCTTTATTCCTGAGAGATAACATGGAGCAGAGAAGGACTCATGACCCACTTACCTCTGGAATGAGCACAGCTGCCTCCTCTCCCTTATGCGGAGCTCAGTGTGGATTCTCAGCCTGGTCTCACATTCTAAGTTTTTCCTGCTTCATAAATATGCAGCCTTGTCAGTGTCTTATACTTCAGTGCCTTGTACTACAAGATCCCACAAATTGTTATTTTTCTCTGACTTGCCTGCGTGTGTGTTTCAGTTAAAGATTCCCATGTATAAGGTTCATTGCTGTGCAGGTGATGAAAAATGTTTTCTCAGGCATAGACTTGAGGATGGAGGTGTTTGAGAGCAAGGGAGGTTTTGGTGGAGTACGACTGGTCACTGAAGGTGTGGATGGGTGTCTCTGTAAGTCCACTCCCAGCAGGGAAGGGGTTGACATGAGAGGCTGGGCAGAAAGTTGGCAGATGTGTGTTTAGTTATAGAGACACCATTTATCCAACTCTATCCTGTTAAACCTTTACCCTTTTAATGTTAGTTTTCACTTTTACCATGTGTTCATCCTCTTTGTTTGGATCAAAAGCGTTTGAAAGCAAGTATCATTCAGTAGTAGTGCCAACTAAGGAATACATCACTTCAATTAATAAATGATGATTGTTTTAAGGAAACATCTGTTTCTTAATTTTATTTTTGTCCTAGTGATCAAAAATTGCCAAAACTTTTATTATTACATACAGAGATATGCTTAGTTTTATTGCATTGTTTGTTTGCGATTGTATTAACCTCAATAGAAAATCCAAATAAACACTAACCTGGATCAAAACACTACTTCAGAAAGAACATGAAGCAGCCCTGCAGCCGTTTTTTGAGACTTTAAAGGAAGGTTACCTTAAAGCATACTGAGGAAAATCTATGAAACATGATTTCTTGTAGTTTCCAGCATTTTCAAAGTAAAATTCATTAATTACAAATTGTTTATGAAAAATTTCTTAATTCATATTGAGACTAGTCTCCATTTGCTATTAAACAATCATGTATGTAGTTAGTTAGAAACTTAGTGAGTGACTTAAAGCTCAAGGATATAGACTCACAGAAAATCCTGAGTTAGAAGGGACCCATGAGGATCATGGAGTCCAACTCATGACTCCACACAGGGCTACCTAAAAGTTAAGCCAATATGCAGCCCCTGAGCAGCAGGAGAATTACTGTCTGCAAGCAGATATGTAACATGTCTTGCAAAGTCCCTGAATCTTAGGTGGTGTTTTAGCTCTGGTTTGTTAAAAAAAAAAAAAATGGTTAGGAAGTAATACATATTTTATATTGATGAAAAACTTCTACATTTATCCATACTTAATAAAATAAATAATTATTTCTAAATGTTTTTAAAGACAGGCTTTGGAGAAAGCTCCAAATGGGTCTGGTGAGGTACTGTGAGCGTGGGAGAAAGGAGCAGGCTCAGACTCTACATTGTTGCCTTTGGTTACTATTGACATTCACTTTTCCTGTACTCTTTCCTCTTTCCAGTAAAAACATGAGTTAATTAGGAAGGGATCCGAAATCTTTTAAACATGCCATTTACAACTGATGGTACCATAGGCTATAAAGAGTTTGCAGCCAACTAATCCATTTTGGCATGGCCTAAATTCGTTGCTAAGCTGTCTGGCTGCTGTTTGCAAAGACATCAGCGAAGGCATTGACCTCGGTAATGTAACCTCGGTGAAAGGAAACCTGACACAGAGGATGGGTGAGGGCATTGCTGTGGCTACCAGGACTTCAACTTGAAGTTATAAGAGGAGCCAAGTGCCTCATCCTTTCTGACAGCAAGGGCAGGGTACCCTTAGTGCTTTCCAAACCAGGGAGATGCTGGTGTTTGGCTTGTGTTGACATGAGAAATCAGGCTAAAGCTACACTGCTTCTTGGGATCATTTGCACTGGGGGTGTCAGCAAGTGGTGTCTGGGCTGTCCCTCCTGAGCTGCTGTCGCTGCTGTCTCTTGTCATGCTCCCCGGAGTCGGCCCAACAGCCGTGTGCTCTGTGCCTGTGAAGCTGGTGCTGGAGTTTCACAACCCTCCTGTCACGAGCTCTTTGGGTGCAATTCCTCCTTTGCTGTAAGCAAGTGGTGAGACCACAGGGGAGGCTCAAGGGTTACACCTAGAATTGTAAATACAAATTAGTACACTATGCGATTGCGTTATGATCACATAATGTCAAAATGTGGGTTATGTAGCATTTAGCCTTGAAAAGGAGAAAGCCTGGTGAGCGGAGGGGAAGGCTGTGTCAGAGTGAAAGCTCTTTCACTTTTCCTGCCTATTAATTTACGTTCCTTCAAAGCATTGCTGTTTAGCAAAGTGCCTTCTGTGTTTCTGCCAAGCTGAAGTAGCCACTGGGAAAAAGTAAGTAGGCCAAGTCCTGCAGATATCTGGAGAGCTCAGCCGGGGTGGCTGGTGGTGATCCAAAAGAGTGGGGGGGATGAATTTGGCCTCATGCAGGCAGGACAACAGCACTGAGCAAAATAAACTCTTGGCATTAGGTTTTAATGCCAAGAGTCAGTTGCTGCAGGATAGTGCATATATAATAATTTTTGGAAATGGAATAGTTCATAGTTTTGCTTCGATGTGCAGAACCAGGGGTGTTCAGGTCTGCTGTCTGGGTCTCAGGCCGTGTCAGCCAGGGGCTACTTAAAGTTATGGACCACATCTGGCACAGCCTGGGACAGTGGTGTGTCACCATAGGGATTTCTGCAGTCGGAGCTCTCTCAGCTGTCCTTGTAGAAATGCTCTTTCTATTCCCAGTAGTCAATACTGCACAAACAAAGCAATGGTTTTTTTCATATTCACTACAAAATGAAAAGATATTTTCTGTACATAAGAAACCAAAGGGAAACACTCTGAAACGCTGGGGAGTTCCTCATTTCTGCTGTAGTTGATGGGTATTTCTATAAGATCTATGAACTATCAGCTACGAATTTTATTAAGCCATAAAATTTTCACTTTATTCTACATAAATAAGCCTTTTTTCTCCCTTTCTTTATTCAAACAAAATAAAATAAGCAGTATTCCAAGGTTTGTTTTTTTTTAAATTGCCTTATGTTTGGTGGAAATTGGAAAGTGTTGAACTTTCTCTGAAGTGATTCAGCATCGACTATTGAAGTTGATGGAGATTCAGCCATCCATGCAGCTTGGATCAGTTCGATAGAATTTAATATGATTCAGTGCAAAATATTCTTCAACCTGCATAGCCGAGTGAGATTACTGTGTTTTTTGTGCATGGTGCTACAGAAACTGTTGTTTTCACAGCCCTCCCTCAGCAGCATCAGAAGCTGTGGAGACCTGTTTTCACATTTACACCCTTGACTAGTTTCTGTTTGTCTAAAAAGAGAAAAAAGTTGTTTCTTTGCTGCCCTGTAACCAAGTAGGCAATGACTGCAAAGAAAGATGGTGAGCAATGGGGAAGGGCTGGGGGGGAGGGATGAAAGAAAGAGTGTTTTGGCTTCTGTGAAGCTTGCAGGGAAAAAAAAAAAATCTGCATTGTGGAAAAGGGAGATGCAATCCTGTTCCTTTTCCAGCACCTTACTCCAGGTTTAGCTGGTTTGTCCTCCAAGCCATCAGTCCCTTTTCTGATGCACGTGTTACTACCCTGATACAAATTTAGTCCAAAGCAAGTAAGAGCTACAGATTTTAATCCTCATGGAGTATTCACATGATAACTGGGCAAGCAAGTATTGCTTTAAATAGCTCCATCGCTGTTATTCCAGCGACAGGCAGTCCAACTCCATATGAGCAATCTGGGGAGAGATTTTTGGCTGCCAGGTATCTCGCTGACTGCCTTTGGGAGAGAGATGTGCTTACAGCATCTCCTTCCAAAATCAGTGCTGTGCCCTCCTGCACCAGGGGGACAGGGACTGCCCGGATTGGGGGGATGGCTAGGGGGGTTTCCCAGCTACCTCAGCCCATATTTTTAATTTTGTGGCCAGGCAGTTTGCAGGTTTGTTTTTTTTTTCTCCTTCTTTGAGCATTTTTCCCCAGGTGCCCGACACCATCTCACCGTGGCTACGGGAGGTGGCATCACCCCATGCAAAGACAGCCGTCGCTGGCACGTCCTGCGTCCGGTCCCTCTGGGACACTGCCAGCGGTGGCCCACCCACCCTGGGGACGTGACAATATGTAGGCTCCCGCAGGTCACTATTTTTACCCGGCGATGAGGTTGTTGGCTTGCCTCCTGCCTGTGCGTGGGTGCTGCAGGAGTCATCTGACCCCTGGGCACGCCGGTGACGGAGCGCTCCGTGCCGGCAACGCTGCCGCAGCTCCCGCTGCCCGGCCCAGCTCCTCGCCCCGGCCGGACACCCAGCAGCCCTGCTCCTGGTGGTATTGCCCTTCTCGGCAGGAATTAATGCAGGAATGCCAGAAGATACAGGTACTGTGTGATGACTCTCCGTCTCGGAGAGCCTAGACATGAAATGACTTGTTTTTCAGCTGGAGCCGCGGTAACTAAATCGCTGATACTGCCACGAGGATAATTATTCTGTGTTTATGTGGAAACGCAGCAGAGTGGAGGAAGGTGGTTAAATGTTTATTTTAAATTATGTCTCATATTCTTTTAATTATAAGAATGATAATTTAAAAATTATAACCGTACTGACGCTTAGCTGACAGCTCAATTTGAAAATTTTCCTCATTTTATTTGTTTACTTCAGACTTTATATTAGCTTGTAATGAAAAAAATCCTATTACTTTACAAAGATATATTGGAGCGCTGTTCTTATTTCTTTTCTCATTGTAATCTTGCTAAACCCATACAAAAATAGCCTTTATGTTGCTGCAGTAACCATGCCTAAAATTCAGCAGAGGCTTTTGCTAACTGCCTTTGGGTTTGGTAAATACTTTATTATAATGAGGAGGGCAGGAGGTTAGCTCGTGCTAGGCTTGTTTATGTGGCATGAATTTTGTGCTGAGCATATGGTGAGATTTGGAGCTCTTGTCTGTTGAGTGCTTGTGCTGTGCTGCATCTCTTGGGCACGGTTGTGTGCACGTTCTGCCGGGTAGCACCTCTCCTGCCTGATTCCATAAGCTCTGTAATTAGCAGTGAAAGCAAAGGTTGCTTCAGTTGTACTGTCTGCCTGCCGTCCTGTATCAGCTATAAGTTTCTGCTCTGATTATGATCCACAGGAAGTGCTGGAAAAAGCATGCAATCCTCTTTTGTGCCACTGTAAAAGCTGATATTTTGAAGTAGTAGACGCAGGTGTGGAGCTCAAAAAGAAGAGATTTTTGAACCATGTTATTTCGTATTTTTGGACTATGTGACTGAATTCATTTCAATAGAGACCTGTTGATGTAAAGACTTATTGCATTTTGTTGAATTGCCTGCCTTAATGGTACAGGAAGCAAAGAGAGAAGTAGTAATAGTGCTGTGCTGTAGGGGCCATAGCAGAGGTCTTGCTGAGAGCAGCGAGCATTTCTGGGCTGGACCTGCTCGGTGCAGAAAGTGGCTGAGCTCCTCTGCGCTGACCTGGGGACAGTTTGGCCTCTGTATGGCCAGCTGGGGGGCTCGAGGGACGTTTGAAGCAAAACTTCTTTAGCTTTCCCTTTATTCTTGTGATGTTCTGCTTTGTTGTGAGCTGTACGGAAGGAAAAGGCGTTGCATTATAAAAATGAGGTGTGGTAAAGCACACAAAACACGTTTGATATGACTTTTAACACAAGCTGCTAATTGAGAGATATAGTAAAACAGCTTAGCCTTAGATATTTAACGTACTTATGGGTTTGGTTTCTGTCCATTTGGGCACATGTGCTTCCTCCTGCCCTGGTGCCAGGACCAGCAGAGTTCACAGCCGAGCAGGGCTGGGGCCTGGGAATTGCTCTTCCCTGCTGCCCAGCGCGGTGGGAAGGATGGATGGGGAAACCTTGGGGAGTGTCCATTTCACCATCGCCCTTATTCTCATCCTTTCTGTGGAAAGGGCCATTGAGTTCTCAGGCTCCCTAATGAATCACAAGTTCTTGGGGGGAAATAAGCCACCACCAGCTCCCTGATCTAAAGTAAATTTATAGCTCACACCCATGCAGTTCTCTGAACACTGCCTGTATCGCTTATTACTGTGTTGTATTATCCTTCCCCCGACACAGGCACTCAAGTACTCCCAGTCACTGTATTTTACAGGGACGCAAGGCAGGGAGGGAGCAGGGGTCAGCTTTAGGCACTTAAAAACCAGGAATAATGCTTCACGGGGATATTTAGAGGCACTTAAATACTTGTTTTCTTTGCTCGCATCTGGGTGATTTTTAAATCCAACCCTGAGTGTTTTGACTGAGGCGACACAAGAAAGGTTTGGCAAAAAAGCAGCTTGAACTCCAATCTCCTATTCCAGTCGGGTGCTGCTGCTCTCATCTGCTTCTCCTTTAATCCTTCTCAGAGAAGATTGCAAATTTAATTCCCCTTGGGGCTGCTATGAACCACACCCTCCCCAAATCACTTGATGCAGCATTTCAGCAATCAATACTTCTGTTCTGTTTATCAAATACTGAGTGAGCAAATGGCATTTGGGTCTCATATTTGGTCATTTTGATTTTCTGTCACCACCTTTAGCTATAATGAAAGGTTTTAGTGTCAACACAGAGGTAATTTCCTGCTAATACCTTCATGCAGAAAAATATCTGCTACCAGAGCTGTGGTTTTTTGGTTCAGAATTGGAATGTGGCCTACGTCTTTGTTGAAGAAAATGAATGTTTTTATGAACTAAACTGCTGATATTTGTAGTTTTCAAATATTACTATCTTTTCACTCAATTTTCCCATCTCATGAAGTGAATGTAATGAGTTATGAAGAAGGGATGTTCCTTGTGAATTTATTTAGGAGCCAGTATTGCTGATAGCTGCTAAAGAAAACTGATGTAGCTTTTCTTCTGGTGGAGGGTTGCTCTTGGAGGCAAATGACATTATATTGTCTGAGCTTTAAATGAAAGACTTGCACCCAACCTCAAGAACAGGATGAAAATACCCAAAACCACAAAAAGAATAGGGGAGGTGACACATACACACACCCCAGCCCCATTTAGTTTTCCTTTTACTGTTGTCTTTAGGCTGTGGTTCTAACTTATCCATCCAGGAACCTTAGTGAGAAATTAGCACTTTCCCTGATTGAGATGTAATTTTGGGGATTATAAAAACTTGTTCTTCAGAGATAAAATATTAATTCACATAAATGTTGTCTATCCATTCAAATTGCACCTTAGTTTAGTTCACGGCACTCTTTACAATGTCTGTATGAAATTATCACAGAACAGAAAGCACCTGTCAAACCTCAAGTTTGTCTTTGGGGCTCCCCACATAAGAAGAACATGACCCTGCTTGAGTGGGTCCAGAGGAGAGCCACAAAGATGATCAGAGGATCATCTTGGAGCAGCTCCATATGAGGACAAGCTGAGAGAGTTGTGATTGTGTAGCCTGTAGAAGAGAAGGCTCCGGGCAGGACTTTTAATAGCCTTCCAGTACCTAAAGGGGGCTTCAGGAGACACTTTTGATCAGGGATTGTAGTGATAGGGTGAGGAGTAAAAGTTTTAAACTGAAAGAGGAGAAATTTAGGTTAGATATTATGAAGATATTCTTTACAATGAGGGTGGTGAGATACTGGAACAGGTTGGCCAGAGAAATTGTGGATGCTCCATCCCTGGAAGTCTTTGAGGCCAGGCTGGATGGGGCTTTGAGCAACCTGCACTAGTGGGAGGTGTCTCTGCCCATGGCAGGGGGGTTGGAACTATGTGATCTTTCAGGTCCCTTACAACCCAAATGATTATATAATTTCAGTATTAAATTGTGTCATTTGGCCCTTTGTCATTTCAGATTTCTGTAATCACAACGAATGGGAATTTTTCAGAACAGGGTTAAAATATGTGGACTAAATGGGATATGTGGCCTTATTTCTGTCCGTATATTGAAGAAAGCAGATGGAAGTCTTTATTATTAAAATTAATATTTGAGGCTTGATCCAAAATTGAATGTATATTCTTAAACCTGATGCTTCCTAACTTTTCAGTACTTGATTTCTAAGTTTGGACTGGAAGTGCACCAAACTGGAAAAAGCATTAGGACTTTGTCGAACTCTGCAGTTTCTGGCCATGTGTTTTTTCATCAAGTTTGTAATCTACCGTGAAGATTTCTCTCATTTGGCTGTCAGAGATAACCTCATAGCAAAGGGGTTTGTCATCTTCCGTGTGGACCGGTCCTAGACACGATCTTTTGCCAAAGGGTTTGATTTTCCTTTAGCAGTTTGCTCAGAGCAGAAAGAAGGTGACATTTTCCATCCCAGGCTGTGGAGCAGAGCATGACCAAGGACTGGAGAATCTTCTCCCTTCTGCCACCACCATCAGCTTGTCTTGTGCTGTTTCCAAAACACTCCTTTCTCAGCTAAATCTCGTCCCCATCCCTGGCACCTCATACCAGTCCCCACTGCTTAAATCCTACTTAGTCTAGCAATGCTGAAGGAGCCATGCTTATTCAAAGGTATTTTTTTTGGAACACGTATAGTGGATTTTAATGGATGTAGTGTATCTGTAGAGCATCCATCTCTGTCAGGTTTCAGCCTTTACTCCAGGTACTTCAAAAAACAAAGTCCTAGGCTTACTTTTTAACATTAAAAAACAATATATTGTATCCTGTCCTTTTTTTCACCTTTTTAAAAAGCTTAAACTGTCTGAAATTTTCCCTGAAGAAATGATCTTGAGAACACCAAATGTGATGTTTCTGTAAACAGTTGAAGTTTGGCAGAGTTATAAGTACACCAAAAACATCACTTTGCAGTTGCCATAAAGTGTATAATGTAGCTTTAATAATGAGTGATACCACTGTCTCCTCTTCCCCATGATACTTATGGCAAGTCCGTAATTTTTGAGCCAACGGTATAGAAGTACATCTGAGGAATGCATCTTATTTGACATCTTTTAAACAAACTATTGCTAATTCGATAAGCCCTACTTTATCCAGAACTGCAGAAGTATGTACTGTGTAGCCTGTTGGAAAGAGAGAGGAGTCATCTTGACACCAGAAATATGTGAGCACTGGACATTTGGCAAGTTTATTGGCAGTGATGTCTCCAGTAGATAGGTCTTGTACACCAAAGAAGTGCTGTGGAAAGTGTTTGCTAATTCACTTCTTGCCAGTTTTTATCCTTGTCAAAAAGTAAGCGCAGTCAGATCTTTTTAAGGTTTTAAAGATTGGTGGAGTTACCTCTGCTAAAGCAGGATGCAGTCTGGGAGAAAGGGAAATTGGGAGAATCAGGTATTCATTTGCATTTCCATTCAGAAAAAGTCATTTAAAGTTAAGAAGAAAATTTCTAGTTTAATTAAATTGTACAAATTGGGCTATAAGCATTTAATTTTTAATGAGCTCTTTGGTTAGTTATGATCCACTGAGTAATTTCAGATCATTGCATTCATCAGTAATTCACTGTTTCACTCATCAAATATGTTGATTGTATCTTTTGTTGCTTCAAAGACTGATTTTGATACATAAAAGTAGAATGCTGAAAATTACCATATAAATCTATTTCCTTTAATATGATTTGAAACATGTTAGAATCCTGACTAATATAATTAGTTTCTCAAAATTGTGTCAGCCGTTGCAATTTCAACATAAATCACTTTAAAATATACTTTAAAATATTGAAACTTAAACTAATATAACATTAATTACATCATTTTGTTGTGCTAGATGGAAAAATAAGTATTTACAACTGTCTTCAGAAGCATAGTTTTATAATGAGTCCAAAGGCACTGTTTTCCCACTGGGGTCTTGTTGACATACTTAGTAGCTTAGCTCTGTACTGAGAGAAAAACAAAATAATTATTCAGCTGTCTGCTATGCATATGATTTGTGTTACCTGAAGATTAATGGCAGAATTCCAACAGAATTACTCCATCTTTTCCTTTAAAATTTATTGTATAATTGTCTTGTTTTTTTTTTTAAATTCTGAACCTTGATCCAGAGACGTGAAGAGAAGCAAGTATTTGATGTCCTCCTGCCTTTTAACTCTGGACGCTAAGCACCACATTCATGGTAGAAAAGCAAAACATTTTCTGCCACTTTGCAAAAATTAGCAGTTTACAACAATTTTCCCAATTCAACAAACCAAAGTTGGAACAATTTGCAGTTTTCTGCTGCTTTGCAGTGAAGTTTATCAATGAACTCCCAGCTGCAAGAAAACAAACAGAAAAATGACATTTTTCTCTGGAAATGTGACAATATTTTTACTTTAGGGAGAGGGGGTATGTTTGGTGTGGAGGGCTCCCTTGAGGGTCTCCGGGGGTACACCTGGGTCCCTCCAGCACCCTGCCTGTGGGGTGAGGTTGCAACTGTCTGGCCAGGCACTGGTGCCTCTGGACAGATGCTGTTCAGAAAGCCTTAGCCATGGGAAGAGTAGAGCGTGGAAAAAAAAAAGAAGGCAAATGTTTAATCTTGCCAATCAGAATTTTATATTTCAAATGTAACTTCATAGGCCAAAATTTCCTGGGTGTGGCCAGCTCTTTCTAAGTCAAGTCTTAAATGCTACAAATTTGATGCTTGATAATTCTGGAGGGAGCAAACTTTATAAACTTTTAGTAGCTACTCTTCGAAGTAGTTCAGGAAAAATACTCTATTTTGGTTTCTTACAGAGCTGATTCTTTATCAGGGTGGGTAGTTTGTTTTGGGCAGGTTACAGTAAAGAGAAATTCTCATGTCAAAAGTTAAGTATTGCAAAGTTCAGAGTTTCCTCTGTTTTCTTTTGAGGAATAAAAAAACCACCCTTCCAACAATAAGCCAGACCCGTGAACTTTGTGTGCTGTTTGCTCTGTGTAAATTTGAGCATCTGCCTTTCTACAAACATCTAATTGCCTGTCTTGCTGTGTTGTTTTTATTAGAGATGTATTTAATTATAACCAGGGCTTCAGTAATAGCTCCAAAGCTCACATTGCCTTGAGCAGGACTTTTTTGACAATCCCAGAATGCATCATTTCAGGAGACAAGGGAGAATGCTAATGGGTGGCGAATAATGCTTCAGCCAGTTCAATGCAATGTGTCTTCCTTGGGGTTGGGGGGGGGACATCCATGGCTTTACTACAGGAGTAGAAAGTGCTAGTTTGGGCAAAACTTATAGAAACTCTTCTTGAAGAGTGGGTAGGAGGCTCAGTATCTGTCATGGTTTTGGCTGGATTGACCGATCAGAATGACAGATGGCCACTCCCTCCCCCCTCTGAAAAAAAGAGAGATTTTTGAGTTTAGAAAAAAACTAAAATAATGAAAATATTAATAAATAATAAACAATAAGAACATTAAAAAAAGTGGGTGGGGAAAGTATGCAGTATATACAAACCCGACAAAACTGTATCAAGCTCACAGCATGATCATCATGTCATCAGCAGGGAACAGGGAAAAGTCCCAGACTGGACTCGGTGATGGTCAGGAGCTGAATTCTGGATCTGGAGTCAGGAACTCTCGGATTGGGATCAAAGGCAGATGAACAGACAGGGTCCTCCTTGGACGTTGGCCATCAAAGAAAGAGAGCTGACCCTTTGATCCCTCAGCTTTTTTACTGAGTGTGATGCAGGTGGGATGGAATACCCTGTTGGTCAGTTTTGGGTCACCTGTCCTGTCTGCTCCTTCCTACAGGTGACCCCTCTACATTTTTCTTCTTCCAACTCGCCAATGGGGCAAATAACTAAGTTACCTGACCTTGGTTGTTATAGCAATAAGTATAAGCAAGGGCCTCTCTGTGTACCATTCCTTGGTATAATCAATATTATCGCTATGAGAGTGAATAGTTTCTGAACAATATGCTGTTAATTTCAGAGTTGAATTTAGTTAGAAGAGACCCAGCTTAAAAAGTAAAATTACAAACAGAAATTGGTTCTGTTTTGCCTCAAACTAGGACAGCATCTCATTGAAATACTCTTTAAAGTAGGTGGATGTGGAAGGCCTTCTAGGTATCCAGCTGCGGGGATGAAGGTGAGAATAGAAGAGAAAGAGCAGTAAGATTGGATATTGAGAGCTGGATGATGCTCACTTATTGATTTTGGTGTTGTCTGATATCGTATGTGTTCAGAGTGACAGTACCATCACTGCCTCTCTATGTTATCCCTACCTATAGCAGAAGTATAAATATTACTGTATTTCTGTTGTTGTGTAGTTTTGGTGACCAGTCTGAGTTTAATCCACCTTCTTACAAATTTACCAATCATTTCACAGCAGTGTCATATGAAAAATTACTTCCTATTTTGGTTTTTAGGTTTGGTTTTGTTTTTTTTAACATTGATGAAAGAGAAGGGTTTAGGGTTACAGTGATGTTAGCAGTGATGTTATTCCATGACTAAAACCTGAAGGGAAACACATCTGATTCCCATTCATGCTTAGTGTATTGGCCTGTGTGAGGTTGGTCCATCTTGACTGGTTGGTTGGTAAGTTTATTTTGAAGCTAAACTTTTAAAAAAAAAAATAAAAATCAATCACTTTGAAATAAGCAATCCAACCTTAGAATAAGGATGCCACATTATAGAAGAATGTCATTAAATATGTAATTTACTTAAAATGCTTGATATGTTTTCCTGTTACACATAGTACACACATAGTAGTTCTTCACATAGGAAAAAATCCAAGTCTATTGAGTTATAGTACAGCCCCTTTATAATTGAATTGATGTTTGCTCTCTAGACTTCCAAGTACACTGCAATAAAAATTGATACGAGTACTGCAGCAGATCGTAAGGATAAGGTCATATTTCACCTGTTCCATGTAACACATTGGGATGCCAGTTTATACTGTTATCAACAGCCCAATAAATGCAGTTTCTAATTTATATCACAAGATGGCAGCAAATTTTTAATTCACTTAATATCTTGCTAACCTAGATAAAGCTAATCCCTTGAAATCATGGTTTTCTTACAAAATGACAGCAACCTCTGTTTAATGATGAAATATACGTGGTGTTTACAGAGACGTCAATATTTCAGAAGTACAAACTCAAAATATCTACAGAAGTGTATTTCTATCTTAAAATCGGTTAAAAAGGCAATTACCTTGAACTTTAAATATCAGTAGCTCCCAGTGTAATAGTGACTAAATCCCATTAAAGACATTTTGGATAAAAGCAATAGCTTTTATCTATAGTCTTTGGCTTCTCAAAGAGAAAATGTAACAAAGCATTTTCTTAAAATTCAGATGGAGGCTCTCAAGACTTGTTCAAGGGTATTCTTTCCTCTACAAGCGTTTCTTATTTATATTTGAAATGTTTGTAGGTGTGAACTTTGGAAGTTCTGAAGTGAGAAACTTGGCTCAGCTCATTCACAAATGTTTTCTCCTATGCTGGACAATACCAAAACTTAAAATTCTTTTATCTGCTTGACCTGTTTTTTCCCACATGTTAATTGTCATTATTTGTAGGTCTTACAGAAAATGCCTCTGATGGCCTTTAAAATACTCTCTCTTTTGTTTTCCCTTGCAGTTTCACAACCACAGGCTGTACATAGCCAACTGGAGAAGCCATCAAGTACTGCAATTCTCTGCAATAACTGTGGAAACCCATGCAAAGGAGAAGTTTTGAGAGTTCAGAACAAATATTTCCATATTAAGTGCTTTGTTTGCAAAGGTAAGTGTTGTGAGTAGGGCGTTAGCACTGTGTGTGTGTGTGTGTTCATGGTGCTGGAAACTTCACAAACATATTTTACAATGCAGTCCATGACTGAAAGGATTTACAGTAAACTCTGTGACTGTTACTGTAAGACTGTAAACTTCCCAAATACTGAAAGTGGAATATGATATAAATGGATGTAAACCCATGAAGTTTATTACAGAGTTGGGACCTCATGACGAAGAGGTGGAGAAAACTGTTAGTGAAACACAGTGCAGGGTGAGGAGAAAATTAACATTTACAAAGAAACTCGGAGGTTATCTCTCTTCTAGCTTTCTCATTGGTGCCATGGGGTGGACCATGGCCACGTCTGTCCAATTCTTTTGTGTTGGACTGTGATGTTTGAACCCCAGTGTGACTTGTGTTCTTCCATATTTGGGGTGAACTACTTGGTTTACTTTGTACATTAACTTGTACGTACACATATGTACATACATCTTTCAAACTCTTTTAAAGCCACCTGTTCTTATGGCAAATTTTATTATCAAACTACTTTTTCAGACCTAATTTGGGAAGAGAGCAGCTAATTTGTTATTCAGGAGTCTTCTCTCCTGCATGAAGTCTCAGTAACTTACTGATATGTGCTCCATATAATTATCCTGATTAAATCCAAGCTCCCTTTTATACCGGACACCTATGAGAAAACATTGAAAAGCCCCACGGGAAGGAATCAGACACAATTATACGTTATGTTTTCATTTCATAGAGCATCTCCTTTCAGAATTTGCCAGAATTTCTCACCTGCAAATACAGCAAGCAAATTCTGAAACTATTCACTAATCCCAAATTTAGACAGTGCAGAGGGGTTTTTCCCACCCCCATGCAGATGATGATGAATATACCGTAGACGCTGCATTAACCCTACCTGTCTGTAAGAGATAAGGAGTTTGTTCACTTCAGGCAGATCTTGGATAAAAGGAGGAAAAAAAAAATCACTAAGGAGGAAGAAGCAGGGTGGCATCTGTCAGGCACCCCTCCAACTCATGCTGGCACAGGAGGTGGTGTCAGAGACGCGTGGTTAAACTGCTTCTTGGTGTCAGGGCTTTTGGAGCTATATTCCCCTTTACTAATCATTTTGCGAAGTGCTAAGTTTGCACACATGGGTGGGGTTTTTTTTATCCCCTCATTATTTAAATGCCATAATTCCTTTTATCACTTTTCAAGGGTTTCCATCAATTTTCTGGCATCCTTCTGGTATCTGTTTTTGTTTTGTTTCTGGGTTTTATTTGTTGCTTAAGAAGCATAAGTTGCTATCTAGTGTGGGTTTACCATGCTGTTAACGTGAGAAAAGCTGAAGAACAGAACAGGACACTGAACATACATTTCACTAGCTAACATAAAGGTGAAAAAATTGGGTTAGGCAAACGGGATTTGGGTTTTTAATCATGTGCTCAAATCAAGGGATGAAAAAAAATATAGTTAATTTTAGAATTTAGCAAAAAAATGGTACTCTGTTCTCTTGGCCCAGTTACCTTCTTTCAGTCTGGGAAAAGAGGTTCATGCCACAACCCCTCTTCTGAATCTTTCTTGTCATGCTGATGGGCTGTTGTGCATGGGCAAGGTGACAATCCTGGGAATGTATTTACTTTAGAGTTGGCTCCTCCCTGTGGTGCATTTATTTTGATGGTACTCAGCGATGCAGTTTGCCCCCTCTCACCTCATCCACCAAAGGTAGATGGTGGCTTGAAAGGGGCTTTGTGTCCAGTGTCCAACGTGGCCACAGGGCAGTCCCAGGAACAGATAATCCCACGTGTGGGGTGACTGTATCGCCCTGCTAAGATCCCTGCTGCCTATATGCTTAGTTTGACTGCCTCTGTATTAAACCATCTCATAGCCTCCATTAGAAAACCTTGGATACTTGTAAAACCACAGAAAATTATGTTCCTTCTCACAGTATTTAGATATGTATAACGAAGGAGATCGCAAACTGACAAAGAGCCCATAAGAGCCCAAATCACTCTCTCTTGAGAGGGTGTCTAGAGGTATTTGAGATCTGTGTGACTTCATTTGATTAGTGACAAATGATACTACAGTGCAAGATGTCAAACTTATCTTTTTGACTATGTGTGATATGTGAAACCCTTTATTTGATAGTTGGATAGTTGGATAAATTATAAGGTTTTGGGATGCATAAACATTGAATTGCTTCATTTTATTTTTTTAAGGTGTAAAGGTAGTTTTCTATATTGCCTTACTGCTGTCTGATTATTCCTATGAGGACTGTGAGTTTCAGAATGGTAGATGCCTTTTGTATTTCAGTTAAACTATTTAACTGTGCAAACCCAAGGAATGCCAGCATAGAGCCCCTCATTCCCACCCAGTTCTTCCTGAATTCCCCAGGTACTGCTTCTAAAGAAAACTAAGTTTTAAAAATCAAGTAATCAAGTGCTGACTGATTCTTGTTCTTATTCAAGATAGTGAGATTTACATCCAGATTAAAAAGGTTTATAGCAATACTGTGAACATCTGCTGGTTTTACTCGGTATCAAAGTTCAATAGGATTTACAGAGGTATATAAGTATTATAGAGTCGTCTATGTTGGAAGGGACCTTTTAAGATCACCTAGTCCAACCATCATAAATAAGGTTTATAGTTATATCTATTTGTATATGTTATTTCTTGTTAAGGTGCACATCTAATCTGCTAGTAAAAGGCTGTAGAGAACATGCCATCTGGTCTCACTTCAAATTTTTACTCAGTCTTTAAAATATCTCCTATTTTAATTATCTTTAATGAAAATGCAGTTATAGTAGAAGAAATATAACCGAAACATTTTTTTGTTATGCTTCCAGGGCCTTGATTCCCATGTTTGTGAATTTTCTTATTATTTCTTACTGCTGGGCCAAGAAAAATGACAAAAGGTGATGAAATATGGTTTTAAAATATTGATGACTCAGACTATCAAAACAAACTGTGTTGTCTAGTTCATTCTGAGGGTGTCTGTCAGGTCAGGTCTTCTTCTCATAGAGGGTATGGTATTAAGCAAAATCTCACTTGGAGCTTGATTACAACAGTGTAATTTAATGAGGCAGTTCAGACACAGACTAACAGAATTGTAGGTAGGAGAGGTGTAGGTGCTGCAATTATATTATTCTGGATAGCATCTTTGGTCTTTCATAAATATAGAAATTACCTCGTTTTAGCAGCATTTGTCTCATATGTCTTTCTATGATGTGATAGCATCCCAACGTTTCCAAAGTAGCAATAACCTATGTCAAATGCAATATTTAGGAAATATTTGAAGTGTGAATCAAACCCCAGTGTTTCTAGGTAGTTTGAATAGTTTGATTACTATAGTTCTACATAAAATCAGAAACTGCACTGTTATTTTATATAGTCACTCTAGCAGACCAAATAATGGACAATCCATACTATGTTTGCAAATCTATTTGCGTGCAAAAAGCCTGCAGCCTCCATCCTAGTCAAATGGGAAAAATCCATGCAGCCCTGCAAAAAGCTTTTCTTTCTGCAAGATTACTTATATGTGAGAAGAACCATAATTTGATGAAGTAAGCTTGCACTCTGAGCTGCAGATGTAAAAACATGACCATTGTCCTATAGCATCTACACTACGTGTCTGTCTTGTTTTACACCTAATCAAAATTCCCTGGATCCCTGTCTTGCAGTCTTTCATGGCAGCTCTGCTAGAAGTTTATACTTTTCTCACCATTAATTTTCATCTGTTTGTTTAATTAACCTGTTAGAACATACCATGTCTTCAGCTGGAGCTGGGTATGTGGGTCAGTGTTTCTGATTCTTGTGGAACTCCATTTTTCTGGCAGTTGTGAAAATGCTCTGGGCTGGAGGTATCACTGTACAACGTTTTTTCAGTAGAACGTACAACACAACCCAGAGTTACATCATGTAGAGTTACAAGCCATGTTAACAGGAAGGGCTAACACAGAATATTCAGTAAAAAGGCTAAAAACACCGAGTAACTTGGTAATAGGAGTGATTTGTTTGTTAGATCAAGTGTGCCTGCTAGGATATAAATATGTCAAAAGCCATGCTGTGTAATCTGAGGGGCTCGCCTTTGCACATAACTACAGGGTTTCACATTTCAAAATGGGAGTCATTTATGGGAAGCTCACTAGTAAAATTTCAGAGTCCCAATTTTTGGCCAAGTAGTAGTGGTTGATGGCCTGTGTGGCATCTTAGGCACTGGGGATGTGTTCATCAGGTGCTCTCAGCAACATGCCCATCGCTTCCCAAGTACTTTAGGAGTTTCAAGTCCCAAATCTTATTAACTCAGTATAATTCCATGCAATACTCTTGTGTAGAGTCTGGACAGGGTGGTGGGCTTGGGGCTGACTTACCAATCTTGCGTTAACTTAATATTTTATTTCATTGAAATAATGATTAAAAATTACAATTATAGTCACTTTTGCTTGTGTGAAAGGAATTTACTGCAGTTGTTCTATGCAATTGTTCTATGTTGCACTTTTGAAATTTTTAAACTTGAAAAATCATTAATCACTGACTTTCTAAGAGCAACTCGATAATTTGTGAAAAAAAATTAATCAGTGAACTTTCCCAATCATGAAGTAATTGTTAGCTTTTCTGATGTTTTGATCACATCCTTGTTAGTTGCAACCTTTCTTTGGATTAATGAAGAACTTTCTGCAAGCCTTCTTTGTGTTTGCATACCAATCATATCAGCACTTAGTGAAAGCTTTATTTCAAGGCATATATTTCATCCAGAGCATTGAATTTTTTTAAGAGTATCTTTCAAGTATTTACATGATCCTAGTTAAGTGTGGAAAAGGGACAGGGAAGGGATCACACTTAAGAAATTGGTAAAGAAATATCTTAACGTTGCAATAAAGAATATCTATCTATCCATCCATCCATACATACACAACAGGGTGCCCAGCTTCTGTTATTTCTGCTTTCCAACTTGATTTATCTTATTGAAAGACATAAAGTTTCTGGGGCTTTAGGTTTTGGGGCATAGTAAAGCTATACATGCTTACTCTATTCTTTATAGGCAAGGTATTACATAATACACCTGTTTTACCTTTTTACTCATAGGCAAATAGTTTTCTTTAGTCTTTTCATTGCCTTGTTTTTCTCCTTATTTCTATCCTTCTAAAGGCTGGTAAGTAGTGCTAGAAAGTTCAGTGCTTGTTAAAAATGTGGGTAGGATTTTCAAAGAAGTAATTGCTGAAACTTCTGGAGGATTATCTAAACTACAGATACAGCCACATGCAGAAAAGGGTTGCGTTGGTTTCACATGGGGACATAGCAGGGATACAGCCAGCATGATGGAGTAGCTACTGGCCATTTCAAGGTGATGTGAAGCCTGCTTGGAGAGCCAGAGAGTTGGTGCATAAAATTAATCACTGTGCTACTGTGGTGTTATTCCACCTCCTTCTTTCTGCAACTCATTAACGCAAGACCATCTGTGCATAGTCAGAGCAAACACTTAATTTGCAAACCTGTAACTGGCGCCTCAAACACCATTATGAAAAATCAGAAAATATTTAATGTTGTTGCTTTACATGTTTAAAAAAAAAAAGGAAACTGTTTTAATTAGTCTGGCAAATGACAACAGTATTTTATCATAAACACTTAAGATGTTATTAGGTTTAAAATGGATTAAAGCACATTACTCTGTTTCTTAGATCTCTTTAGCATGCTTGCAAATTTTAAATAACCAGATTGATTCCTTAAGACAGTAAATCAACATAAACCAGACAACTTTTTCAGTTTTCCTGGGGTTTGTTTCGGTGGTTTGGAACGGCCACATACATAGTACTGTGGGAATCTCTCTCACCCTTAACCCTAGAGGAGGGCTTTTATAGGGCAGTAAGACTGTCTTTAAGCTACTGGTTAATTCTGCTTTCCAGAGGAGAAACAGAAAATGGAAATGCACTTCTAATGCAGAAATTGCTAGATGTGTATTTGCCATAAATTTATAGGAGTCAAGTTACATAGTGAACAGGAAACTCCTGAAACTCTCCATTCTAATTACTACACCTGAGTTGTTAAAGTTTTGTCAGTCTCATAACAACATTGTGAATATCTAAGGGGTTTCTTGCACTGAAGTGTGTACTCCACTAATTACTCTATGGGTATCATGACCAGTGTAGCTGAGAGCTTGTGTAGATGGTCTGTATGTTATATCTTTTATATCTTTATCAGTGCTACACATGCATGGTGAAGTGTTATAAGATGGATGAGATACAGCTCATGCTTCTCTGTATCTTACTCACTGCAGAAAGTTGGTCTGTTTTTTCTTTGGCAGAACTGCCTGCCTTCCTGCAGTTCTTGAGCCAGTAGGTCTGCCCTGGGCTTTCCTGGTGCTGCATACTCCTATTTTTGTTTACCTGGACTGTAACAAAATGAGGTAAGATTCCAGATTATACCTGGTATTTCAGATATAGCTAAAATGCCAGCAGTGACTGACAGGCTTGTGTTTCATGGGCATCTGCTTGGAAAGACTAAAATATAATCATGCCTGCCTAGGAAGGGTGACTGTATTATATATCATCACAAGGTTCCTTCTGTCTTGCTGCTGCCTTACCTATAGACAGAAGTTTCAGGTGTGAGATGTCCAAGAGGGTGAGTGAGATGATACACGTGGTGACTTTGCATGGTCGGCAAACTCAGCCTGGGGAAAACTTCCCCGAAACCTTTGTGAAATGCTTACCTGGACTCATCTGCACCAGAGCACACACAGAAAGAATATCACAGTAACTGTTATCTTCTGGAAATAGGCTTGGACTGCTTCAAATTGATTGCAGATCAGTTTGAAGTTCAGTCAGAGCTGTAGTGGTGGAAGTTTGCCAGATGGCTGCTATTGCTTCTTGCAGGTGTTGTGACCAGGAGAGATGTTCCATATATAATCATGGGCTTTTGGAGAATGGGCTCCCAGATTGCATTAACAGTGTATGAAGACATGCAGTTTAGCTGCCAAAAGGGAATTTTGTCAACAACATACTAGGTGTCATTCTTGGGATTTTAGTCAGCCATGAGCATC
The DNA here is from genome assembly GCA_004320125.1 of Scolopax mira. Taxonomy (NCBI): domain Eukaryota; kingdom Metazoa; phylum Chordata; class Aves; order Charadriiformes; family Scolopacidae; genus Scolopax; species Scolopax mira. Next base: position 342,098 of record BJBW01002020.1, read on the forward strand.
CATCTCGAGATAGAGGAAAATACTAGAAATGAACATGAAGTCACAGTGCTGAGGAAAAAAACATTATTTTTTTTTTAAGCTCTGAACAAGCAAAGACATTTTTCTTGTTTTCTCCATAACAACGTTATGAGTGGGTCTTCGTTCCTTCTTTTATTTTCAGGGTCTGCCTCTCTCTCCTATTTTAGATTCGCGCCTGGTTGCTTACCTCAGGCAACAAATGGGAGGAAAAAAATAGACTTCATACATACAGTTGCAGGTTAAGCGAAACGCTTGATTATCTCTCAGGCTGAAAGCAAACCACCAGTGTTTGGATGACAAGAAGACCAGTGCATTTTGCTGCTACAGTCTGCTGTAGCATACAGCAGCACAGCAATGGCAGCATCTTCAGAGCCTCTCAGGATGCAGCTGATTTTCAGGCCCAGCACAGAGCCAGAAAATGAATCTGCTTTCAGTAGGCTCATTTGCCAGCAAGGAAAACAGAGATGCATTTTATATTCATACACTGCAAATGGAATGTTGATGGCATACAATAGCAGGCTAGCAATGTGCTTAAAGTGTATTAATTAATTGCTATTGCTGCTATTTATTTTGATAGGCTGAAGGCAATAAAAAACTATGGAGTTAGATTGACTGTGAAATCACACAGTGTAAATGACAGTGCTCCAGCTGCAGTTACAGACACTGGGCTGGAGGAAACAGTAGCCTGTTTCTAAGCAAGTGGAGAAACCCCTCAGATCTATATGAGGTGTTTTGGTGTCGGGTAAATGCAAACCATCTTAATGAGTGGAATTACCGAGTTGTCAGAGGAGCTGTCCTGAAGTACCCTCTCAGAAATGATATAGACATTTTCCACCTCAAGTCCCACAGCATGGCCAGGTATCGGCTTGCTGCCAAATACCATAATCACAGACAAACACCTGTTCACTAATTAAAAATTACTGCTAAAGCTCATAACTGTTCTGTAAGGGGCACCTGTCTTGGTGTGCAGGGTAATACCAAGACCAGCAGCTGAGTTACTTGGTGTTAGTCTCTTCATTACCACAAGTGCTACATTTGCAGTGCTTTTCTTGTTTCACTAAGATGAGCATCAGTAATGGTTGGAAACTGTTTCTAGGTTTTAAAATAACCCTACCTCCAGATTTTCATTTTGGATAACAAGTGTTGGGTAGGAGTGGATCTGTGATATAAACCTGATTTCCTATCCTAGGAGAGTAAGATACAGTAGTTGCCTGCAAACATGCTCCCTAGGCTTCCTCCAGCTTTCCTTTCTGTCTCCATATATGTGTGGGAGCATCTCGGCTGGGCAGTTTCTCTGTCCATGTAAGGAGAAGGCAAAGGGTGCAGCATCTCACCCAAGGGATGGCCAATGTGTCTGTTTTCAGAGCTACTCTTCTCAGCTTTAAATTGGAACTATTTTAATATCCAGGTCAGTATTCAACCAAAATCCCTGTGTTCTCCTGTGTTCAGCTGGGAGTTGAGTTAAATCATATCAGATGGTTTAAAGGGTGCAGGAAAGTTCTCAACTTGAGTTGTGGCTGGTGGAACATAGCTGCTGGTGGAGTGGTGTGTGAAGAGCAGAACATGGCTTGTGGGAAAGCTGTGACTTCATGCAACTTCCAGAGTCAGTGGGTAAGAGGGAGAGTATAACTACTTCCTTCATGCTTCAGATTCACTTACAAGCGAGACTGTTCTTCGTTCATGAATAAATACAAAGACTTTGCAGAGGGTAGCACCTCTGTGAACTGTCATGTACATGGTCTCTGTTATGGGCACATGCCCATAACAATATGGAAAGAAAGGGCCAAAGTCCCACCCTGCTCAGTTTTCTGTGCCAAAAATCTCTAATCAGTTTGAACGGAACTCTAGAAGAACTAATAACCATTGACAAAAATTGAGATTAAGAGGCTCAAGGTAGCATCAAGGTTTGATACAAGTGGTTTTTGAAACCTCTTGGAATGCTAAAACACTGAAAAAGTGGTATTACTGATAGAGATTAAAAACTGGAGTGTTGGCTATGCCTGTTTGATATGTTTTCATCCCAGTTTTTTTTCTCTGAAATATTTTAGAACGTACCTAATGTTTTTGTATAAAAAGCCCATTTACACTTAAAACCTGTAATGGAAAAAATATTTTTCTTTAATAGAGTACGTGTGAGATTACTTCAGCTAAAATCTTCACAACTTATGTTTTTAGTGACATAGAATTGGCTAGCTTTATAAAAGAAATATTCAAGAAAATTATAATTCACTGCCATAAAAATGTTCTTGCCCTAAACTGAATCAGAAGTCATACTAATGTACATCAGGAGATTTAATAGCCTTGTTGAGTGGAACAGGTTATCAAATCTCTGAAGAAGAATAAGCATGTCGGCCACTAGTCTCAATTCAATTTGGGACGACTCCAAATTGGTCTGAAATAAATTTATAGCTATTTAGATGTCAGTTTATTTCTACTACTGTATTACACAGAAAGTAGTACTCTCAGTGAAAAAGAGCTTCTTTCCTTATTTCATGTGCATTTTGTGCTGTAACTAGAGAATTCAAGGACTTGAAATCTCATGCAGTGCTAGGGAGCAGTTGAATAGAACTGTTTGGGTATTTTTTATATTGTAGTGTTAATGAAGTACTGATTTTTATGGAGGATGACAGAAGCATCTCTTTAAGCAGAAGCATTAAACGGAAGAACTGTGTTTGATGTTACTTACATTTTTTTGATGGTATTGGGTTTAAGGTACTCAAACGCTGAGAAATTTAAAAAGTTGGGTTTTTTTTCTACTTTCACACAAACTTGTCTCGCATTTGATTCTTTTTATGGTTCTATGACCGTTCTCTCTCATTATCCTTTAAAAGATAGTATTTTCAGGCTAATATTTTAACCATATCTCATAATTCTTTTTTAATGTTGCTCAGACTTCATTCTAAAGCTATAGAGATATGAGGCCTTTTTTTCCCATGTTTTTATCATTCTTATTGGGATGATGTTTCACAACAGACTCTTTCCTGTGATGGTCCAAAACATTTCTATTAATTTGCAGCCTCAGTTTATTCATGCCCAGGGTTTCCTCACTTGTCCTTGTGACAACATTCTCATTGTATTTAAATAGCTCTTCATCTTTTCTTTAACTTGCTCCATTTAAACCTCAGATATATGCTGAGGTATTAGTTCTCTGGGGTTTTTGTTAGGCTAAACAAGACAAGTTCTGCTTTAGGCTTTCATTCTGTAGATCATGCTGGTAGCCCTGCTCGGCTGTGAATCAGTGTTTTGTGGAGATAACTGAGCACGTCATACCCTGTGTCCTTGATGAGGGCTCACAAGGTTTACTGTTGTTAGTACTAGCCAGCTCTGTGGGACCTACTTGGCCCAGTGCATCCTTTCTTAACACTTCAAAACTTAATAACTTGTAGTTGTCCTGTGATTGTCCATATTCACAAGTCTTTCTTTCCTTCTGCCACCCAGAAGGGAATTTTTTTTTGTTGCTCCTGTTTGAACAGAAAACATTTCACCGTGTGTATTTAAAGTAAATCCCTTCTCCATGTCTCAAGGTATCCAGCTGCCTTTCTATCCAGATCCCTCTCTGCCTATGGGCTTTGGGTCATAAGCACTCTTCATTGCCTTGGTCCTCTTTGTTGTAGCAAGAACATTATTCCTGTAGGTGTTTCCCTTAGTCATTAATCAGCTGTACTAATAGCCTTCCTTGAGACTGTGCTGCCTCCTTCTTCACAACCCACTGTCATCTCCCCTTGGCCAATTACCTAATTGTAATCTTATCTTGTTATTTTTTTCTCTCCTATCTATTGCTCTGGAGCTACAGATAGGAGAGATTTACAGAACTTTGTTTATCTACAAAGTCATGCATCTCAAAATAGTTCTTTGCAGGAATGAAATAATTGATTCTGTATTGTGAAAGTATGTTGGTGAGTTGTTTTTCCTTCTCATGGTCCACATCATGTCTTGTATGAATGTCCCTGGTGTGTTCTGTAGCAAAAGCCACTGGAAGAACCTATTACTTTGGTAGGCAGTTCACTTTCAGTGTATCTGTTGTGACTGTCAGGCTGTTAATATTAATTGGAAAGTACAGTAACAGGTAATTAGAACAACTTGGGTAGAAAAAAATTCTCTTTATTCTGCTGTTCAGGTGAACGTGGAACAGTTTGTATTCCTTTTCCAGAATTCAGCCACTTTTTGTGTACAGGGAGGCTGAAGTGACAGCAATGCAGAATGGGGCCCAATTAGAGGACAAGCTAAGCTTTTATTTTGAAGTTCAAATATCTTGTTTTAATGTGTCTTTTAGGGGAACACTTTCACTGCAGGATTTCCCCCGAAGCCAGGATTAAGTGCATTAGTGCAAATTGCTTTGGAGTAATACAGGGTGAGCCATGGTAATTGCAACCTCCATGACAGCAGAGAGAAAGGCAGATACCTTCGGGGTGAGACAGGGTACCATCAAACACCAGTGGCAGGGGCTGTCACCAGTCCACATGTCCCAACCTCTCAGTGGGGCCCTGTTAGCCCCCATGAGTCAGGGTCTGCCTGGTCTCCCTTAAGAACCCATGTCAGCACTAAACCCACAAATTTTCTTGTTCATTTTAGCAGGTGAGTAGTGGCAAGAGTGCACAACAGAGCGGTGACAAGGAATTTGTGAGTACATGATCAACTACTCATCTTCTTGTTATGGAAGCCCGGCTCCAAGTCCCCCTTGGGTGGCACAGACCACAATGTGTAGATCAGTGCCCGCCCTGCAGCTCTAAGTGGTTCTTGGTGGCTTTGTTCAGGTGCACTGTAATATGATGTGTAACTGATAGCTTAAAGAAATATTCCATAGGGATGTAACCCCTCCCTGCTTGCTTTAGAAACCAAACTATGTCCTTTAGCTTTTTTCTCTTACGATCCACTGGAAGTTTAAATGCTGTATGATACAATTTAGAGCTGCAGTGGTGCATCATTATTATCAGCTCAGCATGCTGTTCAGCATCATCTTAAATCCAGAGCTGATTTGGGCTTCTGGCACACCAGAAGTACATACCTAGCTGAAATATATAGACTGAAAGAAACTCATGATATTCAGCAAGTCATGACATAGTTTTGAAATGTCTGTTCAAAAAGCATGTCTTTAGTAAATATTAGACCAAGGGTAAGAAAGGAAAAAAATGTTAAAGCGATTGTGTTAAGCCCATGAGATAAAGCACATGAACAGTGTATTGCAAGATAAATCATCTAAGCCATGGTCCATGACAAATGTAAATCATTCCAATCGTATTGCTTATAAGAAAGGTTAATTAACCCATGGTTCTTCAGTTCTTGGTCCTATACCAATACAGTTTCAGCATGATTGTTGTTTTCTGTCACTTAGTGGCTGGGGCCATCTCCAAGGAGAAAGATCAGAATTTAAATGGACACTTAGGGTTTAAAGATGGTCTTGAGCCCAGGTGTCCTGTGCTGCAGTCTCTAACTACTAAGGAATATGTTAAAAAAAGGGCAGGTGATTGGATGTGTCTGATGTGTCTTTGAATTAGTGTTCAGATCCTAGGCTTTCTTGAGATTTCTGTGCAGTGAGTATGTATTTTTTTGTGCCTTGAGCATGCCTGCTGGACACATTTCTCATAGTTTGCAAGATGACTGATTTTGGCATTACAAACAAGCTTCAGTGTGAGTTGGGAGGCTTTACATTTAAAAACTGAAGTGCCTGTGAACTGTCAGGTATCTAAGCAGAAATCTTAGTCTTGGACTTTACACCTTTAGGAGCTTCTGCTATTTCGGGACCAAGGCACTGAGCAGCTCTGCAGTGTTTTGTATGCAACCCAAATTTGATAAACAACATTCTCACTCTTCCTCTGTGTGCTGCACAGTGACACTGCTGTGGTCATCTCTTCAGCTCTCTTTGACCATTAGCATCATTTGCTGATGAAAGTGCTGCCCTACGTGCACATCCCCCAGGAGTAGAAGTGTGTAGTAACAAGTGTGATGGTGTGACTTAAAGTAGTAGTCAGCACAGCGGTAGAATCCCTCACCATTTTGAATTCTAGTTCTCTTTATAAACCAGTTCAAGTCTGTTTTCAAAGATTCCCATCGATATGGGTGAGGATCATCTTCCACATCTCTATCTACTCTGTATGACTTTAGCCAAATTGTTGTATCTTTTTTTATTCCATCTTAAATGTTCTCAAGATGCCAGCTTAGCTCCATCCGTGGTGCAATGGAGAAATACCCAGAAAAGTTTCAAAAGCCTCTGGTTAATCAACTTCTGATTCCTACAAATTTAGCTTAAAAAATATAAATCAACAGATAATAACTCTGCAACTTAAAAACTCTGCTTTTGCCAGGAGCACATGGTTCTGGAGATCTCTCTATTTCCTGCTTGGTGGGTGATGTTTAGCGGGTAAATTTAAGATTTGATTGAAAAAAAGGATCTTGTAAACTTGAAGTTTACAGCAGTTGCCATGTACAGCAGACCCTATGTTTAGAGGGAGCAGTATTTTGGCTACCTTTGTGTCGAGCAGGAATATCAGACAATTGTAATCTCTCAGAGAAGTTTGTTTGTAACATTGGTGCTTTAGATTTTGAATGTTTATATGTTTTATGCATTTCCTTTAACCTATTAGGTACAATATGCATTGTGTATGCTGGCTGTGAACTGAACTCCAAAAGGCTTAACTCTATATTCGTAGCCTCTGCACTGAGGTTAATCCAAACTATGAGTGTACAAAATACACCACTGATGTAATTTACTGTTTTTCAGACACCCAGTTGTTCTGTGATAATAAGTCCATATATTGAAGTGCTTGAAATATTCCACTAGAGGCGAAAAATCACCATCATCTTAGAGAGCAAATGTTGCTTTTCCAGCCTTTTGAGTCTGCCTTTTTTCTTCCTGCAGCTTGTGGATGTGACCTGGCTCAAGGAGGATTTTTTGTGAGACAGGGAGACTACATCTGTACTTTGGACTACCAGAGACTCTATGGCACACGGTGCTTCAGTTGTGATGAATTCATTGAGGGAGAAGTGGTCTCGGCACTGGGCAAAACCTATCACCCAGACTGTTTTGTGTGTGCTGTCTGCAGGTATGTTTCCTACACAGTTATGTTTCATTTAAGAACTAGATTTTTGAAAGACCAATGACAGATGTGCAAACTTCTATCTTACAGATGGAAAAAAAGAAAGTTACATTTTCTTTTATCAACTCTCTAAAAAGTAGCAGAATTTTTTTAAAAAATTCACAAATTCTGAGGCGCCTCTTTTTTTTTTTTTCTCTATATATGTTTTTTTTGTTTTATGGTATCTTATGTGTGAAGTTTTCACTGTACTTGAGAAACTGTTGCTACCAGACCTTTTATCCCACATGCTACTTCATTTCTCTGGTGTCTGCTGTTTTGTCTTTTGTTGGCTGAAGTTTCAAAGAATTCCAGTGCCAGCAGCTGAGTCTTCAGTGAGCCAAGTGCATACCGTATTAATAGGTTTAAACTGAAGTTTCATAGTGCTGCTTCCCAGAAACGCCAAGAGTCATTAAAACGAGGGCAGAATGGTCCTGGACTCTCAAACACTTATGTATGTTGTGGATTTCACTGAGGAACTCCAGCAGCCATGGAGGTGACAATTGACACAGGACACAAGATTTTTTCCCCCTGCTACAGCCCTGTGTAGTTCAGTGGGGTCACTTCCCACGTGGGTACGTGTAACGTTGTGACCCAGTGCTGGTGGGGATGTTTGCAGGCTCTGCAGCACAGGTGGTTGATGTCTGTTTGACCTGCATTTTAATCCTCTTCTGTGGAAATCACACAAGTAAACGTGTTGTCGACTTCAGGAAGAAACTTTAAGTCCACCAGACCCTCAGGAAATGAGCTGTTATAGCAGTTTGGAGCAAATGAAAGTGCTGTAATGATTTCTCTGGCTAAACTTGTGCCTTTAGCAGTACAAGAAAAGTAGCCCCATGTTGAAAGGGAAAGTGCAGCGGGGCCCTGATGTGTGCCATTGTATGTGCTGGTGCCTCCTTCAGGTGACTGCGGCCCAAAACCAGTGTGCCTGTGTCACTGTGGCCATCAGACAGCCCAACCTGCCCAGCTCATAGGGCTGCTGAGCTCTGGTATCCACCTATGATGTAGAAGCAGGACTTCAAATTCCAGAATGGCTGTGGCTCATGGCAGAGTGCTGGTTTAATATATCAATTGCAGGAATAATTAAATCACTCTGTAAAGGGGAAAGCTCTGATGCTGACAAGCCTTTATTATATTAATTTCTGTCTGTTCAAATTTTTGTATGTTTAGAAGGAGATATTTTTTTTTCCTTTTGGATACTTAAAACAGATATGAAGAGTAAGGATTAAAAAAAAAGCCTAAAAACGTTGTGGGTTTTGTTGGGTTTTGGTGTGGGTTTTTGGTGGTGGTTTTTTTTTCTTAAATAAGATGAAATTAGATAATTGTGGATCTCCTGAGGTAAATGCTGGCTGCACATCTTCTCTGCCTGCAGCCTGTATTCTGGCTTTTCTGCAGATGAGCACAGCTAATTCTTTGTACCTTTCTTCTTAGCACTAGTACCTTCCGTAAAGTGACGTACTTCATCATTTAAGAGAAAAAGAAAAACTGGTTGATTCCATTTTCCTGCTAAAAGTGCCTATATTTTCAGCCCCACTATTAGTGTTTAACATTCAGGTATAAATTATTTACCTGTGTGTTATTGTAGTCAGCAGCTTGGAACCTAATTGAGGTTTCAGTCAGGCTGTTGGCTATACTAACCTCCTGCTGCCCTTGGTCAGTCTTTCAGCTGATAGTTTGAAGCTTGGTGGTACAATTTGTCTCATCTCCCTGGAAATTCAGAATAATTTTCTATATGACTAAGCTATTTATTCTTAAGTACCTAACACTTCAGGTGAGCTGAATTGCGATACATTGAAAATAGTCACTAGAACGTGCTACAAATATCATGCTTATTGAAGACATGCTAAAGCTTTTAAAAAACAAGTTCCTGATACAACATTATTTCATGTTGAAAGCTATTTCATTGACGAAGTTTCTAATTGCCACTGTCTAGAACTTCAGTAGGAAGGTGCAGATCTGCTTCTGTTGTGTCCTTCCAAGGAAAGCATAAATTTATGTTGTCTTCATCAGAGCCAACTAATGCCCTGCTGACTAGCCAGACTCAATTAGTGACTCCCAGGGGGGAGTCTGATTTGTGGTGCAGAGGAACAGAACAATCCTATCATCTGTTTATAGTAAAATAACTGGACCAGATCCTAAACTGCTTTAAATCAGCAGAGCTTCAATTGCCCCAGTTTTTGCAAGTCAGGCATAATTTATGGGGTTTTTTATGAGAAAGAGTGTCCTATCTAAACATCATCAGAATTTATTTTGAGTGATACCTTCAGTAAAAATAATGTGGGTAGACTGCAAATACATGTGGCTTAAGCAGAACAAATATTTTTTGTTTGTTTTTAAAAAAAGAAGAAAAAATAGAGCCATTTGATTGGAGGCACAGGATTACAAAGCTTTCTACCTTGGCCTTTTCTTCAGTGGGAAGAGTCAGGGGGACCATTTGTGTCCTCATTTCTTACAGACAGGCACAAATCTTAAGTAATGGGCTGAAACCACATTATCTGGGGCAGTTGGCTGATCATGAAAACTGCATCTGACATTGCTGTTTATGGCTGGACTTTAATGAAATTTGATTTCCAGAATGTGGTGTGAACTTTCAAGGAGATGATGGCCTGACAGTGGGGATGATCCTGCTCCAGTGGAAACTAAGCCAGGCTCTTACCAACTTCAGCAGGAAAACATGGGCAGCAGAAAGCTCTTTGCACTCGTGACACAGGCTTCCAGAGTGGCACAGAATTGTTAATTGTTTTAAATGAGCCCTTTTATAACCTGCATTTATGGGGATCTGAAGTAATGCTTTTAAACTGTTCCTGCACTGAATTGTAAACCAGTCAGAGTAGCAGTTCCTTTCATTCTTATTTTCAGAGAGGCTAAGATTTGAATAGAGACTGGTGGAAAGGTAATTTGCTTCAGATGGTAAATTCAGTTAGAAAATCTAATGTGCATAGAGCTAGCTGGAGCAGTGGGGAAAAGCCAGTACCATAAGCCCATTCGTTTTGTGGAGCTCATGGTATTACTACTTTTGCATGCCCCATGGCTCAGTGTCACAGAAAGGAGCTGTGTTCCCTTGTGCCCTCTTCTCTGCACTGTGTTTGTAAACTGCTGCCCTCTGTGAAAGAGCTTCTGAGTCAGAAACCCAACTTATCCCTTGTTATCCCATGGGACCCGGATGCTATTGCCCAGGGCTATGAGAAGTCAAAGTGTGAAAAAAAAAATATAAAAATAATAGAGTTCAGAGAAAAGCTATGTTATCATCCTATGTAATTGTTTCTCTCTGTCTTGCATTGACCAGTTTGCTCCTAAACAAATTTAGGTTTAAATTGCATGTTTGCTCTGCTGGCATAAAGATTGAGGGTTTGGCCCCTTCTTCTTACAGTGCTACTTACACTCCTTATAGATGAAATGGTTTTCTGCTGGTGTGTTTCCTGTTGATAATCCCTAAAACTAGGAATGAGTAGAAAAATAACATAGATTAAGAAACTTGCATATTAACTATTTACTCTGAATTTGCAGGAAGTGAGAGGTCGATGTTATTCTTAGGGTTTCGTTACCTGGAAGGGGCTGTGGCCTGCAGAGGGCTCACAAAGAATTTCCTCTAAAAGCTTCACGTGTTTGTAGAAGTGAAATAGAAAGATGGAGAAAACTAAGGCTATCTGTATCACTAGAAGCTGAGTTTTATTAAAATTGTGCATGCAGGTCTTCTATGGGCATCAGAGACAGGACTGTACAACTCCCAGGAGTATTTTATGCAGGATGGCAAAGGGCAGGAAGTGGAGTCTTCCAGAAAGCAATAGGTAATCATACCTGTGATAATAGTTTTGAAAATGGAATTTTCAGGAGAGGTCTTAACATGCTCATAAGTTATTTAGGTCTATTAATACACTTGTGCATTCCATACATGTGTAAGTTGTATGGTCTGCCTAAGGTTGTGCTATACATAGACTCTATATTTGATTGATTGACTATTACTGACATGCTGTGTGTGCATAGGGTAGCTAAAATCTGGAGCTCAATTTTAAGGGTTAATGTAACTGGTAAAGTTGGAGGTATTGTTTATTCACCCAGTTGGAGGAAAAATATAGCTCCTACTTGAGAGTCAAATTGTCCTTCTCCTTTCGTCATTTATATGTCACAAAATCTGCATTTTTCTTACCTTTAATTAGAAGAAAACTGAAATTCAAGGGATAACTGTTCTGTACGTTTCTGGGGTATAAATTAGGATTTATATTCCAGGTTACTAAACTAACAGGTACATGTTTGCTTTACAAAATTTGTATATCTGAGTTCTGAATTTAGGAAGCTTTGTCTTTCAACGGTGTATTGGCAGAAGTTGAATGTGTGTCATGCAGAAGTGAATAATGTGTGGAGGGGCAAAAAGCCGTTTACGTATTCTTTAAGAGGCTTTCTGCCACACCCAGATGTAAAACTTCTCCAGGTTCATTTGTATTTCTGTTATCTTCAAGAAGGTAATTCAGTGTGGCCAGGCACCTGAAGATAAGAGTTCAGAAAACTGAAAATTTCTTTTTTTTTTTTTTTCTCTCTCAACAATATTTTTATAGCCATACATTCATCACTGCTGTTTCTAGAAAGAAGCTGACGGCTTCTGTGTTTGTATGTCTTAAGAAATTAACAATACTAAAAATTAGAAGTCAAAATTCATTTTGTTCTAGAATGCAACAATTATGTCAGTTTCTTTTTCAATATGCTAAACCTTTTTAATTGTTCACTTTTTTTACTGCTGAATTATTCTGAGAGTTTAGTTCCCACTTAAGCAGTAATGCTTATTTCTTAAAGTATCTCATGATGCATGCTGCTTCATCTGGATGTTGAGGCCAAAGATTTGAAATCAGACTGCATGTTCTTCTTGGTGTTTTGATTCTAAAACAAATACATTTACCAGTATATGGTGCTTCCTGAATAAAGGAGTCTTGCTGTCCTGCTGTTCAGATTTATACACGGAACATACCTATTGCCCTAGAGTCATGTAAGGTGGAAGGGACCTGTGGAGGTCCTGTAGTCCAGCCCCTGGCTCAAAGCAAATCCAGTTTGAGCAGGCTACTGAGGATGTTGTCTTGTCACATTTTAAATATTTACGAGGATGGGGATCCCACAAACTTCTCCTGTTCCAGCATTTTCCTTGTCAAACCAGGACAAGCATGCTTATGGGAGTGGTTTTTTTCTTCTTATAGTGAGTTGACATTTCCCATGCCCCAGTCTGTCTGTTACCTCTTATCGTTTTGCTCTGTACCTCTGGCAAGAGCCTGGCTCCAACTTCATCTACATGTCATCAGGTAGTTTTTAGTAAGATCTCCCCTAAGCATTTTAGGGCTGAACAAGTCTGTCTCCTTCAGCCACTGCTCATGAGTCCTGGGGTCCAGCTCTGGGCCTAGCCACCTCACTGGTCTCTCTCCAGTAAATCTTGTCCTGAGTAGCCCAAAATGGTACATGCTGCTCCAGATGCAGTCTGTCAAATGATGAGCAGAGGAAAAGATGTTTCTCTGGACCTGCTGACTACACTAATGCAGCCCAGTATGCAGTTGGCTGCTTTTGCCTCAGGGACACTCTGCTGACTCATGTTTGACTTGGCTTCCACCAGGACCCCATGCTTTATGCTTTCCAGCTGATTGACTCCCAAGTTGCACTGGTGCAGGACTTAGCATTTGTTCATATTTGTGAAGGCAGTGGAGAGCAAGTAATGTCTACTTTGTCTCATCAGGTTTAACACCCTGGGTCAATTCTTGCCTGGGGAGCAACTTTGAGAGATGATATTGTCCTAGGTAGAAATGGGAGCAGAATTTGATCCTGGAGTTCCTTAGGTTGCATTCTGATGTTACGCCTGACCCAGTGTAACTGCAGTCTGCTACTGAAATGTATAGCTTTGCTCTACCTACAGTCCTGACCATATGCTTCGTTAATTTTCTTATATTAAATTTAGTTGACTGTTCAGCCACAGAATCAGATCAGCAACATAAAGAACAGAAGTCCATCTCTCTGCTCTAAAAACAATTGGATATTTTCTTTTGGCTCAGAAAGCTTGAATATCTTGTCCACAGCTGCATAAGTTGAGGTATGGTGCAGAGAAGGATAAGACCAGGACCACACCTTCAATATCAGCACAGATTTAATCTGGATTAGGCTGGTGGTGGTTTGATGTTTTACAATATAAATTTGTTGGTCAGCTCCAGTCATTTCTGGGTTTACAAATATTGTAGGCAGGTGGATAAAGCAAAATTAATTGGGAAGTGAATCATAGAAGATGTGTTAAACTCCTAAAGCCATTTCAGAGAGCTCCTTTAAAGATGCTCTTAATTCTCATTTTAAAAATAGATTAGCCAACTGTGAAAATCACACTGAATATTTTTAAAAGGATAAGTGGTTAATTAAAACTCAGACCTAGCAATGTTCAGTGGGTGACTGGTTGTGAGATGTCATTATATTCAAAGGCAGATACACTGCTCTTAACCTACAATCCTATTTATAGTCCTGCTTGCAAGTTAAAGAGCTCAGAAACTGAAACCTTGTTAATTGACTGTTATCACCTTCTGTCGTGCTTTCACTCCTACCAGCATTGAAATCCTCACATAGGGCTGCTTGTGAAAGGGAGAGGTCAAATGTTACAGAAATACTGGCAAATGTGTTGCATATGGATTCTAGATTCCCAGTCAAGGAAATAGTGAAGCAAACACCAAGGCTTAATGATGAGTTTAGAAGACCAGTGAGGGAAGGCACCATTTGCCTGTGCCTTTGGGCAGACAATTTCCAAGGAGGATTTTTTATAGAGCAAGGTATCTTGCAGATGTAAAAAACTTAATAGATAAGTGAAACTGTTGTTCTCTCCCCTCTGAATGGAAGAGCACAGTAAATTGTTATTGAACTTTAAGAAAATAGAGCAAATAAGATACATTTATGGGGTAGGAAAGCCTCCAGACATGCTTATCCTGAAGGGGGCTCTGTGGCATTCCATGGTGCCTGTGAGCTTTGGCGTGATTTGTGGGTGTCATGTACCTGGCTCTGCTTTTGTGCTGTAGGAGGTCAATTATCCTATTCCTCTCTACATTTTAACTGCATTTTGTTTTAAATTATTTAATTGCATAGTAGCTGAGCCAATTCAAAGTGAACAGTCCCTACTTCTACTTTACTTGGTGCATTGTTTCAGATGGGTTTCTGTGCTCATCTGAATTTTTGTTAGGTAAATCATTGAGTCAAAAAAATATATTAACTTTGCCTCTGGCTTTTGCTCCTAATATACTAGATAGAAGACTGCTCAGTAATCATGGTACTTCTTCAGAGCAGCGAATGGCTTCCAGGACATCACCATCTCCAGGATTATTAACGGTGCAAAGCCTGCTGTTTTTCTGAGACATCTCATGAGAGTCTGGTTGGATCATTAGCTGAGTTCCCGGTCTTGTTCCCTATGTATGGGAAACCATACTTGATGGTGTTATCCCACTGAGGGCACGGAGCTGTGCATAAGAATGAAAGATATTGGGGTAGTTGTATGGCAATGTAGTTGTGTGATTGTATCTGTGGAGCAGGTAAGTGTTTTCATTGGGGTTTCATTCAAAATAGATTACCAATCACTGTAATAAATATATGGGTGTCTGTAAATCAAGATGAGATATCTTCCTAAAACCACATAGGCCATCAATTACAAGTTCTTATCTCAGCCCTGGAACAACTGAGATTTCTTGGCTTGTGTCTTTCCATTTCAATCAAATATGCTTACTTCTAGACTTGATTTTGTAATATTGTATTAAAATGAAAGCATGATTAAATGGTGTCTCACATTGGCAGTAGAAAACTAGGATAGCATTTGGATTATATCACTGTGATGTTAAGACAATTTTTGGTAATTAGTCATAAATTTTCATTATCTATATAGAAGTATATCGCTTCTGGTAATTTTTATTCAAATGATTGTGTGTTCACGTCCAGGGGTCCTTTCAAACCTCAACTGTTCTGTCATGTTCATGAAAACCTTCTATTTTTCCATATATTAGAAGGTTCCATGACTTTAAGCAGTATAAAAAACCACTGCAAACAGTAGAAAGACTGTTTGCAGTCCTAGATCTAGAAAGAACATTTTAGGCTTTTTTATACATAACACAGGAGCTTGTTGCAAGACGGGAAAGATTTCCTGCTCACTGGAGCAGCGGGGCTCCATCTCATCCTGTCTGTTATTCTAGAGACAGCGTTGTCATCTTCTGATCAGGTTATTAAGTAAAATTCATGGTACAAAGTCCTCTTATGAACAGGTAGAAATTTAGCATTGTGCCTGTTTGTACCAGAATGACACATGGAACGTTTAGTTGTGTCAAAGAGCAGGGTAATTTTAAAGGCTATTTCCATAAAATATTTTTCCTTAGCTTAACTTTAGGTATATAAGAAGGTAACAAGTATTTGGCGTTTTAAATTGTCAGTGAAGGAGGGACAAAAAAAATATAGCTGAATTCATTATCAGATCTCCAAAGATATAACAATATTTAAACTCCATATGTCCTTGTAATTTTCAAAGTATTGCCTATGGACTGAAATGGATGACAGTGTTCAACACTTAGTTAACTGGTTTAAAATAGATTTTAGTAACATTATTTAGAGAAAAAAGGACAATATTGCTGTAAAAAAATTTTTTTTAACATAGGACAAATGTAGTATAAGCCACTCTTGGGTGGTTTAGGGAGCAAAATAACGTTTATGCTTAACAAGAAGTGTCTGTGCTGTCTTTGTAGCGAAGACAACCTTTTCAATTGTCATGAATTTGATAGCGCTTCTGGGAAACGTCATACAGAGTTTTAATGAAACATTAATGAAATAATCTGATCAGATGGACTTCTCCACCAGGCAGAAGGCTTGCATTATGTTTGTGCCCCACTTAAGCCATCTTTTGATATCTCGCTTGGGATTGAGTTGGACATGAGCTTTGGGTGGAGTGAAATGTGTTTCTAAATCCTCACCATCCTTTGCTGCATTGTGAACTGATTTGTCCATCTGGTCCTCTTAGAGAAAAAAAACTCACTTTCTGTGCCTAGAAGAGAAATCTCACAGTGGAAAGCTTTTTGGTTTAAGGACACTGGTAAAAAGGAAGGAATTAATTAAGTGTAAGGAGAGCTGGATTTGAGTAGAGCAAGCAAGTAATGTAGACACTTTAGGTTTTATACGCGGGATAGATTTTTCTCCTGTGAGAGTTCACTGACATTTACTTTCTGAGCATATAGATTAAGAGAAGGACTGGGTTTTTAATGTGTAAAAGGCATCACTCATGCAGCATTTTGACAACGTAAAGGCATGCTTTTGTCCATGCTTTCTCCCTGTAATGCCAGTTTTATTTGCATTCTGTAACTGATACTTTTAGTCATCAACTCTTGCTGATACTGTATTTTCTAAATCCACAAGGATTTGGATTTGCATGTTGGTTTGTATCTTTAGCTTATTATTTTTACTAAGTAGCTGTAACATCTGTGTTTGCAGTTGTCTGTTTGATGTGTCCCTTTGATACTTTATCTTCCAAGTGGCTGAAAAATTGCAAAGGAGAACTGGACAAGTAGATAAAAAGAAACCAGAGCAATAATCAGTTCCTTTATGAGAAGATACTTAATTTTGATAGAGGCCTGAGACTGTTTGCTTTTATTTCCTCTGTTACAGGCTGCCTTTCCCTGCGGGTGACCGGGTGACTTTTAACGGGAAGGAGTGCATCTGCCAGAAGTGTTCCCTGCCCCCTTCCAGCAGCACCGGCTCTTTCCCCGTACAGAACCTGAGAAGTAAGTAGGGGTTTCTGCTCTTTTCTGTTGGCACTTCTTAATCTGCAGAGGTTTAAAGAACGTGATTTTCCACTGATATGTTTAACTGGACTTATTGCCACTATGCTGATTAAAAGGCGTTGAGATATACAAAGTAGTTTTGTGAAAAAGGATATGACAGTTTTCCAAGAAGTCTGATATTAAAACACAAATGGTGCTACTATAAGGTTAACCTCCCAGAACATTTGATTAAAACCAGAGTAAATAAAATTAATTGGAGAAAGGTGCAAAATAGATGTAAATATTTTCGAGGATTTGGTCCAACTCCACCTAAAGTAAAATCCAACGTGATATTTGATCATTTGTAAGTGTTCCAGGGTTGCTTCAGAAGATATCAATGACAGGACTGCATAGCTAAATACAACACAGAAAGGGTTAGTGTATGCAGAGTGAGCACAGGGACATTTGCTGTGACCTCAGTACTGTTGTGTACTATGAGAAGATATGAACACTTCAGAGAAGAAGTCTGTTGTTTTGATAACAGTTTTTTTGCAACAGATCATAGAATAACATTGTCACTCTGAACTCTGTTCCTCTGCTGATTTATGCACGAGGAGCTGCTATGCTTTAACATTCATCCACCATCTATATGTAATTAAACATCAACAGCAATTCAATTAAACACCAAAGGCAGAGATATTTTAATGACTATCATATTGCATCAGGCTGGATTTGTCATAATCCCATAGATTGCTCTTCTTTGAATATCAGGAATTCAGTTCACTTCAGGGAGAAACTTCTTTTTTTTTTTTCTTTTTTCTTTGTTTTCCTCACATCTCTCTTTTTACAGAAGTTTTCACCTCTCCTTTCTTCAGTTTGTCAGCAAAACCTGCTGTGTGAATGCAGTGAGACACACTATACTGCGGTAATGCTGTACTCCTTTGGGGAGGAGATAGCCCTCTCCTAGGTGCTTTCTCTTGTCACTTATTCCAGGGATTGGATCATCCTCAGCCATCTTGTCTGCCTGCATTTGCAGATCCCTACTTTAATGACCTGTCATCTGTTTGTCTCCTTGTCATATGGGAAAAGTGGCTTTGACTTTAATGGAAATTATTTGCCTGGTTGGGTACTGACAGAACAACTTCATTTGATTATCTGTGACACAGAATCCTTTAATATACTTACATTCCCTTTCTCTGTACACACACAAACCCCATAGAGAATTTTTCTTGGATTGCATTTCCCCAGCTCTCTGAGGTCTCTGCACTGAGCCTTCCCAGTGCACAGGTACCTGCAAACCTCAGCAAACCAGTTACCTAAAAGAGAAAGAGCACTGAGAGCATATCTTTGTGGCAAAACCTGACCTTGGAAAGCACAAGTTTAACTTTTCCCTGAATAAAACCTCAAACAGATGCAAGTATTTAAACCTCAAAGACAGGTCTACTTTAAAACTCATTAGAAATGGAGGAAATCTTGCTTCTTACAGGTTTTAGTGGGTAGAAATAAGAGCCTTGGTTCAAACCTGGCTATCTGCTACACTGTAGGTTGGAGTTCTGAAGTAATTTGATTTGTTCTTTACCTAAGGCTTACCAACTCTGCTTCTCGAATGATGTAGTGATGGGGGTGAGCTGATAGATAACATGGCTTTTTAAAGGGCAGGCTGAGGTCTGTATCTGGTCTACAAGTAAATTGTGCTGGGCTAGTACCAGGATCCCAGATAAACGTCTTCCTTACCTGTAGACTACTTCCATTCTTATCTCTTACTCCATCTCCCCAGTGTCTTGCAGTGCTGCTGCAGGGCAGCATCTTCTGATTTCATGGTGACACGCAGCACCCATCTGGCCCAGGAGCTGCAGGGCTCATGGGCTTTGGGAAGTCGGGTAACAAGGGTATAGAGCTCAGATGGGTCCATGGGAAGCGTTCGTTACAGCCACAAATACATGGAGTTGTGCACATGTATATGTAGCAGGAATTGTCAGAGCTTGATGAATGACAATATACAAAAAATTAACCAATTATCAAGAAGATAATAAAGAATTAGGGAAATATTTGAATTAATATGTAATATGTGGAAGAGCAATGTGTAATAACAGCTATTTTCCAAGCACGTGCTGATCCCTTAGCCTAGGACTAGTGTTTCAGGAATAAACAAGCTGTGTCAGAGATGTTTTGGTTGAACTGTGAAATTGAAAGTCCAGAATGGCTGTCTGTAGCTGTGCTACGTATTACACAAAGAAATACATGGTGTTAGAGTTTCCTTGCCTTAACAACAGTCTTCTTGGAAAAGACCCTGATGTTTTAAATAAACAATTCTTTTTGTAAAAGACAGTAGTGCACAAAAACACGTGACTTGAAGCAGGCTGAGTCAAGGAGCAAGTAGTATGTTGACCTGCTGCTATGTTGGCTTTGCTTTTGGCTCAGAACTGCCCGATACATGCTATCTGTGTTATTCAATGGCCTATTTTTCTCTGACTTGAGCTTAAGAATGCTTTCAGGACTTCTCTTGGGACTCACTGAACTCCCAACATTCTGCCCCTTATGAATAGTCTTTCTGTTTTCACCGTCCTAGTTTGGTTTTGACCTCTTTTATGCATTACCTTTGAAAGAAATGACAAATGACAAATATTTGCTTTTTGCTCACGTCCTTGAATTTTTTTTATTATTGTATAAATACCTAGCTACCTGGTTTGTTTCTCTTATAAAATGCTAGCTGTGAAAACCTCTTGTGGCAATGTTGAAAGAGTACTTGGGGAAGAATATCAACACGTAGCAGCAAATTGATGTGTTCTGCAGAGTTATTGGTTGAAATTAGATGAGTCACCAAAGGATGATGCATCCAAGACAGGAAGATGCAAGGACATTGCATCAATAGGCACTGTTGGCATAGCAACCACAATATTTGTTTTTAATTATCTGGAACCTAACAGAGAAAACAGCAGTTAGGAATAAAAAGTAGCTCTCAAAATGCTGCTTTTCTGCTCACCCAAGCTTAAACCAGATGAAAGGTGAATAACATCTGAGCACACAGTGTTGTATTAAGTTTGTGAAATAAACCCTCAAGCAATGAGATTAAATTACATTACCAGATGAACCCCTGGTACAGGGGAGATCACAAAAAAAAAAAATAAACTGATTGTAGTTAAAGAATAGATACTGCAGTATTTATTGTCTTGTGGGACTAAGTTGAGGCACACACCCAAATGTTCTCCTTTATTAGCAAAAGTCAAATGTTCTGATCTGTGGTGTGCATGGTTTTGTGCTGAGCTTGTTTCCACATATTGGTGCTCTGCAGTGTGATGTTAGAGAGACATATTATTACTCCCTCAATCCATTCCAAATCCACTAAAGGAAAATAAGAACTATCCTTTATTGTTGTGTACTAAGAAATTAAACTTTTACAATTGCACTAACAGAGTGTCTCGTTAGGGTCACATAACCAACTAAATAGAATCTTAAATCAGAAAGTTTTTAAGAAGACTGCTTAAATCTTTTAATGAGTTCCTATGTTTGAAACTATTTCTTAATAACTAGATATAAATCTTTTTAAATGCTTTTGTGTATCATTCTCTTCCATGCAAGTCATTGTTGTGTGCTTTTTTTTTCCTGGCATCTCTAAGTGACTCTTCAAATATATTTCAGGGTTTGTTTTTTCTCTAGCAAATTCTTGGTATACATTAAGAATACATAAAAAAATTCATTAAAAATTCCACATAAGATGGAAGATTATGATCGTATGGAGGATTGGAAGGTTTACTGAGATATTGATACTAGTATAAGTTTATTACTGCTGTTTATCCCAATTTTTCTGCATATTTTGACTATTTTAACATTTTTAAAGAAAATTATACATAGATCGGAACGTGTAGAGAGTGAATAAGAACTGGACCCTATGGAGTAATAGAGGATTCATTTAGGACACAGCGAGCGACGTTCAAATCCCATGTCAGTGTAGCTTCCCTAAACGGAGTCCTCACTGGTGAAGTGTTGGTGTGGAAGCTAAGAGTGGATTTGGCTTTTGCCATCATAATCAAAAGTATCCATGATTGAAAAAAAATCCAAAGCAACCAAATCCCCCCAAAGTCTTGTCCTTTCTCAAACTTTTACTGAAGATTATAGCTACTTCACTTATAGCCTGTTTAATGAAGATAGTCTAGTTTGGATCCAGTTGCGATATGTTTTGTGTTTAATTTTCCTTTGAATTTTTTGGACCTTTATATAAGTGAATTTCTATAAATAATAAATAAATTCATTTCTGTAAGTAATAAATATATAGCTATTCATCACTTCCACATGCTGCAATGTCACCACTACTCAGGAATTTTTAATGCCTCTCAAGTATTGGTGTATTTTTCCTGGTTACAGAAGTTCAAATCAGAATTTCAGCTTAGTTTTTCCACAGCTGCAAAAAGAATTTTGAACTATGAGTAAAGTTTTCAGACCCAGAAGCAAAGTCCAATATGAAGGTTCAGTTATTAATTTTAATTTAATGACTTTTAGGTCTTTTTTTATTAATTTTTTGGGGGTTGATTTGTGATGCTTGAAAACTTCAGTAGCCAAACTTTGTATCTTTTAAACACAGTATAAATGAAAACCCAAGTGACTAGGAAACCTGTCATTAGGGGGTTGTGTTTTTTTTTTTTTTCTTTTAATGATTCATGTTTCTAGCAATGTTAGGACAATACTAGGGCAGCAGCACTTGTCATCCATCAGGGAGCAGCCAGCAGCGAGGTTTACAGCCCCCACGAGCTGTTACTAGGACACCGATGGATCCTCGTTCTGCAGTAACCTGTGTTGTTGCGTGACCATCTATAGCGTGTGATTTACTCATACCAGATTTTTTCCCTTGCAGATTGTGGGGGCTGTGGCTCAGAAATCAAAAATGGGCAGTCCCTGGTTGCCTTGGACAAACACTGGCATTTGGGGTGTTTTAAGTGCAATACATGCGGCAAGCTACTGAATGCAGAGTACATCAGCAAGTAAGTTGAGTGGAGGAGCATTTTCCCTTGTTTTCAGCATTCTTTTAGTACCAAATAATTAATTCAGTGCTGCATATCCTTTACTTCATGTTTATCAGTGTTTGGAGGAATATAAAATATTAGAGATTATTATCTAAATTATTTCCTAAGTTGTATTAAACACAGAAGAATTCAAATTAAGAAAAGTAGAATTTGTCTATTTACCTGAAACAGGACTTGCCAGAGCTGTAGAAAGGCAATGGTGAAGTATGCCCTTAGTTATCTGTGTTTGACTTTGCTCTGTGCAATGCTGTAATGTGAACAAGCAGATACTATCCTTTCCATGTGTTACACATAAGCAAAAATGTCCTCCAAAAGTTCATTAAGGAGGTACGTATCATGCTTTTGAGCTGCTCCAGAGCCTCATGCTGTCAGATTTGGACTGAATGTGATTACAGTGATGAGAGGCAGCATAAAGCACACACACACACACAGACCAAGTCCCATGTCAACACTTATATCAGTCCGGTGAGATACAGAGCTTCCACTGGCCAAAGCACCTGGGATTAATTTCTCCTTCAGAGAAGTGTGTTGATACAATGAAATTTTCCTGAATGGTTGAGTAATTGAGTCACCAGTGCCCAGAGATGATGGAGTTTCAGAGATGGTGTCCCACTGACTTTCAACAGTTCTTTGGATTTAGATTAATACAAGTATACAGCTTTAATTTCACAGCTTGCACTGGAGGCTGAGAAAACAGTATTTAATAAAAGGGTGTTCTTAAATAAGGTTTTGCATTATCTCAAATGTTATGCTGCTCTGTGGTTTTTTTTGCTTGTTATTTAATAATAAGGATGCCATAAATTATAAACATATAGGTATTGTGAAATACTCTTTTTTAAAAAAGCTAAAAGCCAAACAAAGTAACTCAAGAGAAGAAACATCCTTGTTTCAATTAATTCCATTTATTATTGTGATAACTTATAGGTTAGTCTCTAAGCAATCCAACTTGTATCCTTTAAAATTAACGTTTAATTTTCTCCAGGGAAATGTCCAATAAAATTATGCTTCTACTAGTAAATCTGTCTTATTATGGGCTGTTTTAGTGTAGCACACTATGTTAACTATGGACCACAAAAGCCTCAGAGGTCTGGAGCATCTCTCCTATGAGTACAGGCTGAGAGAGTTGGGGTTGCTCAGCCTGGAGAAGAGAAGGCTCTGGGGAGACCTTATTGTGGCCTTTCAGTACTTAACGGAGGCCTACAGGAAAGGTGGGGAGAGAGCCTATTGCACTAGGACAATAGTGCAATAGGGTCTATTGCCTATTGCAATGGCTTTAACTTAAAGGAGGGAAGTTTTACACTAGACATAAGGAAGACATTTTTTACAATGAGGGTGGTGAAACACTGGCCCATGTTGCCCAGTGTCGCGGTTTTGACCGAATTGACCAACAAGAATGATAGATGCCCCCTCCCTCCCCCCCTAAGGAAAAGAGAGGAGAGAAAGGGGGAAAAGGAAAAAAACAAACTTCTGAGTTTAGAAAAAACTAAAGTACTTTAATGAAAATA